>CM076076.1:31705471-32077971 GCA_038088235.1 Zacco platypus
AAGTAATCAGATTACTTTTTCCAAGTAACTAGTAACATTTTAGTAGCTAGTTACTTTTGCATTACTTTTTCAAATAAGTAACGCAAGTTACTTTGATTTCCCTTTCATTGGCTGACAGCTCTCCTGTCCACATGTTGAGAGAAATCGGGAGTAATGCGGAGACGTTGTGTGTGAACGTGATGGTTATTGTAGTTCTAGACTAAATGTGAACATGCATTTACTCATCTCACTTGCATGAAAACAGATTCAGTATTCCTCAAAATGAATAAAAATGGTAAAATGCAAACTCAGAATATTACGCAAATGTTAAATAACACAATTATACTTTATGTATTTAATCTCACTTTATTAACCAATGACCTTTGATGATCAAATTCAACCATACCAATTAGCAAAAATGACTTTAGATAGACTTCACATTTGTGTTTCATTTTTTGTTTTTATTGTTTCCTTCAGTCATTTCACTTAAGGTGTGGAAGGGCCTTTACATTTGCCAAAAATAGAAAAACTTTTTTGTTATTATGAATTAGTTACTTTTTAGGGAGTAACACAATATTGTAATGCTTTACTTTCAAAGTAACTATCCCCAACACTGATAAAAACGTGTTAGCCTGAAGCTGCAATTCTACAATGACCTTGAGCTGGTGATATTTCTGTTTATTTTTTTATGGTTGATTTTCGCTATGAAGGGATCCATTGTGAAAATTCTGCATGAATAGGCTTTTTACTTCAGAATCTTGAGAATCATGAAACTAATCTCAGTGGAGTGAGTTCTTTGTGTTTCTAGCGAATCTAATGCCACTGGATCAGTATGTGTCAGGAAATTTAGTGCATGTCTCTCCACTGCGTATAAATGTCTGGGGTGTTTGTTTTTAGCAGAATAATTTTCCAGCATGCTATTCATTAGTACACTCAGCAGTGTGTGCTAACCGACCTCTCTCTCTCTCATACTGAATGAAAAATGAGTCTTTTGGATTTCATTGTGTATATATATCCATTCGTGCTGCTGTTTATTAGAAGCAGAAGTAACCGCAGGTTGATATATCTGTGACCACACACGCACATCCTCTCATGTGGCGGCTCAGAGCGAAGTCCGTCATTTTGCGTTTGTTGAAGCTGTCCAGAGCGCCTGAACATGTGTGGTCTCCAACCACGGCCGCAAATCTCTTCAATCGCTCTTTCAGTTCTAATTCTGTCATGTGTCTCGGTGGTTAGTCTAATTTTATCCCACAACAGCGTTTCCCCTTGTACCGCCTCAGAAACTGCTGTGTTTGGGTAATTTTGAATAGCAAATTTATAACTCTCTTGCCTTCTCTTTTTTCAGATTTTGGAAGTCATCCATAACGCCACGAACGGCATGGTGGTAGGAGCTGATCTGTATGCAGAGTGAAATCTATCATGACTGTGATGTCATTGCCACACCGCAGGTAATATCAGACACAGTCGCGCCGAACCTGTCAGACTCAGTGAATGGCGCTTTGCAAATGCACGTGTGAAACTCATTCAGGGTGAATATGAGCTCACTAAGAATGAACTTAAAAATATTAATATTAAAAATAAAATTAATTGTATTTTTGAATATGTCTTGTATTATGTTGAAGTTTACTAAGTATATAATTGTAAAAGTGAAATAAATAAATACATATGTATATTAATACACCTTTTGTTTGAATTATATATATATATATGTAAATAAATAGATTTTATGAATAAATACAATTCTATATTCTATATTCACACTTAAAAAGCCTGTGTGAACAAGCCTTTTAATGTATTATTATTTATTATTGAAATATATGATTTTAAAATAGATTTATAAATTATTATTGAAAATGTACTCTCTCTCTCTCTCTCTCTCTCTCTCTCTCTCTCTCTCTCGCTCTCTCCCTCTCTCTCTCTCTCTCTCTCTCTCTCTCTCTCTCTCTCTCTCTCTCTCTCTCTCTTTCTCTCTCTCTACATTTTACATAATAATACAATTTTATAAAATTCCAATACATATAATACATTTTTCCAGACACACATACAAAAACATACAACTTATTTATGTTTTGGAATTTTATGAAATGTTATTATTATGTATAAAAAAATATATATGTATAATTTTAGTAATAACATTGTACATTTTCAATAATAATTTATAAATCTATTTTATAATTAAATATTTCAATAATAAATAATAATAAATGTGTAAGTATATTTATATTATTTATTTAGATTTATTCATATTTATATATAATATATTTACATCACATATTTAAAAGTATTACTTTCTTAAATAATACTTATAAATGTAAATATATTCATATGTATATATATATATATATAATATAGATTTATACTATATATATATATATATATCATATATTTAAAAGCATTAGTTTCTTAAAATAATACTTGAAAAATTATAAATTTCATAATGTTCATAATGTAAGACTGCACTGTACAATATCCACTTAAAATGTCATTAAAATAATATTTCAAAATTTCGTTGCATGACCTCTCTGTGTTTTTTTTTAACTGCTGCAGATACTGAGCCATGGGTAACACAGAAAGTCATAGCGGCGGCCATGGTTACTATGGAGACGGTCAGCGGCACCTCTCCCGTAAGCACATGTCCCGCTCGCTCCGTCTGTCCAGCAAACAGACGTACTGTTCCCGCCGAACGCCGTCTGGAAAGCCGGAGCACCGCAACTCCGAGACAAGCACCCGCTCCAGCAGCACTCCCAGCATCCCTCAGTCGCTGGCCGATCACGGCCTGGAGCCCTTCAACGACTCGGACATGCTGCCCGACTTCAGTGGCCCCATTTGGGTGGACCGTGTGGCCATGAATCTCAGACCCATGTCCTTCCACAACCATCCAGCCCATTCTCCCACCGCGTCCCACACAGTCACTGCCAAACCGCCTGACGCCGAGCCGCCAGATGACACGACACGGGACGGCTCCCAAGAGGGGTCCAGCTTTAAGAAGAAACGCTCCAAGTCTGCGGACATGTGGAGGGAGGACTCGCTGGAGGTGTCCTTGTCTGATCTGAGCCAGGAGCACCTGACCAGCACGGAGGAGATCGGAGACACGCCCGAAGACTGTGAAGCCCGTTTGCAGTCGTCCGCTCAGGAGCTGCTGGACTCAAACCGCGCCAATTCTTTAGACGAGCTCTATGGACCGAAGAGCCCCACTTGCAGGCCGACACATGGACGCTATGCCAAATGGCATAAGGCCGGCACTACAAGCAGAGAAGGTGACGAGGATAAAATTATCTCGCCCTGTGAGGACGATGGCGCCGCCTATGGTGCGTACACACTGCCCTGCCGTCGGTCTCACTGTCTGTCAGAGGGGCCGACCATTCATCAAGGAGCCATGCAAGGGAGGCGGGCACAAACCATACAGGTGAGTTTTGCTTGGGTTGCCCCGCCCACAGTGAAATCTTATTGGTCCTTGCTCCATGTTACTCAGTATTATACCCCAAATATGTTCTGATTGGCTGTAATTGAGTTGTATGCAGGCATATTATTGTATACTATTACTAAAACCATAAAAAAAACATTTCGCTTAGACAAGCTTTCCTATTTTTATAACTTTTAAACTTGACGTATTAAAATAACTAAAACTAAACCTGAAATAAAATTAATAAAAACTATATAGACATTTAAATAATAATATTATTTAGTAAAAAAATTACTAAAACTTTAAATAAGATAAAAATAAAATTAAAACTTTTATCTATAAAATTGTAAAATATAAATACAATTATATGTTTGTAATTATTTGGATTTTTTATATTTTATGTATAAGTATAAATAACATTATATTTTCATAATTAGTATTTTTTGTTTTGTCAATAAAAATGTAAAATATAAATGCATTTTTTAAATTCATAATTTGTTTTAAAAATGTATCTATATAAAATATAAATACCATTATATGTTATCATTATTTGTATTTTCTATCTTTTAAAGACAAAATATAAATACTATTATATTTTTGTCACTGAACACAAACATTTGAATGGGATAATCATAATATATGTAATATAATAATTATGTAAGAAAAATTGTCCTGTTAAGTCTAGTTTACTAAGTGAAAACAATCAAAAACTGAAAAAACTTTGCTAACTGAATTGACTGAATTGACTATTTGTGCTATTCGTATCATGTTAGACATATAAATAAAGTTGAACTCTGTACAAACTTATGTTGTCTCAAATTGGCAACTGTCACTAAAATTGACTGACTTTGTTTGAATGATTAGAGTCATTCACCCTGTAGGTGTGCTGTGCTCTATGAATGTAAGTAAGTAAGTAAGTGTAGGTGTACAGTAGGGAATTTCAGTCTTGCTGTGAATGTTCGCTGCGGTTAATCCCCCAGAATCCATCAGAATCTCCTCATGTAGAGAGACTGTACATATGAATGACTCATTTGTGTGTGAGTTCACACAAACTCCTCTATTGTTCCACATCAGACAGTGTTATGATTTCACTAGAAGCTCATCCCAGTCAATTATTGGTGTAATTAAATATATGTAAACTATATATGTAAACTAATAAAGTGTATGTATATATATATATATATATATATATATATATATATACATACACTTTATTAGTTTACATATATATATATATATATATATATATATATATATATATATATGTATAGATAAAAGATTAAAATATCAAATAATAATAAAAAAAATAATGTTATTTATTTATTTTATTTTTTTAAAATAAATTTATTTTGTTATTATTTTATTAAAATTTTATTTATTTTAATTTAAAAATTCCATTGTATTCCCATATTATTTATTTACAAATAGAATATAAAAAATCCATTATACTACCATGATTATTTGGACATAAAAACACCATGATATATCCATGTGTGCCATGGTAATAACATCACTGTACCATAGTACCACATTCTCTGTGACAGTCATAGTGCATTGTGGGTAGTGGACTGTCACACTGTCCATATGGTGGTGGTTGTTTTTTCCTGATGATCCAGATCCTGGAGTCAGACTTCTGTGAGAACAGCTCGCTTCTTTTGTCATGCTAATGAGCTGTAACTGACAGAGGAACGTGATTGAGAGAGAGAGAATGAGGAGGAAAGGTAGAGAGAGTTGAGGTCTAGATTTATTTTTGACTATATTTCTTGCATATATATACGTAAGTGTTTCAGTTACATGTAGGGATTTGCTACAGCAACAAAGAAATAGATAAACCAGAAAATCACTGTGACTCTCCCTCCCTGTGAGGCACCGTCGGTGAAGATGAATGGCATGCCAGGTCGCACAGTCCAGTCATGTGACTCCCGCTAGATGGCGGGTTTGGTGGGTAATATCCCATCATTCCCCTGCAGCAGTACAGTGTGGCATTGTACAGTAAAATTTACAGCACTATAACTTGACAGACGCGGTTCAGGCAGTGCTGTGGTCTCACCGTCATGTTGACTTCAGCATGTCCACTGCTTCTGAAGGCACAACGTGCTCCGTCCAACAGGTAGGAGGAATGAAGATGTGTTGGAGAAGAGCCACATTTATTAGAGTGGAAAACTGGGTCTTTATCTTTCTTTCAGTTTGTCTAAATGAAACAAACTCTTAATGTGAGCGTTTCTGAATACTGACCATCTACCTGTGTGTGTTCAGGATGTCACGGCGGGAGATGGCAGTGATTATGAGGACAGCGGTATCGATGGGCTGACGGGGGACTGCGAGGCGTCTCAGCATCAGGCTCGCCGCTACAAGACCATGTCTGCGTCGTTCTCCGTGTACTCCACGTCAGCAGGGGGCGCCTTCACCGGGAGCGACAGTGGCAGCAGCAGCGGGGCTGGAGCGGGACCCTCCGACGGCACACAGGTGGGCAATATGATTCAGTTCTTCTCTTATAACATGTTCCATCCAAATCTCAGTAAAAACGCTTTAACATCATATAGATGTTTTTTTTATTTACAATTTATAGTTTTATATGACATTTTAATAAATGTAAACTCTTTTACATTTTAATGCAATATTGGGAAAACATTTCTAGTAAATAGGGTACGTTTTTATTTTATGTTGTGACCAAATGTTCTTGAGACCAGAGGTAGACGAGTGATTTTTATGTTTTTTGTAAGCAGGGCTGTGTAGTTACTTTTAAAATGTATTTCACTACAGATTACAAAATACATGCTTTAAAAAGTAATTTGTAACGTATTTCGTTACATTACTCAAGTTTAGTAACTTAATCTAAATACTTTAGAATACTTTGGAATACTAATAAGTGTGGAACAAACACAAAAAAGGTAATTGCAAGTTTTTATCTCACAATTCTGACTTTTTCCCTCAGAATTGTGTGATATAAAGTTGCAATTGTGAGTTATAAAGTCAGAATTATGAGATATAAACTCACAATATTGAGAAAAGTCAGAATTATGAGATATAAACTCGCAATATTGAGAAAAGTCAGAATTAATGAAATATAAACTCACAATATTGAGAAAAGTCAGAATTATGAGATATAAACTCGCAATATTGAGAAAAGTCAGAATTAATGAAATATAAACTCACAATATTGAGAAAAGTCAGAATTATGAGATATAAACTCACAATATTGAGAAAAGTCAGAATTATGACATAAACTCACATACTAAATTCACAATTACAAGAAAAAAAGTCAGTATTGCAAGTTTATATCTCCCTATTCTGACTTTATAGCTTGCAATTATGAGTTTAAATCTTGCAATTCTGAGAAAAAGAAGTCAGAATTGTGAAATGCAAACTCATAATTGTGAGGGAAAAAACAAATTGTGAGGAAAAGTTGCAGTGACGAGTGAATTATAAAATGACTCAAACAACTATCACAAAACATGAAAACAGTCGAAAACATGAAACTTAACTCCACTTTTTCAGACTGTCAGAGTCAGAGAATCACCAATTGCTGTTTAAATGATATTAAAATTCAAAGTAATCACTTTGGTAATCTAAAACACTTTTCAGATGTAACTGTAATCTGATTACCACCCATTTAAAATGTAACTGTAATGAAATACAGTTACTCAAATTTTGTATTTTAAATACGTAACTAAGTTACTTGTATTTCGTTACTCCCCAACCCTGTTTGTAAGTTTGAGATGCAGTTTAGTATCTCTACGGTGATAACAGTCTTGCTGGACCTGTGTGTCTCTGATCAGGGTGTCTATGAGAACTTCCGTCAGGAGCTGGAGCAGAACGTGAGTCCGGCGGAGGTTCCCGAGGAGAGAAGCTCAGCGTTCAGCGACGAGCAGAGCAGCGTGACGCTGAGCTCCGCCTACCACACGGACCCGCTGCTGAACGTGGCCGCCGTACAGGGTACGGTGCGCAAAGCCGGACGCCTCGCCGTCAAAAACTTCCTGGTGCATAAGAAGAACAAGAAGGTGGAGCTCGCCCCTCGTCGCAAGTGGAAGAGCTACTGGGTGTCCCTCAAAGGTGTGTGTGTGTGTGTGTGTGTGTGTGTGTGTGTGTGTGTGGTGTTTCAGAAAGATGTGAGCGGTTACCTGACACCATAAACAGGTTTTACAACTTCCAGTGAAAGCGTTTGAAAGAGAAGGGGAAGATTATGTTTGTTGTGTTGTGTTGTGTGTAGGTCCAGAAAAAGATCTGCAGAATTAAAACGCCCATCATTCACTAGTCACCTCTGACACACTTGTTTATTACATATTCTTGCGAATTTGATATATTCAGCTACAAATAGGAATAACAATTTAAAATGACTTTTTCAGCATTTCTCCAGTCTTCAGTGTCACATAATCCTTCAGAAATCATTCTAATATGCTGATTTGCTGCAATTTAGAATTAATTTTTCCCTTGTTGTGTCGTATATTCAAGTGAAACTGCTTCTCGAACAAGAACAAATGTAGGGCGGGGCTTGATTTTTTTCCATAGGAAATTGATTGGATGGTTATGGTCTGTTATTGGTCGATCTCGTGTGAGTGATAGATTGCCCCGACCTCACGCCAGTAAACGCATCATCGGAGAAGAGAAGAGCTGCAAAAGGGAGAAGTTATTTTGATTAAAGATTACAAGGATGCTGTGGACAGATAAATAATTTATAATAAATACTGCAATATTACATAAAAAAACAAAGAATTGTCCATTTTGATTTCATGGTGACTTTAATGTGTCCTTGCTGAATAATTAAGTATTAATTTCCTTCAAAAAACACAATTTACTGACCCCAACTGGATCCTTGACGATGAAACTGATACAATGTAAGAGTATTGACATGTTAGAAAGCTCTGTATCTTTTCCAGCAGTGTGAAAACAGAGCAAAATCAAAGCAGAAAAAAATATCCAATAAGTCTGTGCACATTATATTGGATTCTGCTGAAGAAAGCAGCACTGCATTTCTTGATTTGGCCACTGGAGAGCAGAATTCAATCAATAAAGACGTAAAACTCCAGTCTATTGGATATCCTGCTCCCGTTCCCCTGGAAACAGTGGCTCAGTCTGTAGTGTTAATTGAACTCACATTAACTGCTATATGATGCTTGAGTGAATGTTTTTATTTGTCTTCCCAGGATGCACTCTGTTTTTCTACGAGACAGACGGACGATCGGGCATCGATCACAACAGCATCCCTAAACACGCTGCGTGGGCCGAGAACAGCATCGTCCAGGCCGTCCCAGAACACCCCAAAAAAGATTTTGTCTTCTGCCTGAGTAACTCGCTTGGAGACTCCTTCCTGTTTCAGGTAACTGAACATCCTGTGGAAAACCTCATTTCAAATACTTAAAGATATAAATATTTGACTCACTATTATGTTCAGAATGGTATAATAATATACTTACTGCATACTACACCAGATACTACTTCTTTGCTAATCTAGTTGCCTAATAAACCTGGTATTGTGTATTATGATTATTGTTGACTCGTTTGAAATTGCTTTTTGTCCATTTTTTACATTTTTTACGCACTGTAAACAATCATTTTCATGATTTATCACATTTTTTCTTTTGTCAAATCAACTTAGATAATTAATGTGGTTCAGATAACATAATATTTTAAGTTTCTGCTGATTAAACCAATCACCTTTGTTGTATTAACTCAAAATTTTAATTTCGGTGAACTCAAAATTTTACTTTATTTTTTTCAGTTAGACCACCTATTTTTTTTTCCAGTGCAGTGTGCATTATGTCAAAATAAACAGTGAAATGCTACTTGGTTGTCAGGACCCAACAAATCATGTGACATTTATTTTGCATTTTAGTCCGAAACTCTCTTTGCTACTTAAAACTTTATTTATAACTGTTTGACGTTAAGTTGCATTGTGGGCTGCAGTGTTTTCCAGGTAGAATCCCAACTATTCCTTGCATACAGAGAATTTGCCTACCGTGCACAGTATACATCTTAAATAGTAAGAGTAGTATGTTAATATGCTATTTAACCTTTGACTCTTCTGTAGACCTGCAGTCAGACAGAGCTTGAAAACTGGATCACGGCCATCCACTCAGCCTGCGCCGCGGCCTTCGCTCGGCAGCACCACCGCGAGGACACCGTGCGTCTGCTGCGGGCGGAGATACGAAAGCTGGAGCAGAAGATCGACATGGATGAGAAGATGAAGAAAATGGGAGACATGCAGCTCTCTGCTGTCACCGACTCCAAGAAGAGGAAGACCATTCTGGAGCAGGTCATTGATTGGTTATTTACAATGTTTGGGTCTAAATTACGTACAATCCAATAGGGCTGGGACAATAAATCGATTGTGAGCAACAGCAGATGGCACTGCGTGCTTTAGAAACAGCCATGCTTCCAATTCCTTACTCACACCACTTGAAGCTTCTATAAAATAATCATTCATAAAGTTTGAAAAGGTTGAAGCGAATTACAGGGGAGTTTGCAGTGGGCTGCTCACGTTAATCTCGTGTCATAAAAAAGTACTCTTCTCAGACTCAGCTTCTTCATGAGCGTTTGAGTGTGCACTCCAGAGCACCCTCTGCTGCTAAAAACTAAACTCAGAATCGATTCGAGAGAGAACTGCGATGCGTTCGGAAATCTCAGAATCGATCTTTCATTCGCGATGCATTGATTTATTGTCCTAGATCTACAGTCCAACATTACAGAGTCAGATCATCCACTGACAGTGAAATACGGCACCAAGCTTCAAAATCACTGCCAATCGCGGCATATTTGATGTATTTGATGATGGGTTTTTTTTCCTCATTTCTGTTTATTTATAGAAAGTTCGAAAGAACAGCATTTTTTTTAAATAAAATCTTTTGTAATATTATAAATGTCTTACTGATCCCAAACTATTGAATGGTAGATGATGTTTTATTAAACTTTCTATTCATCAAAGAATTCTGAAAAATATTGTTCATAATAATCAGAAATGTTTCTTGAACATCATCATATCAGAATGATTTCTGAAGGATCATGTGACACTGAAGACTGGAGTAATGATGCTGAAAACTCAGCTTTGATCACAGGAATCAATTACATTTAACAATATATTCACATAGAAAACAGTTATTTTAAATCGTAATAATATTTCACAATATTAATGTTTCATTTATTTATTTATTTATTTATTTTTTAATCAATGAAGTGCAGCTTTGGTGAGCAGAAGAAACGTCTTTTTAAAAACATTCAAAAGTCTTACTGATCCCAAATTTTTGAACAGCATTGTATATTACACACACACATATTTATTTATGAATTTGTGGGCACAATATGATGCAGACAGAAACAAGTGACAGACAAAATATCTTGACATTCAAAATTGTTATTGCTTGCATCTGGTTAGGAGAAAATTGTTAGTTTTTCATAGCTGTCACATAGACTTTCGGTGCTGTTTTGTTTCCTTTAATTATTGTATCAATATCATAAAGCATTATGAAACTAACATTGTCGGTGTTCCCTCACTCTGCACTGTATTATCTGCAGATTTTCATCACTGTCATTTTGATGCTGTCACAATGTTGACAGAACAATAATTCCCTGCGCACACTTGCTGCAAAAGTTCAAGTTCTCCACATTGGATGTTTACTCATGAAACGGAGATCAGAATGGCCCACGGCCCATCAGGAGGAGGGTTAGCGGGCGCCTGTGCATTTGTGTTTGTGTGGGTATTTAATTTTGGCAGCGTCGGGTTACGCATTGTGCCCTGGTGAATGGCAGCAGGGTTGAGTTCCTGCAGAGTCCCAGACCTCGCTGCCAGTGGAATGTGTGGCGCTGTTGTTTGCTACTTTGTGAGTTGCCTGGACCACTGCCCCCTCCGCCGTCTTCCAAAAAAACATTCATCCCAGAGCGGCTGGGAGGAGACGGCGTGGTGCATAAACCCACTCCACTGCCCTTGAAACCCCATTTCATTAGACGACTGGATCAAACCAGACCAAACGCAAGGCTCGGAAACTTCTAGATATCTAGAGATGGTCCTTTAGGCTACATGTAATGTTTTGTTCTTGTTTTGTGGACATCTTCGAGAGAATGTGAACTCTCACATGCTGTTAGCCTGCAGTTCTAACCAATAACTTTTTCTCTCTTTTCCTCAGATTTTCCTGTGGGAGCAGAATTTAGAGCAGTTCCACATGGATCTATTTCGGTTCCGCTGTTACCTGTCCAGCCTGCAGGGCGGCGAGCTTCCCAACCCCAAACGCCTGCTGGCCTTCGCCTCCCGTCCCACCAAACTGGCCATGGGCCGACTGGGCATCTTTTCGGTGTCCTCCTTCCATGCACTGGTGATTATCCCTCAATTTCCTATAAATTATTCCATATTTTTTTTGTCCTATTTTTTGCTAGTATTTTTAATGTAGCATATATATTTTTAAATAGTTATATTTTTATATAACTATAATTAATATATTTTTTTATTATTTTTTTTTTAAATGTCTATATAGTTTTTATTAATTTTATTTCAGGTTTAGTTTTAGTTATTTTAATACATCAAGTTACAAGTTATAAAAATAGGAAAGCTTGTCTAGGCGAAATGTTTTTTTTATGGTTTTAGGTTATAGCATACAATAATATATAAATAAATATGTTTATTTACATATTATTTTTATGTTTATTATTATTTATATACAGTATATATATATATATATAATGTGTTTATTTACATATTATTTTTATGTTTATTATGTTTATATATATATATATATATATATAAAATGTGTTTATTTACATATTATTTTTATGTTTATTATTATTCATATACAGTATATATATATATAAAATATTAAATTATTTATAATAAATTCTTAATTATTTATATTTGTATATAATTATATATTCTATACTAAAATAATTAATCTTTAAATAACTATATATATATATATATATATATATATATATATATAATTATATTATTATAGGTTAAAATATAATAATGAAAAGTGTATTTTAATGTGAGTTGGGCAAAAGTTATGCTTCCATTGTTGTCAGAATTTAGTGGAATATAATATTGATAAACAATTTTCGAGATTTAAGCCTTTCTCCTTTCAAGCAGACATAGAAAACAGCTCCCTGCTGGTGTAAAGAGATTCACTTTGACTGATAAGTTTTTAAACGTTTGGTATCTAACGTATTTCAAGCACCAGCATTGCTTAGAAACCCACATCAAGAGCATTTGTATTGCTCTATTTTTACCCAGAATGCATGTATTAACCCGGTTCCCTCCAGTGTTGGTGTATGTGGGTAATGGATTTTGGCATAAAAAGAAATGGTAGTTGAAAGGTTGGTCGGCGTATTTTCAGTTGGATGTGGGCCACGGCTCCGGCTAATCAATACCATCCATCCTCAGATTCGCCTCCAGCTCTGGCGTTCTTCTTTGCAGGAGCTGGAGGACGCTGGGATACAGGGGGATTTTATTTTTGTCCTTGCATCTTGGATGAATTTTTTGGGTGGAGGGGGTGGGGATGTTCTTCAGTATTCACATTTTGAGAGGATGGAGAGAGAGGATAAGTGTTGAGTCCAAATGAAGTGCTGTTGGCCCTTGTGCTGTTCTTCACGAATAATAGCTTGGTTCAGAGCAGTTGAGAGGGTTTTTGATGCATCCGGAGTGCTTTTCTCCATCAGGAGACCCAGAAATGCCACAGCGCGTTCAACACAACGAGCGTGTATAATTTTTGAATGACACTGAAAAGAACTCACCAAACACTTCACTAACCTTTACAATCCATCCGGACCCGAGTGACCACAGGAAGCAAGACATTTTTGTGTGTTTGCTGCTTATTATTGAATGAATATTTGTGTTTATTTATTTCTGAATGTGACATCCCACTAGCCGACTCGATTTTGGTCTGGAAAGTTACATCTGACAACTTTTCTTGCTGAAAAATCTCACTAAGAATGATTATAATAGACTGAATGCAGTTTATAGAGACACACTGTTGTGCTGCTGCTTTCTTGTTTTATCGTCATTTAAATGCAGGAGAACTCCAGAAACACATTGATTACACAGTCACCATTAATAACAATCATTTGTGAGCTAATAATCAGGAAAAGCAGCTGTATTTTGGAACGTGGTAGCTGGTCATTAGCTGGCGCAAGCTTGTAAACCATCTTAAACCAATAACAAACCAGCTACCAGCTGGTCAAAGCAGCTTTAGGTTGTCAAATTAACCAGTTTAGACCAACTCATGAGCAGTTTAGACCAGCTAATGGCCTGTTTAGAACAAGTCTTGAACACTTTATACCAGCTTATGACCAGTTTAGACTAGCTAGCAACCCTCTTACTCTGCTGATAACTAGTTTAGACCAGCTAATTACCCATTTAGACCAGCTTGTGACCAGTTTAGATTGGCTAATCACCAGTTTGACTGCTAATGACCAGTTTAGACCAGCTGATGACCCGTTTAGACCAGTTTAGGCTAGCTAATGACCAGTTTGACTGCTAATGACTAGATTAGACCAGCTGATGACCAGTTTAGGTTAGCTAATGACCAGTTTAAACCAGCTGATGACCAGTTTAGACCAGCTGATGACCCGTTTAGACCAGCTGATGACCAGTTTAGGCTAGCTAATGACCAGTTTAAACCAGCTGATGACCAGTTTAGACCAGCTGATGACCCGTTTAGACCAGCTGATGACCAGTTTAGGCTAGCTAATGACCAGTTTGACTGCTAATGACTAGATTAGACCAGCTGATGACGAGTTTAGGCTAGCTAATGACCAGTTTGACTGCTAATGACTAGTTTAGAAATTTAGACCAGCTAATGAACAGTGTAGACCAGCTGGTGATCAGTTTAGGCTAGCTAATGACCAGTTTAGACTAGCTAATTTCCCATTTAGACCAGCTAATGACCCGTTTAGACCAGTTTAGGCTAGCTAATGACCAGTTTGACTGCTAATGACTAGTTTAGACCAGCTAATGACCAGTTTAGACCAGCTGATGACCAGTTTAGACCAGCTAATTTCCCATTTAGACCAGCTAATGACTAGTTTAGACCAGCTAATGACCAGTTTAAACCAGCTGATGACCAGTTCAGACCAGCTGATAACCCGTTTAGACCAGCTGATGACCAGTTTAGACCAGTTTAGGATAGCTAATGACCAGTTTGACTGCTAATGACCCGTTTAGACCAGCTAATGACCCGTTTAGACCAGCTGATGACCCGTTTAGACCAGCTGATGACCAGTTTAGGCTAGCTAATGACCAGTTTGACTGCTAATGACTAGTTTAGAAATTTAGACCAGCTAATGAACAGTGTAGACCAGCTGGTGATCAGTTTAGGCTAGCTAATGACCAGTTTAGACTAGCTAATTTCCCATTTAGACCAGCTAATGACCCGTTTAGACCAGTTTAGGCTAGCTAATGACCAGTTTGACTGCTAATGACTAGTTTAGACCAGCTAATGACCAGTTTAGACCAGCTGATGACCAGTTTAGACCAGCTAATGACCAGTTTAGACCAGCTGATGACCAGTTTAGACCAGCTAATTTCCCATTTAGACCAGCTAATGACTAGTTTAGACCAGCTAATGACCAGTTTAAACCAGCTGATGACCAGTTCAGACCAGCTGATAACCCGTTTAGACCAGCTGATGACCAGTTTAGACCAGTTTAGGATAGCTAATGACCAGTTTGACTGCTAATGACCAGTTTAGACCAGCTAATGACCCGTTTAGACCAGCAAATGACCAGTTTAGAATAGCTAATAATCAGTTTATACCAGCTAACAACCATTTTAGACCTGTTTGGACCATCTAATGATCAGTTTAGATTTTTAAAAAAAACTTATTCCTGATCCACGAATCATTGAGAATGAGAGTTTTACCCAGCATTTGTGTTCATATCTCAGACCCCTGCTAGGAGCAGTCTAGTCCGTTTCATCGCTGAGACACACAGTATGAATGTTGTTCCTGTGCCTCATGCAGCTGTTTTATGTCTGTAGGTGGCGGCTCGCACTGAGAGCGGCGTGAGGCGGCGGACGCAGGCCATGTCGCGCTCGACCAGCAAACGCAAGAGTCGCTTCTCCTCACTGTGGGGTCTGGACACCCACTCTAAGAGAAAGAGTAAAGGTCATCCCAGCATTAACCAGGTAAACTACACATACTCTTAATTCACACTTTCTTCCTGAATACATGAACATGCATGTGCACAGATCAACCGGCCCTGCTTAAAAAAAAATAAAATGCACATTGATTTACATGCTGGTCCAGACATTATCATCAGCTAATTTCAAAATCAAAGACCACAATAGGAGAGAGTGCGGCATAAGCGCTGATAAGATAATCTAGTCACTTCTTTCAATGATGAGTGGTTGCAATTCTGATTTTTAAGTTGAATTTGCGGCGGTGATGCGTGTTGCAGTAGCTGCCATTTACCATTTTTGGGAGGAGTATTATTTACATGTGGTTTAAACCAGATGCATTTACGCTTGTCCAGTTTTGTCTAGAATTCATCTCAAACCACGTCCTGAGTGATCGGATTTAAATTCAAAATTCAAAAGTGGGCATTTACACCTGGTCTTTTCACGATTGGATAGCTATCCGATTAGTAAAGACAAATGAAGTGACCAAGTATAAACAGGCCCACAAACACAACATGTGATGACCGCAGCTGTGCCACTCTTTTATTTAAGGAGATGAAATGCATGCCACATTTTATTGGTTTATCAGGTTACATGTTCCTCCTTGTTGATATATTAGTGGCTGTTTTTAGTTGGGTCGGTCTCTGTGTTGAATGTTATATGCTCTTTTTAAACAGGTTTTTGCAGAAGGAGATGATCCAGTTAAAAGTCCTCTAGAAGGCATGTTTGAGGGTTCTTCTAGTGAGAGAACGGTAAGAAACATGCATCCTCCGTCTCTATACTACACTATATAAAAGTGGCAAAAACACAAAATACTACATAAGCCCACTGCACCAAATCAGAACTGCCCTGTTCAGAGAGATGCGCTCTGGGCTGGATCACTGGAGTGGGTTGGCAGCGGTGTGGGCGTATATTCATCCCTGGCGTTGGTGGAGATGTAGGCTTTCGCTCAGCCTGGCAGGGAGGAACGGTACATGGTTGTGCTATAATCCACTGACCTGGGCCGCAGATTAAAGTGATGATGTTCTGATTCACTCACTCAATCATATGGAGAGACAGAGAAATGGTGAACTAGTTGAGATGAAAATACATTGTGATATGTTTAACAGCTGTGTTCGGAAGATAAGTGTCTTCTGCATTTTTTTTGATCAGAAATACTGTAAAAACATTAATATTCCTGTGATTAAAGCTGCATTTTCAGCATCATTACTCCAGTCTTCAGTGACACGTGATCTTTCAGAAATTATTCTAATATGATTTGCTGCTCAAGTCAAGTCATCTTTATTTATATAGCGCTTTTTACAATGCAAATTGTGGCAAAGCAGCTTTACAGTAATAATTGGCAAATAATTTTTGGCTGCACAGCAGCTCTTAAAGAAAATGGTGTCATTGTGCAGCTTATTCTATATATTATTGATTCATTCCGTTGCAAAGATCAATAGTTATTAGTCTAGTTAATTTATGTAAATCAGCACTGGAGAAAACAGTGATGTAATCGTCCGGCTCAGGTCAGTTCGCATACAACGGCGCCAATGCAGGCATATCAAAAACACTGCTGAAAAAAAACATTTATTATTAATATCAATATTGAAAAATGACATATTATGCCTTTAATGCATGCTTGAAAAAGATGTTAAAAGTCATGTTTGATATTGCTTTCAGTCCAGTGATCAGCGCATTGCATTGTGGGAAATTATACAGTATTCTCTGCACATCCAAAATGTGTGTATACATGAATGTAAATGTATTTTATGCACAGGAAAAAAAGTGCACAAAATCAGTACGGCAGAAATAATATAGTAGTATACTAATATGAAATTCTTAGCACACATTTGCACCTGAGATAGATGATGCGTTCTTAGAAAGGATGAGATGATCATCATTTCACATGATTAATAGCATCACATTCACAGCTGTGGCTTTCATTTATCACACTACAGAAAGACACCAGGACCCCAGTGAAAGGTCTGCCAAGACCCAGCACGGATCATGACATCTGGTCCAGAGACCACCTCACTCCATCATGGGTGTTGCTGCCAAACGACCAGCCTGTGTTAGCCATCATCCAGCCTGGAGAGTCGGCCCTCGACATGCTGGAAACTATCTGCAAGGTAATGCCAGATCTTTCTGGTGCGAGAAACGTTCTTCGTTCTCTTTTGAGTTTTACATTCAGAGTCGCTTCAGTCTTCGTGGAATTGAATATTTCGGTTTGAAGGTCACTAGTGTAACTCAGATGCTCCTCAAAACATCCCTCAGAAGATTTAAGCACATATGCATGCCGTAAAAAGCATTTTATTTGCTTTCCTCTTGCTGCATGAAAACGGACTGCATTCTGTCTGATATGAGCATTTGGACCTTTTTAGTGTGTGATTCAAGTCCATCTGGCCCACTAAGAAGAAGATACAGCCCAGTGACATGTCGTCCATTAAATGTGTCTCTCCTTTCATTTCTCTCTCTCTCTCTCTCCAGGCTCACCAACTGGACGCCACTAAACACTACGTGCGGCTTAAGTTCCTCATTGAGAACCAAGTGCAGTTCTACATCCCGAAACCAGAGGAGGATATTTATGATCTGGTAGGTTTGGAGTTAAACCCGCCCTCCCACCCGCAGGTTAGACGCTCTTTCATTACTTTCATCCTGCTGGGACATCACACTTCATCCAAACACGCTTTCTCTTCCACTCTCCTTCTCAAACTAATAGCAAAATCTGTCTTTTTTTACTTTGGAATATAAAAGGAGATGTTTTGCTGATCCCATTTCCCGTCACCTCTCCTTTTGACCTATAAAACGACCATGACTGCTATGGAATTACTTCATGCTTTTAAAGTTTCTTCCCTATGCACTGCATCCATCATCCTTTAACTTCTGTTCAGCATCTTCATTTATTATGTTTTGAGTGTCCAGGTCAGATGCAATCCATCAAACCGGAACATAAAGTTCTTTGCCTGTGAAATGTGATCTGTATTCTGTCACTCTCGGCCTTTAATACCATCCCTTGTGTGTTGTTTATGCTCTTTGAATGTGGAATATAAAAGCTCTGTTCGGTGGAATATTAATGTGCTCTTCTTCACAGCTGTATAAGGAAATCGAGCTTTGCTGTAAGATCAGGAAGGTGATCCAGTTTGATCGGGATGAGTCCTGCATGATCGGCTACGGTGAGAGCCGAAATGTGTTATTATCTTCATGAAATCATGTCTGTTATACAACCTACCTGTTTATACTGGGGATTTTAAATGCGTGTTCTCAGGCATTTTATCTTTATTCCTTTATTAAAATGTTTACATATAATGAAATGAACTGTAGTTCAGTCGTTTCAGTTGTGAAAAATCTGTCCACTGTTATGAGTTGCTTAATAAACGTTTTATCTTACATAGTCGCCTCATTTGGGACGAGATGATGAGATCACATGACCAAATCCTACTAGTTTAATCTCAGTAACTTGCATTTTTTTTAGCCACTTTAGTTTACAGAATATGCTAAATATAATTATTGAAAACGTTGCTTTTACGTGATTCAACATCCACACCACTTGATGTCAATATAAGTCAAAGGAGTGTTATTTTAGTATTATTTTATACTATTACAGTATTCATTAATATTTTGAATTAGCTTTTAATTTTCAATTTTAATTGTAGGTCGTTAGTTTTAGTAATTTTTTATGTGCTTTTGTCATTTTCTATTTAGCTTTAATTTATTTTATTTTTAATTTATTCTATTTAGTTTTAGTAATATTAGTACTTCAACTCATTTATTTCAGTTTATATTTTAAGCTTATATTTTTCATCTGATATTTTTTATTTTATTTTATTTTATTTTATTTTATTTTATTTTATTTTATTTTATTTTATTTTATTTTATTTATTTTATTTTATTTTATTTTATTTTATTTTATTTTATTTTATTTTATTTTATTTTATTTTATTTTATTTTATTTTATTTTTTTATTTTATTATTTTATTTTATTTTATTTTATTTTATTTTATTTTACCAAAGGGGATTTTTAATAATTTCAGTTCTACAATACCAACACTAGTCGTAAGCAATTGTGTGCATTACTTTTATTTTTGCAGTTTTTGCATTTAATTGTATTTATTGTACTTATTACTGCATACACCTGTAATAAAATCTTTAAAAATTAATTGATCATAAGCTGTGGGAAATCCTGAAGAGAATATGCTAATTTATATAAATACATGTCTAGATATGGCGGTAGTGGTTAAAGAGATAGTACACCAAAAATCGAAAAATTCCCCAATAACTTATTTTGTGTTTCATGGAAGAATCAAAAAATCATGGAGAGTAAATGATGACAGAATTTAAATTTTTGGGTGAACAGACCTTTAAAATTTGACCTTGTAACTGAAAGGTTGTAGGTTCAAATGCTTCAAAGGCTGATCCATGTTTGTTCTTGATTATGACGTCTATCATTTCATCTGTCTCTCAGGTTTCTCTATCTCTGTGGTGGAGGAGGACAGTGTGCAGCAGCTCTATATCACTGACGTGAGAGCTGGAGGATTAGCGTTCGCTAAAGGTTCATTAGCTCGTTTCACCTCCTAATTACATTCTCTTTCTCTTTTTCACCCCTGTATCTCTTGGTTTGTTCTTTTCTTTTTCTTTCACACATACATACCGTCTCTCTCGGTCTTTGTCTGTTCAGCTACTGTCTAGAATCAAGCTGTACGTAATTGCTGCCATATCTGTGCTGTGCTCCTGGTGTTATGTAACATGTTGTCAGCTCTATGGGGTTTCTGAGAGCCAAAGATTGCAGATTTATCCTCAGCCCCTCTAAACTCTGAATAATGACAAAAGATAGAAGGAATCAGAGAGACGACTTAAAGTCGGATTCACTGACGTGCCATGCTTGCAGCTCACCTGCATGAAGAACGCAATGCATTAAAAGGAAACAGGATTTTTCATGCTCGTAGATTTTGTAGAGCGTTTACAACAAGCACTTTGCAGAGAGAAACTTTAAAGGTACAGTAGCAAAAATAGCCCATTTAAATCTAAAATCAAAACACAAACCATTCATTTTTAATTGTATTGAAATATACTACAATATTGAATGAATTAGAAGCATATTTATATTTAACATTTCTCTTACTCTCTTCGCTAATATTATAAGTGGATTTCAGAGAAAAATATTGAATACGGCCCCTTTAAATGACCATCAAGCAGGCTTATGGACATCCAGACACTGTCAACATGCTGAATAAGACCCTCGTCTCTCTGAGTGATGTCTGGGTGATCAGGGTGGCAGGATCAGGTCCGACTGGCTTATTGCTGACATTTCACATCGCCCAGAGAACTGGGTCAAACCCGCAAGCTGATGGGAAGAGGCGAGGCGAAATGGAAGAGCTAGAGACAATCTCTTTTTTATATTTCATCTATTTATTTTGTTGCTGGCCTACACATTAGTATGGGCAGGACATGTTACATCACTTGTGTGATATTTCAAAGTTAAACAGTACATTTAAATAGAGCAAATGTTTGTATATGTTGGGATTGATTGGATTGTAAAAAGATTTGGTTTTAGTTGACAATAACCACACTGAGTCAGACGATTGTATTTGTTATTTTGCCGTTTTTGTATTTAATTGTATTTTTAATGGAAGCTCGTTTTCGCCACAAAATAAAAGAATTAAAACGGTAATGGCGACTTTTTATTTCAAAATTCTCACTTCTTTTCTTTTGTGAGGAACGAAGTCAGAATTGTGAGTTTTTTAACACAAAATTGCGATTATATCTCCAAATTCTGACTTTATATCTCGCAATTCTGACTTCATAACTCACAATTGTGACTAAGTCACGCAATTTTGACTATATCTCGCAATTCTGACTTTATAACGCAATTGACCCTTCGCAAAACCCGTCCCCTGTAATTTCTTAAATAAGTTTTAACAATAAATAGCGTCTAGCGTCTCTTTAATGTGTGGTGACAGATCGCTGTAGCTCCTCGTGAACCGATCATCTCTTCATACTAGTTCATTTATAGCATCAAATAAACATGAATGACCATCAGAAGGAATGTTGTTTCAACCGCAGATAGACGTGAGGACACACAATATTTCAAGTTAAACAACGTTAATCTACTATAGGCTACTCCCTGACGGCTTTGTCAGATAAGATGGCGGATTCGGCGTTATGATTGGTTACATCGCCTGTCAATCAAACTGTTTGCGAAGGGTCAATTGCGGCTTTATATCTCACAATTGCAACTAAATTGCGCAATTTTGACTATCTCGCAGTTCTGACTTTATATCGCAATTGCGGCTTTATAGCTCACAATTTGGACTATATTTCGAAATTCTGACTTTATAACACAATTGCAACTAAATCGCGCAATTCTGACTTTATAATGCAATTGCGGGTTTATTTTGCAATTCTGACTTTAGAAATCAATTGCGACTAAATCAAGCAATTCTGACTTTATAATGCAATTGCAGCTTTATATCTCGCAATTAGGACTTTATAACTCACAATTGCGACTAAATCGCGCAATTTTGACTACATCTCGCAATTCTGACTTTATAACGCAATAGTGGCTTTATATCTCACAGTTCTGACTTTATAACTCACAATTGCGACTTTATATCACACAGTCCTGAGGAAAAAAGTTGCAATTACACCTTTTTATTTTTATTCAGTGTCAGAAACAAGCTTCTATAAGAAGAAGAAACTAAGGAGCAATGAGAAATTGGCATATAAAAACATCTTTTGAATAACATGCATTTATGAATCCTGCACAATTACATAAAATTGTGTCTTAAGAAATGAATAACCAATCTTTAGGACTAAACTCATGATGTTTAAGTTTTTGCTTTCATAGTTCTGTTTGTCCTTAACTGTGTTCAAGCATTTAATAAACATTTTAACCGTTTCATCCATTTTGCATATCTCAAGAAACATCTACGACTGTTGTAATAATTTCTGAAATGTTACCATATTAAAATTATTGCAGGTCTGAATGCAGGAGATGAGATTCTACAGCTGAACGGGAAGAACGCGCGCACTCTGACCTTCGCTGACATGAAGGTGGCGTTCGCTCAGGTCTCTCTCTCTCTCACCGTGAACACGCTGCCCCCTGTTGACCGCCGACAGCTCTGCTTCCTGCCGCCGAGACGCTCCGACGTTGTGGACAATCTCTACACGGACATCTTTTCTCAGAGTCAGGGTGAGGGGAGGTCAGGCCTCTGCTGACCCATTTAATTCATCGTTTTTGTGTTTTATGAACGCTTCAATAACCCTGCTACCTAGTGTGCGTTACAATGCAACAATCACTTTTAGACAATATAAACAATATAAAAGTCTTTCTATGGGAGTCCTTGGCCTGAAAAAGTTTTAACACTTTAATGATAGCTGAAAGCATTATCAGAATAGCCGAAAAATTCCGAAATGTACAAATAATCTCTGGAAAGTTTTCATATATCATCCAGAAATGTGCATGAAAACTAGCATGTTACGTCATAGTCATGTAGTTAATTGTGTTTCCACAGAGGAGATTCTCGACGATGGGGTGGGTCTGATTGTGGAGACTTCAGGAGACGGTTTAGATGACGACACAGAGCTCTTCGCTGAGTTTGACGAATATGGAAAGGTAAATAGTCCAATTTTGTTTCAAGTTATCAGCCTGGATCTTGTGCAGCTCTGCCCAGCACGGCGGGACACTTTTCCTGTCTGTGCGTGGGTTTCGTTCACGCTCACCGAATCTAGAACTGCAGGCCTTCGAAACTCTGAACTCTGAGCGAGAAGAATCTCACTGTAGAAACGCTTCACCATCTGTCATCTGTGCTGTTTTTAAACGGAGGGGTGGATACAGTTCAATCATTCTGTAATTTGTCGTGTCACACTGATACATTTTTTCATGACCCTATCTGTCTGTCTATCTATCTATCTATCTATCTATCTATCTATCTATCTATCTATCTATCTATCTATCTATCCATCTGTCCGCCTGTCTGTCCATCCACCCGTCCATCCGTCTATCTATCTATCTATCTATCTATCTATCTATCTATCTATCTATCCATCTGTCCACCTGTCTGTCTGTCCGTCTGTCCATCCACCCGTCCGTCCGTCCATCCGTCTATCTATCTATCTATCTATCTATCTATCTGTCCACCTGTCTGTTTGTCCGTCCGTCCATCCGTCCGTCCGTCCATCCATCCATCCGTCTATCCATCCATCCGTCTATCTATCTGTCCATCTGTCCGCCTGTCTGTCTGTCCGTCCATCCATCCGTCTATCTATCTATCTATCTATCTATCTATCTATCTATCTATCTATCTATCTATCTATCCATCCGTCCCTCTGTCCGTCTGTCAATCTTATCTGTCTGTATATAAAAATCTGTCTTATCTTTCTGTCTGTTTGTCTATCTGTCTCTGTCCATCTGTCTGTCTGTCTATCTATCTATCTATCTATCTATCTATCTATCTATCCAACTATCTATTTTATCTCTGTCTGTATATCAATATCTGTCTGTCTCTGTCTGTCCGTCCGTCCATCCATTCATCCATCTATATGTCTGTCATTCTTTCTTTATATCCGTCTATCTATCTATCTATCTATCTATCTATCTATCTATCTATCTATCTATCTATCTATCTATCTATCTATCTATCTGTCCGTCCGTCCGTCCCTCTGTTCGTCTGTCAATCTTATGTCTGTATATCAAAATCTGTCTTATCTTATCTGTCTCTGTCCATCTGTCTCTGTCCATCCGTCTGTCTGTGTATCTATCTATCCAACTATCTATTTTATCTCTGTCTGTATATTAATATCTGTCTGTCTGTCTCTGTCTGTCCGTGCGTCCGTCCATCCATTCATCCATCTATATGTCTGTCTATCTTTCTTTATATCCATCTATCTATCTAATCTGTCTGTGATAATGAACTGTCTGCAGGATCTTGTGGTGGGGGTTTGAAGATAATTAGTTTGCGTTAAGACGAGTGACAGTAAAACAGAGGTTGTCTGATTTTCTTTTGCATCCTAATTGCTTTATTATGAGGCATAATTAACCAAATCTTGGAGGCGACAATGGTCTTAGAGAACGGTCTCCATCTGAGAAGTATCAGACAGACATAACAGCTTCGCATTTAGACGTGAGAGTGTGTGTGTGTAGTTATTCTTCCATGTCTCCAAGCTGCAGTTTACAACGCAGGATACAGTCACAGCTGTTTCATTGGACGGACGGGTTGATGGATGCGTTGAGATGATGGAACCAATCAGATTCCACATGACCTTCCATATTTACATAGAGAAACTATTTTCAGAAACCCGCTCCCTATTTATCTCGTTTTAGAAAAGCACTGTTGAGTTTAGACCTTAGTAGTGGAAGCAGAAAATTGATATTTGCTGATAATTGTCCATCGCCCAACTTCTAGACCTAACATGGTTCAGGTCTGTGTACCTAGTCTTCACGGCAGGTTCAGACTGGTTCCGTGTCTCAGTTCCTGAACGTCCGACATGTGTGTTTCTCTTTGTGAGATGAATAATATACTGCGGGGATACTCAAATTACTCGGGGGCCACTTTTAGAAAATGAGCTGAAATGGTACTTGATATTCTTAAATGTGCAGGTATGCTTTACACCAGCCCTATATTTTTATCATCTCGTTCATCAAAATAAGCAAGTGCTGTTCAGTTTCTAAATGACCTTTTTAATTTTCCATAGCCGTGTAGACAATGCAAATGCATTCATAATGATCACGAAAGTTTCCAGAATGTTGGCTTCTCAAATGCAAATATCTTATATACTTATTATTCATGTGTAAAGTCATTAACATTTTTTTCGTATACTAATTGGATGCAGCAGTTTAGAAATCAGTCCATTTTGTCTGTTTTCACTGTCAAGCTTTGCACATTTGCTGCTGTTGTCACATTTTTTGTCGCTAAGTGCAGTTCACACAGTTTGAATATGCTCCAAGCTGTTGCACCAATCAGCGATGACAGTATTTGCATATCCTGATGTTTTGCGTCTCGATTATTCATGCACAAATATGACTCGCGAAACATTTTTGGAATGAATCTGGTTGCTCTACCAATTAAATGCAATATAAATATAAGTTTTACACCCCGTCTGATCTGCAAGCAAGTGCCGCAGCACGATAAAACTAGATCTCTCACATCGTAAGCCCGGACTGTGAGTGTCTCTGATGTGCAGAATGAGTTGGTTCTGGATCTCTGGTGTGTTGCTGTTGGTTGGCTGTCAGGGCCATGCAGAAAGATGCACTTTGGGTCAGCAGAGACAGTGGGACTCTGGGTCTCGCTGGGAGCTTGGAGAAGATTGCTTTTGGCATGCATAGACATGCGTCTGCCTCTTTGCATAGCACCATTTCTCTGGCCTTTATTAAAGTAGAGAAAGTTGCATTGAGGGCAGACGGGGAATGCAAAGGAATCCATAATCAGCTTTAGTGTGCACTCGTATACACACACACACACACACACACACACACATGCTGTTGAATTTAATGCAGGGTATCTTTAATGAATTTAATTCACGTTTAGTCTGTTCATGCTCGGAATATATGAATGATTTTGACCGAGATCGAGTTAAACATGACCTTGCTCTGAGATTCAGTCTTAAACTGTGCCATTTATGTTTTTTTTTTTAAATATATGCTGCTTGTTTGATGTGTTTATAATGCACTGACATTCATATTAAGTGACTGTCACTTTTCAAGCAAAACGTTTCAAGCAAAACAAATTGGTGAGGCTAAAAGTCATTGTGAAAATGACTCAGAAAAGTGTAAAAAGCCTGTGCTGACAATAACTGCCACTTCACTTCATACTTTATAATGCATTGCATTCATGCATTTTATTTGTGGCTATTGCTAGTGTCCAAACACTTTTTAGGGTCACTATATTTTGCGTTTTAAAAATTCTAAAATCACCTGATGAAAACTCTGATTCTTAAGGCCAAGCCAACATTGGGCGGCCCAATTTTTGAGGTGTGTTCTGCACCTTCGGCACAAGTTGGACCCCGTTGGAGGCTTTTCGGCCTATTGAGCATCGCTGCCATTGGTGAGAAAGAGAACTCTGGTGGGCTTTTCAGCTTAGCGAACAGGTCAGTGCACAAGAATAAAAGAGAAAGTGAAGAAAGCGTGCAAAGCGGTCAAGACTGTACTGGCAGAAGGCTGTTCTAATTTTACACCATCTTAACTGAGCATTCCAATGCGTGAATATTTTCATAATGAGCCGTTAGGAATGAAGTGATCAGCATGATTGATATTCAAAAGGGCTGCTTTGTTAACTGTTTGTATATCTGCAATCTTAGGCCGTGTTTACACCTGGTATTAAGATGTATTTTGGTCGATCGGATCACAAGTGGACGACGCTAAATTCGTCCAACGGAGTCTAAAACGTATTGAGTTTGTCCACTTTGAAAAAGCATTTGACCGGATTGCTTTCATAGTGGAAACATTGATGTGTTGTTGAACAGCCACCAAAGGCCGCCTACTATCCACCTCCTCACCTGACGTGTAAACATTATGGGATGCGCGCTAGCCAGACGGGACTTAAACTGTTGACTGAAGACCCAAGTTTGGTTTGACAGAAATGAAAGCTTATGCTATGTTTTTCTGTCATCTCCTTTCACGTTCATATTTAAATTGCCAAGTTTATTTCGTCCATTAGATCAAAAGATCTGAAAACCCACACATTCACCTGCCCATAGACCCTCCCCTCGAAGAAATGAGTGCTTTAGTCCATCTCCTGATATAACAAGCGCAGTTTTTTTGGCCGAGGCGCAACCGACGTGAGACAACAACACAGTCAGCTTTCGTTGTCACAAGTTCTTGTACATTGGCTTTGTGTCATGGCCTTTAAGGTTCTTTGTCTTTTATTAGACAGACAAGTGATAACTGGAAATTACTGGGGAGAGACTGGAACTTGACTTTTCTAGATGAGCACCACAGCTCAATGAGTCAGCCATTAACCACTGTGGCACTGCTGTGACTTCATTGTTGTACATCTACATCTGTCTAACCAGTTGACAGTATCTCCACTACTGGATTCAGTCTTACCTGTGGAAACTTGCGACGTATCCATTTCTAAAGTGGCTGTCAACCTTTTCACTTCACAAGTTGAGGTGTGAGTAATTGTACATTAGTATTGCTTCACTGTCTGTTGGGATATTATTCTGTAGATGGACTAGAGAGGGATTTGGACTCACGGATCATTTGTTGCTGTGAGAGGAACATTTACAGTCTGATTTGTCAGTCTCTTCTTGCTGATTTCCACATTAACAGGGCATCCGGCTTGCGGTGAGTGTGATTTGTTATATTCGGAGTCGTCTTTGATGCTAAAAGTGTTCAGTAGAGGATTTGGCAAGTTCTGTCTTCAGTGGCGGCCTTCTTCTGTGAGCATTTCTCATTCCCTTTCAGGTGGCAGTTAGTTTTTGCTGTAAAGGATGATTCTTGTTTCATGTACATTAAGGTCCGTTCACACCAAAAACGATAACTATGAGGATAACGATAAAGATATATGTGACGAGCAGGGCGGGCGAGAGCCGCGAGGGAACGGCGCGAGGCCGGTGACGCGAGTGATAATGAGCGCCAGCTGTGCGCTACACCGGTCTCGTATCTCTCACAGAGGAGCTCCGGAAGCATAAAAGAGTAGCAACAACAGTGAAGGACGAGAGAGGACCAGGCCTGGATTTTATGTTGTGTTTTATTATGTTTGTGTGGGCGGCAGTCGCCGTGAGGAACTGCCGCCATTTTACTTTCGTTTTATTGTTTGTTTATTTATTTGATTAAAAGTTATGTTGAACGTTCGCCGGTTCCTGCCTCCTTCTTCCCGTTCTTATGAACAGTGTTACATTGATGCCAAAACCCGGGAGGAAGGAGGGACATGCTGTCGAAGAGCCCTCGCTGCTGAGGGGGATAGTGAAGACCGTGAGTGGCTGCCCAAGGCGGTGGTGCCTGAGCGACTGAGCAACCGGTGGGACGGAGAGTTCGCTGCCGTGCCCCTGGGACGAGGTGGGGTGGCTGCCGTCCAAGAGGGAGCGGAGGAGTCGCCGCTGAAGGACGAGAGAGGACCAGGCCTGGATTTTATTTTGTGTTTTATTTTGTTTGTGTGGGTGGCAGTCGCCGTGAGGAACTGCCGCCCTTTTACTTCCGTTTTGTTGTTTGTTTATTTTATTATTAAAGTAAAAAATAAAAAATCTTGGTCTGGTTCCCGGACACACTGCCACTCGGTCCTCAGCCAGCCGAGAGGCTCTTCCTCGCGGTGCCATGCGATGGTACTGGACACTTGGTGGATGGCTCGATCCTCCTCTACTTCCTGGCGGCCGTTGGCCGGCGGTGGCTCCTCCGACTGAGGGTAGCCGGCAGCGAGTCCCCCGTTCCCTGCTCCTCCCCATCATGGCGCAAGGCAGCAGGCTCCGGCCCACGGCAAACGGTGGCGACTCCTCCGCTCCCTCTTGGACGGCAGCCACCCCACCTCGTCCCAGGGGCACGGCAGCGAACTCTCCGTCCCACCGGTTGCTCAGTCGCTCCAGCACCACCGCCTTGGGCAGCCACTCATGGTCTTCACTATCCCCCTCAGCAGCGAGGGCTCTTCGACAACATTGTCTTGCTTCCTTTGAAGTTGCAGTGAAAAAGACTAGGCGTTGTTTTTTATTCCACTATATTGACTTTGTCAGCTAATTCACTTTTAGATTAGATCGATTACACTAGCTATTCACTCGAAACATAGCACGCTGAGGACATCTACTTGTCAAAGCTATGTAACTGCAACAAGAACAGCAAAAACTTAGAATACACAGACCATTATCGTTCGTTGGTGTGGATGCAAATATAGTTATCGTTATAGTTATTGTTCTTGGTGTGAACTGGCCTTTACTGTTCAAAAGAGTGTGGTCGGTAAGATTTCAGTATGAGCCTGAATCACTGTTCTGCGGCGCATCTCTGTCACGTTTAACGATCTTGCTTCTGCACTTTACCATCACAGCATGTGTTTATGAACTGCAGTGAAGCCTGAATCACATGATCTGACGGCGAATTTCTCTCTTTGCTCTTTTAAGTCCTAGTGCATTCATTCTGTTTATTTTCCCCCACTGGCTTTCTCTCTCTCTCTCTCTCCACAGATGATCAATCTTTATGAAACAGACACTCACTCCAGTCCTGTATTATAAATCATGAGACTGCTGTTCAGCTGATTTGTTCATCTGAATGCACAGCTACTGTGGTAGAAAGTATTCGATATCTATTTGTGAGAAAAGCCTCCATCTTTTACTTCACTATTGGTTGACTAGTTCATCATCTTTAGTTTTATATTTTTAGGAGTGGTGCTTTTATTAGCATGCTGACAGCTGTTAGACAGTTTGCACGTTGAAACCCTTCATCCCCTTTTTAAGCGCAGCTTCTATAGACAGATATAAACATGCAGACAGACATTTTTGGCCTTTTGTGTCATGTCTTCTATCAGGAGCATCGTGTTTTAAGATGGTATGTTGGGTTAAAAATAGTTAAACTTTTAACAAAGCACATCAAGAACCCTCCGTCAAGCTTGTTTTGCACTCCACAACACGTCAGAAATGCATCTGATAGTGGTCTGGTGAACCTGAATCCAGCCTGATTGGGATTGTGAGCAATATTGTCCTTTTTACATACAAGAGCTTAAACCAACCTATGATTTTAGAGGGGGATTTTGGGCTCTTTTTCAACAGCTAAAAGCCAGTTTATCAAGGCGGAGAGACCAGCAAATGTCCATTAAGCCCATCAAACCAACTTAGGCTGGTTGAAGTTGTTATGTAAATCTTGTTAGTACAGGATGGAAGTTCATTTGAAGTGTGGATTTCCATTTCAGTTGTTGCTTGGCATTCGTGTGTTTTCTTTCTTCAGAAATGCACCTGATAGTGGTCAGATAAACACAAAACTAGCCTAATTATTCAGGTTTTACTTAAAGATGGCCTATTAAGCTAAATTCATTTTTATATGGTAAATGTGTGTACACAACCACCCTATAATGATAAAAATCCACCCACTCCTCTTTTTTATAATTCCCATAAATCATAAGCAGTGTCTCAGAATAAGCCATTTGCAGATTCTACCTTGTGTGACATTACAAAATGTCTACGCCCCGCCCACGTCTGCTGATGGACTCTGCCGTATTTGCATAGACCCCGCCTTGAGCGAGTTTTACGCTAACTCAGGTGTTTTGTTGTTAGATGTAGGAATGAACATAACAGCCTTCATGTACTCCCGACATTTGAGCCGCTGAAGACGCAGTGGATTAGTTTTATTTTTTAAGGGAATGCACCAACATAGACCTAAATTTGTTTATGTTTGCGCGAATCATTTACACCAGACTGCTTGTATAAAGGGACAATACAAAACACAGGTTTTGCTCAAAAGTGGATCTGTTCGTGGTCCAACTTATATCCAGCTTGCTTTTCAGGGCATGAGATTGTCCTGTTTTGTTGTTGCATGAGCTCTTGAAGCTCCTACTTCTTCTGGAAAGGGGGCCGGGAGCAGCAGCTCATTTGCATTTAAAGGGACATGCACAAAAATGGCATGTTTCTGCTCACCCCCCCCAAAAGTGGCAATTTTAATATTCTATAAAAAATTATAAGTGGGGTATTTTGTGCTAAAACTTAACATACACACTCTGGGTACAACAGAGACTTATTTTACTACATTGGGCATAATAGGTGCCCTTTAAAGTCAACTTGAAATCAAAATCTGTTTATTTTCATAATGCACATTTTCTGTGCGTGATTTATCGCTGCTTGTTATTGTGAGGAAAAAAGTTGTTTGACATTGTAATCCTTCAACAAAATGTAGTAATTAATTCTTCCTCTACTTCTTCTGTTGACTTCTATTGGATAATGTTAACCAATAGCCAAATTATTTATGGGGTACTCATGTGAGAAATTTACTTAGCTTCTCAACTTTCTCTCAATCTCACTGTGTTGGTATTTTTGTCCGGTTGAACTTGCCCAGCCCATCATGAACAATAACAACAACAACAACAACCTTGAAAAGCAGATTCCTTCCACTTCCTCTTCCTCTCTCCATCCCCCCTTGATTGTTTTTTCGTGTGTGTTGAGTATCTTAACTCATGTAGCTCAGTGTTTGCTCAGCGTGCCAGGAAGGAAGAGAGAGAGAAGATAAATGAGGTGGTGTCGCATCAGAACGGGCGGGTGAATACGGAGTTGGACTAGCAGAGAGGAGGTGGGCGAACGACAGGGAGAGAGAGAGAGGAGAAGAGCGACCGGTTCCATCTCTCTCTCCCTCTGTTCTATTTGTCATAAGCGGAGGGATGTTGTCGGGTGCTGCAGCAGTGAATCTGTGATTTCTGAGGCGTTTCCTGAAACTGATCCAGCATCAGTGACGGTGGGCCCAAGTGTTTCTCTCTGAGGCTGTTTCTACTGATCCTGAGTCAGTCATGTCCGTGCTCAAACGCAACAGACACAGCAAACGCTCGTCGGACTCCATATATGACCTGCTACACCTGGTGAGAGCCGTTTTATATCAGTGGTTTTTCTTAAATCACGCTATTTTATTGATTAGTTAGTTAGTTTGTCTTATCCTGAACTGGGGATTATTGAAGCTTTGGGTTTCTGCGCAAATTTTTTGTTGGCGTTTCGTGAATTGTTGTTGTCAGATATTTGACTTTACTAGTAAAAGGTACCAAAATTTTACGTAGTGTTTATATGGATATTTTACAATGGTAATACCATGTTTTTTTTTTACATAGTAGTACCATGGGGTTCTTTGAAATACCTTTGCGTACCATGTGCATATATATATAAATATATATATATATATATATATATATATATATATATGCATATCGTCATATATCAAAGTACCATCCAATACTATGATTGTACCATGGTACTGACTCTTTTTATTTTGTACAGTTTTGCTAATCTTTGATTTCTTTTATAGACAAATTGGATTGTGTTTGAGCAATTTTGTGCTTTATGTATGCGAAAAGAGTTGAAACCAGCCTAAAGTGGTCTTAACAAGATCTCAAACTGGTTTTCAGCTCTTTTTTAGGCACTTTTTGAACATCAAAGTGCTTTTTTTCCCAGGCTGGGGAACCCACATTTATTAAGACCATCAAACCACCTTAGGCTGGTTTAAGTTGTTATTTTAAGCAGGGTGTGGTGATCTTGTCGGGACTTAATGGAGGGAAGCTCCCTGGAAGTGAGGATTTCCTGTTGTGGATGTGTGCAGCATGCCCATGTTTGTTTCTTCACTGTGTGCAACCTTTCATACTCATAATAACATCAATTATCCCAGTTTAACACAATTCTTGTGAAGTCAGGAATGTGTTTGGAAAATATTTGCTAATTTTGGAATACTAACACCCTTGTCCATGAAGTTACGCTGCAAGATTTCATGCTTTCATTAAGGTGCAGTCACCTTACTGTTGTTTACATGCGGGCAAAATCCAGTCATTTCAATAGGAATCCCCGTAATCAAGAATTTCGAATGAAGATTTGAGAAAGATTTATCCACATAGATTTTGCATTTTGTTCAAGAAGGTCTCGTAGATTCGCCACATTGACCAACAGTAAGAGACTTGGTTTTCATGTGACTTCTGACTAGGGTTGCAAAATTCTGGGATGAGGGTTGAAAAAAAAAACTTCTTGCAGCATAATCTTGGTTAAAACAACCAGATTTAATGCAAATTCAGTTGAATTTCCATCCTGAACAATCACATGCAACAGTCTTACTGCAGGGCTGTGGAGTCCACACCCCTGAATCTGCTTTTATTCAACATTTTTAATGTTTTTTTTGGGGGGCGCTTTCATTTTACATTTTGAATAGGACTTTTTTGGAAGGAGGATTTATAGGGAATATGTTTATTCAACATTCATGCTGTTCTGTCGTTCAATGAAAGAATCAAACTAGCAAACAAATAAGTCAAAAATGTCATTTTTAACATTTGCATTAGTTTGCATCATGAAATGAAACCAAACAAAATTTTTATACATATAGAAATGTTTGTATATGACACAGTTTGTGTCCAAATTTCCAGTTAATTCTGTTTAATTCCCATTAAGTTTCCAAATTTCAATATTTCCAAAATTCCCCAGCTTAACTTCTCATGGAAACTTTCTGGAAAATTTACCGAAAAATTTCTTTTTGCCTCCAAAACTTCACTAATGTGAAAGCACTTTTAGGGTTAGGGTTTTCTTGAAACAAAGTGTCAGTGCTACACCTAACAAACACAACTATCAAGTGTGTTTTCATTTCACAGCAGTGACATTGGCATTTTCCCAGCAGTTAATGTGTTTTATTGTGTTGTGCGCTGGACGTGCGGGGTGTCGTATTTTCAGTTATGCTGTTCTGAGACTCAAGGACGCTGGGAGAAACACTGCAATTTATCCTTTGTGTGTCCTTGCGTGGGCAGTCGAGGACCGCTAAGACTCTCTCCGCTAATGAACACGGAAAGCAGCTTTCACACGTTTAAAAAAAAAAACTGTGTCAGCCAAAACAAGCACCTGTAGTCTGCTAAGTAAATAAAAGTAGTTGAAAGTCAATGTTGAAAGTCTCTTTGCAGAATGCAAATCAAAGTAATGGCTAATGATGGCCTAAAATTTTTCTGGAAGCCCTGTCAGAGCGATTGTTTGTGTCTCTCCTCAGGTGTTTTAGTAGACGGCCTTTGCTGCGTTTTGTACGAGCGCTTGTCCGTGTGAGTATGAACACTAGTCTTGATCTTCTTCTTCAAATAATCACATGTCCCTCTTTTAGAAAAGCCTCTGATGTGACTTTGTGTCGGTGGATCATGTGCGATGCAGGAAAGGGCTACTTTTGTCGTTTCAGGGAATCACAGAGAAATGCAGTGGAAAGCTGACAGCTGCTGTATCTGAAAGCGTGTGAATCTGTCTCGGTTATAGCGGGATCACAAACATCTTGACAGTTCTCTCGGCGCTTGTACGCAGTGGTTGTGGCAGCTGATGATTTTTTAGCTAATGACTAAAGTGACAGGTGAAGCCCGACGCCCCTCGGAGATGAAATTCTGCGTCTCTGCTTTAGGAACTGATTTATTTGTTTACAAACGGAGAGACAAAGTGAAGCCAATATCCCTGACACCCCTGAGGAATTATTGTGAGGCAATTCTTTTTTAATAACACATGAATATGTTTCATACTACCTGACAGATGTCACTGAAATTGGTGCCCTGAGAAATCACACCTGATATAAGCTTTGTGAACGGCATAAATAAGAGCGCTTTATTTACAAGCATTTAGATTTGCTGATTTCCAGGTTAAAGCGATGAAGTGAGACTGACTTTGTGTGAATTTCCATTGGCTGTGTGTGTTTCTGCTCATTTGTATGTAGTGAAACTTGACTCAACTTTGCTGCATGCATCCATCTTCTCAGAGTTATGTCCAAGATAATTTCATGTATATTTCCCCCATATGTTAACTAAAAAAAGGTTGGTGATGTAAAAGGAAACTCTTCAGCCATGGACGGATGGACAGTATGACCAAAATATTTGAATAATGTTGTATGAGCAATTTTATATCACAGTAACTCTAGTTCTGTCATGACAACTCTTGGAGTGTTTGGCACGGAAATGGCTATGACAATGTTGATGTTGGTCTTGGTTAAGGCTGCCGACATGCAAAACAGAGCAAGTAAGATATGTTGTTTCTGCACATGAATTACCCGTAGCAGATCTATACAGGTGGAGCTGGGGAAGAGGAAGGGCTTCTGAAAGCGCGCTGCAACTGCTAAGGCAAATGCTACCAATGAACTTAAAGTTTGAGCAAGCTCATTGGCTACTGATACAGCAGGAACCAATCAGCTGTGCCCTATAGATAATGATATGACTACGAGCAGGTTGAGTTAAAGAACCTATTAGCCTGTGCCATTTACAGTTTCATGACAGAACTTTGTGTATGTGCATGTGTATTTATTTATTTATTACTAGATTTTTATTTAGTTAATACATTTTTATTTAATTACTTATTTTTAACCTTCATTTTTATTGTATTAATAATTTATTGTATTTATTTATGTGTGTAATACATGTTTATTGCTTCATGTTTTGGCAACATTGTGCTAATCTGCATTTAGTTCAAAATATAGTTATTTTTTTCTGGTAATTGTGAAAATTAATATATTATTTTTATATATTAAATAATAATGCGGTAATGTCTATTGTTAGATAATGAAATGAAAGGCACTCCATGTCATTTGATTTTTAATTTTCTCTAATTATGTGAATCCAAAAGCTCAGATTATTCATAACAAATGAATGCGTTTGGCATCAGTGCAAAAACAACTTCACATTATGAAGTGCTTGAGAAACAAAAGACTAATATTATAAAATCACTATATTCTGATTGGATGAGCTTTGCATTGCAAAGTACTAGGCATATATATATTTCATATATAAGTTCTTTATTAATGCGTTCTTTATGATCTTGATCATGTTTTTCATGTTTCTCAAGTGCAAACAAAGTAAAGTCGTCCTGCCTATTATCCATGCATATATAATGAATGAATGAATGAATGAATGAATGAATAAATTTATTTTCTTTCTTTTCTTTTTCCTCTTCAGAACATGATCATTAGTAACAAAACATATTTTAACAAAAAATAATAAAAACAAAAGTCTCAGCATGTTCAAAAGAAAAGAAACAAAAAGAAACAAAAAGGGAGAAGGAAGAAGCTAACTTATATTTGCCTTCCCCTTTTACACATCTAGCTTTGAAACGGCTACTGTTTACTCTTTACAAAATATCATAATTTATCCTTATTGAGAAAAAACTTCATCATTTGAAGTACATTTATCTGGAAATAAATCACACAATACAGTATATAAAAAATAGAAATAGAAAAAAAATAAAGATAACAATAATAATAACAATTTAAATATATACAAAATGGCAAGAAACAGACTGTATTGTAATTCAACTCGACCTCTTGAAGAGGAAATGAGACATTTGTCCCATGTCCACCTTAATTTATATACTTTTCTAATATAGACATTTTAAACCTTCTTTTGAATTGCACAATATGTTTATATATATCTACCGTAGTATAATCTATGTCGCAAAATATCTTCCGGTTGACACCGGGCGCTAGTAGATGGATGGGACTTTCTCTCAGTCCGTCAGTGTTACTGTGAGAATGACAGTCCATGTGCCATCACAGCCGTTCCCATAGCAACCGCATCCATGGACAGGTGCTTGTGTTTTGGTTGCCGTTCAGACGAAATGAAGACATTTCAGAAGAGCAGAGAGGGAGGGTGGGAGGGAGGGAGAGAGAGAGAAACTCGACGGAGAGCCAAAAAGATGGAGTGATGGAGAGAGTTTCAGAGGCTGAAAATAGAGCAAATGAGCGCTAATGATTTTTATAGCATTCTGACAGGCATCTGAGCGGCAGGATCCAGCTGCAGGTGCTGCGAGTGTGTGTGTGTGTGTGTGTGTGTCCTAATAACAGTGCAGGACTGTAAGATGTCTCACTCATCATGACTGTCTTTCTCTCTCTGTAGAGTACAGAGCAGGTCGCAGCTTTCTGCCGCAGTCTCCACGAAATGAATCCCTCGTCCGAGGTCGTCTCCCCCTCATCCGGCCCGGAGTCGTCTTCGCTCCCTCCGAGCAACGCCACTCCACGCCAGCTGTCCGATGCCGACAAACTACGCAAAGTCATCTGCGAACTGGTGGAGACGGAGCGCACCTATGTCAAAGTCAGTACCTGCGTGTGTGTGTGTGTGTGTGTGTGTGTGTGTGTTATATACTCGTCTGTATGTTTGACTTACAGAAGTTTGTGCCCTTCATCGAGACAGGCCTGTAGGAAAAAATCTGTGCCCTTGGCTTGCCTTTTTCTGCACCCACTCACTCTTTGACTGTGTTTGGGAGGAATACTAGTATACTGCGTAGTACATACTGCACACTGCCTACTATTATTTAAAAATAGAATAGTGATTTAAAAGGTTCCGGTAATGTCATGTGACCTCAGTGTTCTATGCCGTGTGCTATATTGTTATATGGAACAGCTATATTATGAACATATATATATAGTCTCGGCTAAAATGCCTATTTAACATAAATAATAAAACATAAATGCAGAATAGATTTTTTTTTTTGCAAAATATCAATTCTTTTAGAGACATCCTTTCACAATCTTATGTTTACGCAATGGCCCATTCAGTCCAATGACAAGAACTGTGATGATATAGCTCGTTCTAAATATGAAAGAATAGCAGAGTTCACACCATAACTATAACAATAACGGTACGTGGAAACGACATCGTTGGAATCGCTTTCAGAATGTTTGTTTCCAGCTGATGAATAATAATCATGATGACAGCCAATCAGAATCCTTCCTGCTTTATGAGCTCGAACATTTAAAGCGGCAGGCAACAAATCTGCAGCGCATGCTTATAATAAACAGAAAGATGTCTGCTAATATATAAATATCACTATACTTATCTTTCTTGGTGCGAACGGGCCTTAAGAGTAGCACCGCAATTTGCCATTTGTCCAGTTATTTTAGCTGTGCAAAATCGGTCCATTATGCCGCCTGATATTGTGAGTTGGTATTTCTTATGCTATTATTTTAATGTATATATTAATGGTTTGTAGCGCAACTGGTTTTACCGTTGACCTTTGTGCGACCTTATGGACGTTTTTGTCCTCATCAGTTTTCCAGTGTTAATGCCAACTGCGTGGATTTTGGTACAAGTGTGTATTTTTATTGGAATTTACTAATTCACTCCCATTTTCTTTACTCTATTTTACGCTTGGTACAAAAAATAGTTATACTTTAGGACAAAAATGTCCCGTTTGAAACCCATTACTGTAATTTTTAATACCAGGGCCATTTAACTATAAAATGATGCAATCGAAATTAAAATTTTTACTATAATTTTACCCGATTTTCTCATATTTCCCAGATTTTTTTGCCATTTTCTCAGGTTTGGCCTATAAAGGAAATACTCGCTATATTCCTGTTTTCTGCTTCTGCATATTATAGAGCCAACTGGATACATTATGCAGTTATAATTGTGTGGGTGTGTTGGTATAGATGTGCGTAATAATAAAAATGTGTGTGCGTGTAATGTTTGAGAGAGAAAAACTCTGCAGCCACTGCGTGAACCTTTTTATAGTGACTAATGAATCGGAAGTTGAGCACGTTCACAGAAAATATCTTCTGCATTGCAAAATTAAAGTGAAAAAGTGATGTGAAACTCACACGCACATTGCAAACCATGGACACACACCCACCCAGAGCAGTGAGCAGCCATTTGCTTTGGGGGTTTTGGGTATCGAGGGTGGAAGACCTACATTTTCCTACTGGGATTGAGAATCAAACCAGCTTTTTTGAACTTTCAAGTCTGACTCTCTAACCATTAGGCTATGACTGCCGCTTTATTGTTAAAATAAAGTGCTTAGAGTGTTATTCTATGAGTTCGCTGTTCCTGTATCGTGTTTGGATCAGCATTTAAAACAGGAACTATCCCTTTTATATGGCACTTTTTGGCAAATGTCTGTGCGGAAAGACGATTTACATACCGCATACTGTAAAAGCACAGCCATCTTTCTCTGTGGCAGATACAGACACTGATTCTCACTGTATAGCTCATATTTGCTTGTTGTGTCAAGCTCATCGACAGAGACATGACAGAATTTTCCCGTCTGTCTGAGGGCGGCTGAGATTAGATGAGATCCTGTCCTTCGCTGGGAATGTTTGCGTTGTGTTCGGATTCGTCTGCCTGTTTGAGCAAAAACTAAATCAACAGTCTGAATAAAGCACTCCAGCAGAAATAAACCTGAAATGAGTGTGTAAATATATATATATATTGAATTTATTTATATTTAAATGTATTTACGTATGATATATGACATTTATTTTTTAATGGTGATTTTTTTTTTACCAAGCAGCCACGACCTACCACGATTTTTATGATCTAATACATGTAAAGTTTTGTTCATTTAATATTTAATCTTTTTTTTTTCATATGGATCAGTACAATGAATCCTCTTTAATCCACTTTAACTTGTACTACAAGTATTTTTGACTAAAACACTTGAAATGACTCTCGAGGACTTTGGTGGTTTTGAACCAGTTATTTTAAATATAAAGGTCGATTGAATTCAACCCCATTCTCACCATGAATGATAACCATAACGATAACTATATTAGCATCCACACCAGAGGATGATATCGTTCTGTTTATTTCTAAGCGTGCACTGCAGTTCCCTTTCGAGGGAACTTCTACGCTGCGTCATATGACGTTTTGGGAACGTCATATGACGCAGCGTCTCGTTCCCTCTCTCAGGGAACTAGGGTTACAGTCATAACCTTTAGAAGTTCGCTTTCGAGGGAACTTCTACGCTGCGTCATATGACGTTCCCAAAGCGTCTCGTTCCCTCTCTCAGGGAACTAGGGTTACAGTCGTAACCTGAGACGTTTTACCTTGTCTGTCGCTCTTTAAAAGAGGATGGATTGTGATTGAATGTCAGTGTTTTTATCGTTCATCAGCTGGAAAAAAGGTGATTCCAACGATATTGTTTCTCTGTTATTGTTGTAGTTGTGGTGTCACGATTTTTAGAACTATAACTTTATCGTTATAATTATTGTCCTTAGTGTAAATGGGCCTTTACTGTTAAAATTTTGCCTTTTGCACTGTCAATAGACATTGTATTTTTCAGCTCATCCCCTCAAACCAAAATCAGTTCCTATAGGGAAATATGTAAAATATATCTATATATCTCAGGGATATTAACAAATTGTACAGCCATTAAACTGGTCAAATATTTGGCTGAATATATTGTTAATATTCCATATTTGTTCATAGGTTGTTCGTTTTAAAAGTAAAATTGTGTTACTCCCTAAAAAAGTTACCAATTTCTATTACTTAGTTGCTTTTTGTGGAAAGTAATTTGTTACATTACTTTTACGTTCCCTTTCCTAATCTGGTCTGGGCTGTTTGTTTGTTACTGTTACTGTTTGTAGAGTAACTCAGATATTTTGTTGAAAATTTAAAAGTTACTTTACTAGGTACTTGAAAAAAGTAATCCGATTACGTAACTTGTAATGCATTACCCCCAACACTGGCTGTTCTTTAATATGATTGTGTGCATTCTCTCTCTTTCAGGATCTGAACTGTTTGATCGGGCGATATCTAACCCCGCTGCAAAAGGAGTCTTTCCTCACTCAGGATGAGGTGAGTCAAAGCCGCTGATGGTTTCATATTATTATCAGCTGGCGAGCTTGAACACACCTCCAGAAAACAGAATGATATTTCATAATCATCCTGATGGAGAGGAGTGTGTAGGAGGACATAGAGACGGAGACAAACACACACTAGAAAAGGAGAGGTGGAGAAGGGAGTGGGAGGGAGACACAAAAAGAGGAAAACTTACATCAGACTGAAGAGAGGAAGTTCTCAGTGTTCCATCCATGTCCTTTAATGCCCTACATATGAGAGCAGAACTCATTATGCATCATTGCAGATTCAAAAGAAATTTAGTTTGACTGAAATGGAGTCTCTTAATGACTGATACAGATACCAACATCTATAGAGCAGTATATATAGTGTGTGTGTGTATATATATATAAATTGTGAGTTTTGTGTGTGTGTGTGTATATATATATATATATATATATATATATATATTAGATTAATTACATGATGTGGCGATTAATTAATCTAATCAATCACAAATTAATCGCACATCAAATCTGGCTGAGAATTTATCCCCAAAAGATAATTTGAAGTCATTATTGTGTAAAGAATCAAATAAACATTACAAAAAGTAGATTCAGAAAGAAATATTTTATTTGATTCAATATAGAATTTATTACACAAACTTTACTTTTTCCACAATATGTGCATTTATTAATAATCATATGCCTAATATATGATGAAAATGGCTTCGTTATAGTTTCTTGACCCCTCACATTGACAGTTAGGCTATACTAATTATTACATGAATCACATAAATTATAACTACTAGGCCTGTTCAAATTAGGTAATATATATATGTATGTATATATATATATATATATATATATATATATATATATATATATATATATATATATATATTTATGTACACACTTTAAAACAATTTATTAACATAAAATGAGATGGAAAATAATGGTAAAATTGCTTATTTATTTTACACAATTTTTACTTGTATGGTATATATTTGTTCTGTCTTTCACAATATTGTATACATGGAGAATTTTATGTATTATATGTATGCTTATAGTTTTATTTATTTGTAAATGTATCAGTTATTTATTATGGTTATCAGATAGATATATATATATATATATATATATATATATATATATTTTTTTTTTTTTTTTTTTTATATATATATTTTTTTTTAAATATGAGTTATTTTTACAATATATGTATTGTAAAATATATTACATATTTTACACAATTAGTACATCCATACATTACATGAATATTTGTTTTAGCTACTACATTTGACTACATACTTTTTCCTGCATGTGTATCTAATAGCTGGACGTGCTGTTCGGAAACCTCCCGGAGATGCTGGAATTTCAGGTGGAGTTTTTGAAGACTCTGGAAGACGGGACCCGACTGGTGCCGGACCTAGAGAAACTGGAACGAGTGGAAGAGTTCAAGGTTTGTTTCATTTACATTCCATCAAGCATTGTCTCATTCAGAGTGTCTGGTCTGTGCATTGTAATGTCATTATTATTATTATGGTACCTTGTTTTTTGGGCATATATATTGTGCGTGTGTGATAATAATATGGTAGTGCATCACTCAAAGCCAGATTTATCCAACACAAACCCTGATACCTGAAGCATTTCTCTCCAAATCCCTCTCGTCTTACAGAAAATCCTCTTTTCTTTGGGTGGCTCGTTCCTGTATTACGCTGACCGCTTCAAGATCTACAGCGCTTTCTGTGCCAGCCACACTAAAGTGCCCAAAGTGCTGGTCAAAGGTACGTAAATCTCAGCTCAAACATGACCTTGGTGAATTCTGGGATTTTTACAGAGCCCTGCGGCTGGGGGTCAGTAAATCTCATGTGATCGGCTCTGGGGCGTCAGTCGTATAATTCTGCCGCTGTGTGTGGGTGTCTGTGAGGTTGGTCTGGATCTTCTCGCTGTCTATTTTTATTATTTAACATCGATTCTGCAGATTTGTGATGGTTACGTAACAGCGTTTTCCAGTTAGTTGAAGAATTTAATGTGCTTGAAAACATTGTGTACTTGTGAAAAACATAACAATGCCACCAGACACTATCAAAACACACAAACCTGTGACAGCATAATCACAACTTGCTGTGTTTGTGTCCTCCGCAGCGAAGACAGACACGGCCTTCAAGGCTTTTCTGGACGAGCGCAACCCCAAACAGCAGCATTCGTCCACACTGGAGTCGTACCTTATCAAACCCATCCAGAGAGTGCTGAAGTACCCTCTGCTGCTGAGAGAACTGCACTCGCTCACCGACCCTGACAGCGAGGAGCACTACCATCTGAACGGTGAGAGCGTCTGGGTTCCTGTCAGCCTGTGTGTATCAGAAAGCTTTATGCCATATTGATTCAGAAGTTTAGGGTCGGTAAAAAAAAATTCATACACTCACAAAAGCTTTATTTATTTGCTAAAAATACAGTAAAAATTGTAATATGGTGAAATTGTTTTCTTTATTGATCAAAGCTGAATTTTCAGCATCATTACTCCAGTCTTCAGTGTCACATGATCCTTCAGAAATCATTCTGATATGATTTGCTGCTCAAGAAACATTTCTTATAATTTACCAATGTTGAAAACAGTTGTGCTGCTTCATATTTTATATATAACGCATTCTTTGAATGGCTTCACACGTGACTCGTCTAGTCAGATGTTACAGCTGAAGATGTTTTAATCTGAACGGTTATGTTCTGACCAACTTTCAATTGTCGATTGATATGTAATTTCTTTTCTCTGCGGTTGTGCAGTTGCAATGAAGGCCATGAACACGGTGGCCAGTCACATCAACGAGATGCAGAAGATCCACGAGGAGTTTGGAGCCGTCTTTGACCTCCTCATCTCTGAACAGAGTGGAGAAAAGAAAGAGGTTTGTGAACTTTACATCAGTTCGTTCCAGTCGACTAATTTCACTGGACAAGCACACATCACTGTTTTTATCGCTCGTCATGTACCATTTCAATTCAGTATTTGTCATCAATATTAACTGTGGTCTTTTGGGGCTGTTAAATGAAAAACTGTCTAAATGTGAATTGCTCAGTATTGACTTCTTATTTATGCAACTATTATATAAAAACAATATGAGGATAATATTGTTTCATTCACATGGCATCAGTTTGCTCTTTATTTTTGGTTGCATTTCAGCACAACTTGATATAATACTGAACTTGGGTCTTAGTCCAAGAAGTTTTCAGCCACATTTCATGCTCTGCAGCTGATATAAAGTTCAAACATTCGGTCGGATCAGATTTCTTTCTTCATTCCTTATTTTCTGACATCTGCCTGCATTTAAATCTTATCAGCTTATTATGTGAATACAGTGATACTTTAGTTGCATAATATAATGATTGGTGCAGCCAGGGACAGACGTGATCCCTTCTGGATTGCAGAATGTGCGCTCTGTGTGTGTGTGTGTTGTGCGAGCTCTAACGGTGGCGTCTGCTATGATTACAGGTTGCCGACTTGTCTATGGGAGATTTACTCCTCCACACCAGTGTGACATGGATCAACCCGTCCTCCTCGCTAGGGAAGTGCAAGAAAGAACCACAGCTGGCCACATTTGGTACGTTCTGTCTCCCCACATCCGCAACTCATGGATGGATGGATGGATGGATGGATTGATGATAGAATGACAGTTAGTTGTTGGATGGATTGATAGCACAATAGTTGGATAATTAGTTGGATGGATGGATATTTAGTATGACAGTTAGTTAGTGGATGGATGGATGGATGGAAAGAAAGACAGTTGGATAGTTCGTTGGATGGATGGTTGGGTGGGTGGAAAGACAGTTGGATAGCTAGTATGACAGTTAGTTAGTGGATAGATGGATGAAGGAATGACATTTGGATAGTTAGTAAGTTGGATGGATGGATGGATGGATGGAGGAATGAATGGATGGGTGGGTGGGTTAATGGATAGATGAAGGAATGACAGTTGGATAGCTAGTAAGATGGATGGATGGATGGATGAATGGATAGTTGGTTGCTTGGTTGGTTGGTTGGATGGATGATAGAATGACAGTTAGTTGTTAGTTGGATGAATGGATGGATGGAGGAATGACAGTTGAAGGGTTGGTTGGTTAGTTGGATGGATGGATGAATAGAATGACAGTTGGATAGTAAGTTGGATGGATGGATGGAGGAATGACAGTTGGATAGTTAGTTCGTTGGTTGGTTGGTTAGTTAGTTGGATGGATGGGTGAATGGATGATAGATGAATGGATGGATGGATAGAACAACAGTTGGTTAGTTAGCTGGATGGATGAATGGATGGATGGATGAATGGATGGATGGATAGAACAACAGTTGGTTAGTTAGTTGGATGGATGGATGGATGATAGAACAACAGTTGGTTAGTTAGTTGGATGGATGAATGGATGGATGGATAGAACAACAGTTGGTTAGTTAGTTGGATGGATGAATGGATGGACGGATAGAACAACAGTTGGTTAGTTAGTTGGATGGATGAATGGATGGATGGATAGAACAACAGTTGGTTAGTTGGATGGATGGATGGATAGAACAACAGTTGGTTAGTTAGTTGGATGGATGGATGATAGAACAACAGTTGGTTAGTTAGTTGGATGGATGAATGGATGGATGGATAGAACAACAGTTGGTTAGTTAGTTGGATGGATGAATGGATGGATGGATAGAACAACAGTTGGTTAGTTAGTTGGATGGATGGATGGATGGATGGATAGAACAACAGTTGGTTAGTTAATTGGATGGATGGATGGATAGAACAACAGCTGGTTAGTTAGTTGGATGGATGGATGGATGGATAGAACAACAGTTGGTTAGTTAGTTGGATGGATGGATAGAATGACAGTTAGTTGGCTGATGGATGGATGGATGGATGGATGGATGGAATGACAGTTGGATAGACAGACTGACAGAGACAGATATATAGACAGATCTAAAGTTCTGAAGTGAACTGAAGTGTAATGTTGTATCTTTCTTCTCCAGTGTTCAAAACCGCTGTTGTGTTCATCTGTAAAGATTACTCCAAACAGAAGAAGAAAATGGTGAGTGTTGTGATGTTCAGTGTGTGGATGTTACTCCCAAACAAAATCTCTCTCTCCCGCACCCGTTTTCACAGGCTTAAAGAATATTCATCAGTTAATTGGGTGTTGTATTCATGCTCTTGTTTCATGCAGTATCGCACAGCATTCACACCCTCAAAATAATAACACATTATTCACACGCGTCTGTCTCTCTTTCTCAGGGTGGTTCTCATAGAGCATCGGTCTCAGGTGAGGAGAAAGATCCGTTCCGTTTCCGTCACATGATCCCCACTGATGCGCTTCAGGTGCGCACACTGTCCAATACAGGTAAGCTCACCCGAGAACACACAAAACCAATCAATGCATGAAGATATCAAACCCAAACAAAACCCTGATGGGATAAACGTGGACCTGATCGTAGTGTGTGTGGTTACAGATGGAGAGAGCGCAGCCGTCTGTGAGATCATCCATGTGAAGTCTGAATCAGAGGGAAGACCAGAGAGAGTGTTTCAGCTCTGCTGCAGGTCAGTGTCTCCTGCACTAAAACAACAATCATATTATTTTTATATATACATATATATAGATATATAGATATATAAATTTATTTTAATATATATTTTTATATTATATATATTTAATATATGTTATTTATTTTTAAAAATAAAATAATATATATTAACATTTATTTATATTATAAAATATATTACAATTAATGTAAAAAATATTTATATAATATATTTTTAAAATAAAATTTATTATATATTAAATATATCTATTTTTGTATTAGTATATTAATTGTAATATATATTATATAAATACATGTTAATATATATTATTTTATTTTGAAAATAAATAATATATATTAAATATATATAATATAAAAATATATATTAAAATAAATTTAAATATATATATATATATATATATATATATATATATATATAAAATTAAAAATAATTTGAGTTTTGTTTTAATATATATATATATATATATATATATATATATATATTGTTTAGTGTATATATATAATATAAAAATATATATTAAAATAAATTTTTATATATATATATATATATATATATATATATATATATATATATAAAATATTAAAATATATATTAAAATTATGTTTGTTTGTTTTTTACATAGATAAAAAAAGTTAGAGGCCTTGCCTTACCAAACATCACTAATTATAAAACTGGCACCATCTGGTGAATGTACATACATGTCAAAACTGAATTGTGCTGTTATTGTGCCATATTTATCTGACCCATTTATTAAAGTGTTGGATTTTGAACAAATGTAAATGTGCAAATTTGTGTCTTAAATGGTGTCCACAGCTCTCCCGAGAGTAAGAAAGACTTCTTGAAGATGGTTCACTCCATCCTGAGAGATAAACAGCGCCGCCAGCTGTTGAAGACGGAAAGTCTTCCTCTCAATCAGCAGTACGTTCCCTTCGGAGGAAAACGCCTGTGCGCTCTTAAAGGAGCCCGACCGGCCATGAACAGAGCAGGTATAAACACAGCTGATGCTAAAGAAACACTTCAAGTTCCTGGTCTTATTGTTTTCAACATTGATGATAATAATCATAAATGTTTCTTGAGCAGCAAATCATCATATTAGAGTGATTTCTGAAGGAATGATGCTGAAAATTCAGCTTTGACCACAGGAATAAATTACATTTTAACATATTTAAACATTATAATTTACATTTAAAGTAGTAAAAATATTTCACATTTTTACAGTATTTTTTTAACAAATAAATGCAGCCTTAGAGACTTCTTTTAACTCAGAGTTTAACTCAAATGAACAAAATTTACTATAAAAACTGTCAGAAATCTGTGCAAATGTCCTCAAGGTTTTGTATCTTCTCAGTTTCTGCTCCGACTCGCACTCTGGGCCGAAGGAAACTGGTGCGGAACCGCTTCACCATCGACACGGACATCGTTTTCGACACCGAGCCCGACAGCGACTCACCCGACTCCCAGCATGCTCAGCAGCAAGGCGTCATCCCGGCGGGCGACACGGACCGCTGGGTGGAGGAACAGTTTGACCTTCAGCGCTACGAGGAGCAGGAACAGGACGTGAAGGAAACGGACATCCTGAGCGACGACGACGACTTCTGTCCGTCCGCCCTGAGCCCGTCCACCGAGCCGGACGCGGAGGGACCGCTTTCCGCCCTCTCTCTGGAGGGAGACACGGCTGAGGAGGAAGAAGAGGAGGAGGAGGAGGAGGAAATGGAGAGCAAGAAGGACTACAAATCCCAGCATGCCAAGCTGTCTCATTTAGGGAAGCAGTGCGCCATGTCAGTGCCCAGTGTGGATGAGCAGGCGCTGCCCGATGAGGTCATCTGGGTGCGACGGGACAGCAGCACAGAGAACGAGACACAGGACGAAACCCAGAGCTGAAACGCATCAGGAGACGGACTCGATGAAAGCTCAGCCGATGCATGACCGCGGTTTCTCCACACTAATATTCCCGAATGTTAGACATTCCTGTCGAAATAGCTGTAAGATATGACGCTTATCCACCATAGACACTTGAACACATTAGATGAGCTCTACATGTGCGCTGTGGCCAATCAGAACCCGCGGGAAACGTGGCGGAACAATCAATAGAATTAGAATTGCACATTCGCCATTGCCAGCCGCAAACGTTTGACCGCCAAACATTTCCGTTGTTAATTTCCAAAATAAGGGCTGTGGTTTATTTATTATGTCCTTTAGATGCAAGACAGCCGATAAAATATAATGCATTTTTGTTTGTTCAACATTCTCATATTTGTACAGAGAAGCTGTAAACGCCATTTTTTCCCCTTTTGGATTTGTATATATTTGCGTTTATTTCTTTTCAATTGATGCGGAATGTACATACTGCGCACTATTCTGACCTGAAAAATACATGTGAGTTTAATATTCATTGAGTAGTTGTGTTGAATATTGATTGATCTCAGGTCAAAATAATGCTGAACGGATTTTTTTTTTAATGATTCCTTTTTTTACAGCTCATTCTAGGTCACTACGTCCTGTTTTACTTGAATTTCGTTGATAAATGCAGTATGATTTTTTAGCCGATGGACTGTTCTGTTCTTGTTTATATGGTTTGTTGTGGTTCAGCCCTACTTTACCGACACATTAACTGACACTCACGTTATAGAAGACGATCCGAGCCTTTACACAGACGAAATGTGTACAGTGTAATTTATTTTCTAATTTTCCTTTTTCATTTACTTTTATGTTTTAAAGTATAAGCAACTTTTGGTTGGCGTTTTAAAATTCCAAAATTTGCTGAATGCAATCAAGAAAAAGCCACTGGAAAATATTTTAGATGATATTGAACTCTAATTGAAAACATTCCCATTGAGCTATAGAGACTGCATTTTTATTTTGTACATAGAGCTGTGGATTGATATTATATCAAATAAACTGGTTTCGTACATATCCAAAGCCGATCCCTGTGATTCGTGGATGAATGTCTTTACGAGAAGCGCTCGTGTTTTGACCTGCGTGTGTGATCTTGCCCTTTTTGCGTAAAAGTTAGATGTACGGCATCGATGACAGATGGAAGTGCCGGGATCGCTCCGGGCTGATTATTTTAGCGGAAGCTCTGGAGTCATGAGTGAAATATAAGATGAGTGAAGCAATCAATCTCTCAGCGCTCAGATGTATGAGATACACGAGCTGATAGAGTTCCTCTCCTCGGGCCAGAGTGACATCATCAGACCACACACACATCATCAGCAGTGGCAGCGTCATTTATAGAAATTAATTCATGAATAATCACTAAACTAAGTAATCTGAAGAAATAAATATCTGTTTTACGAGTCAGCCATCTAATAAAGGTAGATTTGAATCTCCTGAACAAAAGAGTATTATTGTAACCTGAAGGTTGTTGGTTCGATTCCCACGCGGGCAGGAATTTAAGGTGGGGATTGTGAATGAACAACACTCTCTCCACCTTCAATACCATGATTAAGGTGCAAGAGCGAGGCCCTAATTGCTCCCTGGGCGCTGGAGCAAAAGCTGCTCCGGGTATGTGTTCACTGTGTATGTGTAAGTAATCTTGACATTGTGAGGACCTTTTGTTGGTCGCCACAAGGAAACAAGCTTATAAATCATACAGAATTATCTTTTTTGAACATTTAAAATAGGAGAACATTTTGTGTGAGGGGTAGGTTTAGGGGTAGGGGTAGTGTAGGGGGACAGAATGTACAGTTTGTACAGTATAAAAACCATTACGCCTATGGAATGTCCCCATAAAACATGAAAACACAACGTGTGTGTGTGTGTGTGTGCATTTGTTCACTACCCACAGCTGTGGATGTGCACTTGGATGGGTTAAATGCAAAGCACAAATTTCGAGTATGGGTCACCATACTTGACAATACGCCACAACTTAACTTTATTTAATAATATTCAATAATTAAACAATGATATTAACATTTTTGTATACGTTTCATGTACTGTTTTGATTGTTATACAGCTGGAAATGTATTATTTATATTGAGTTGTATATTTATAAATGAATATAATTATTTATTTACATAGAGAGATGTATAACATTTATTTATTAATATATATTTTTATATTTTTTTCAACCATTAGATAAAACTCGATCTGCCTCCTAGTGGTCGAAGGTGGTACCATATTTTTGCATATAAGTGCACATTAAAACGTTATTAAGAGTGTAAAACTGAGGTATTGAGCATAGAAAAGGCACTTTTTGTGTTCTTACAGCAGAATATGTGGAAAATTGCCTCAAGACGAACTCGAAGCTTAGACACGATTTTACTGTTTATTATTGTTGAAAGTAAATCCTTTTTTTTTTTTTACTTTATGCCTGTTGTACACTTTTGACAAATGTGATGAAGATAAACAATGAATTTTGACCTCTACTCTTTGACTTGAAGGATTTACATTTACATTTAGTCATTTAGCAGACGCTTTTATCCAAAGCGACTTCTGAGGTCTCAGGATTCTGAGGTCGACATTTCTTCACTGGAGAAAAGTGAGAAAACAAAGGTAAGTTTATCAAGTTAAGGTAGATTTGTACTAAATGAACATTTAAGATAAATATTAACCTAATTTATTCAACTTCTAGAAGCCTTAAGCTATTGTGGTGGTTCTGTGGTAAAATGAAGCAGATGCTAATAAGACAGAATGCTAATGAATGATTAGCATTCAAACTGTGGTATTTACGTGAAAAGCGTATTTTACCGTGATATGTGTAAAGTAATACCTTGATTTGGTTTCTTTTTTTTTATGTATTTGGATATATGTATTGGAATTATGTTTTATTTGACATTTTCTCCGCGGGTGAACGTGCAGTTTTACACAGATGCACAAGATGGCGCCCAAACATTTCGTGTAAATATGAAAATCTTCTTCAAATACTGTATAAACGTTGATCTTTCTTTTTCTTTTTCTACCAAAAATCCAATTAAATACCCAGTATTTATTTTACTGAGCATGTATTTTCTCTATTAAAGCAGGTGTGAAACATTTCCTCTCTCTACAGAAAGGTAAAAAAGAGGTGCTGTCTTACAAGAAAAGTGTGATATTGACAAAATACATTATACAAGTCATATGTTGTTCATGAAATGTCACTCCTCTTCTCTGAGGTTGGACGTCTGAGCTGACATATGAAACTCAGTCACAGATGAAGTCACAGCGGTCCGACCCGTTGGACAGGTTTGAAAGTTTCTGTTGACTCTTCGATTATAATTCACAGTGTTTTACATGAACATTAGGGACGTTTTAGCTCAGCTTCGGCTCTCTGTGAGCTCCTGTAAATGTGCTCAACATGATCTAATGTGTCTATGTTCATCCAGGGTTTTTATCTGAATCCTCCAAGTCAAGAAGTTAAACTAGTTGTACAAAACAAACAGATTATACAGTCATAAAACTATTTTTTATGGTTGTCACACACATTTCATGTCACCTGCCTGTAGAGGATGACCTGAGAACATTTAGGAGCCATAAACACTTTTTTACTTAGACAGAAACTGTATTTTGCATCATTTTTATTATAAGTATACTTTTGTTCCTGATATGGGATTATGTTGAAGCCCTTTCCTTGAATAATGGTGGCAAATATCATCATATACTGTACCATACTATATAAGCGTCCAAATCTCAGTGAAACTGCACGTCACAAAAAACTTTTGTTCTTCATATTTTCATTTTCGTGACTTAATGCATGGAAAACTTTAGGCATCCTAGATAAACATCTCATTGTAAATTGAGGTAAAAGTTTAAACCGTCTTTGATCACGTCACTTCAGATTCAGATTATTGTTCTTACAATTCGATTTATTCAGTGTATTACGATGTTCTGTCTTTACAAAAGTAGCGATAACTGTTTTATTTACTCGCCAAAGTCATTTGTTACTTGTATGCGACTATTACTAGTTTCTCAAATGACTGGTTAAAGTTTCGCAGAGCCACATATGGAATTATTTTAAGATGTTTTCGTGGTTTTTTATTATTATTAATTCAAAGCAGGCATGATGATGAAATGGAAAAGTATCTTAAATATTAAAATGTATATTTTTAATTTTATATATTTAGGTAACACGTTAAAACCTATTTGTATAATGCATTATAAAGGGATTCATAATGTACATCATAATGCATTATATATTTTCATAATTAACTATAACCGTAGTTAAAATGCATTGTAAAATTGGCAGAATACTTGTTACATATATATAGCGACACTTTTCAAAAGGAACTTTTTTGTTAATGTTAGTTAAATTATTAGTTAACATAAATTAACAATGAGAAATATATTTTCACAGCATTGATTAATCTTTGTTATTAAAAACACAATTGTTCATTGTTCATGTTAGTTCAGTGCATTAACTAATGTTATCTTTTGATTTTAAGAGCTGTAGAAGTTCAGTGTTGGTTCATATTAACTAATGTTGACAAATGAAACCTTGTTGTAAAGTGTTAGCCAATAAAAGGTGTAACAATAAGAATGATTATAATGTATTATAAATGTGGTTACAATTATTCATGACACCATGTAGTTTAAGGTGCATTATTACTGCATTAAAAATACTTTTAGAGTGGATTAAATATAAAGGCGTCAAGTAATGTGTTACCAATATATTTTATTCATTTCAATGTCTTTTCGAAGTCTTGAAATTTTTTAAAATTCTTTAAAAAAAAAAACTAAAAAAAATTCCCCCAAGAAAATATTAGGCCTTTTACCGTTTCTAAAATGAAATGTTTGAGAGGACAAATTAAAATCTTGATTTTGATATTTAGCTTATTTTAACTCTTTCCCTGCCAGTGTTTTTTATTTTTAAAAAGTTACCAGCCAACATTGTATGGATGTCTGAACATGCAATATATCAAACGATAATCAAAACATAGATCGACTCCATCAACACCCCAAAGCTTCACTGTCCTACACCTCCTCCTGGGTCAACATTGTATTCGGTAAAGCTAGGCAGTTTATTGCTTGTTTCTGCTGCTTCTTTTCCTGTGTTTTGATCAGGAGATTCTGCCAGGATTGGGGGGGGGTTCCTTGGTGAAAATCACGTTTCTAGAGGGGGGTAAAAATGGAGGTCGGGCAACAGTATAAAAGTAGCCCAATTGACCCTTCGCAAAGACCCGCCCCCTTTAGTTACTGTTGCTATGTCCGACAAGCCATGCGCTCTCACGCCACACATCATGTTCTCACGCAGTGAAAAATACATCGTGGAGCAAAGACGACACTGACAACATATGAAACAGTTTCATATTTAAAATATTGTAATTTTTTAAAGAAGTTTAATCAATAAATAGCGTCTAGTGTGTCTTTAATGTGTGGTGACAGATCGCTGTAGCTCCTCGTGAACCGATCGTCTCTTCATACTAGTTCATTTATAGCATCAAATAAACATGAATGAACATCAGAAGGAATGTTGTTTCAAGCGCGGAAAGATTTCAAGTTCAAGTTCACCAACGTTAATCTACTAACTCCCCTGACTGATTTGTCAGAAAAATGGCGGATTCGGAGTTATGATTGGTTAGATCGCCTGTCAATCAAACTGCTCACGAAGGGTCAATCCCGTAGAAAAACCGCGGACTTGGCAACACTGGATTTTGTGCTCTTTCAGAAGATGCATAATAGCACCCCCTACTATATAACAGTAAAAACACAGAATGCTGGAAAAAATTCTGTCGATGGCGGGGAGAGTTAAAGTGTGTTTTGTCTTATTTTAAATGGTTTTAAATCATATTGCATAGTGCTGAGGCCCGACGCACTGTCAAAAAAAAGATTTTTTCGAAGACTTCATTTTACTCTAAAAAGAAAATACTATTTCAGTTTTTCAACTTGAAAATTTGACTTTTAATTCAACGTCTGACTTGCGGTTTCTTTGTTATTAATTGTGAAATACTAGCAATTTCTGAGAGAAAATGTTCTACACTCCAGTGTGGTGGAGAACCACTGCTTCAGCCCATCACTGGAGCCGGTTCAGTGTTCAACCAGTGACTGCTGTTGCAACAGATGTCACAGACATCCATTAAAAACCATGTCCATTTGTCATCAGCTAAAAGAAACCAGCGTTACTGCATAGCACGGATGGACCAAACCCCTCCTACCTCATTCCTGTCAGATAACCCTTATACATTTGATCGAACACTGCCGTTTCATGTCACTTCTGCTCACGACTGACACCGTTGCAGTCATGAGGGCTAAACTGGAGATCCTGGCCTTGGTGCTGGGCGCCATCGGTCTGGTAGGGACCATCGCAGTGACCGTGCTGCCCATGTGGAAGGTCACGGCGTTTATCGGGCCCAACCTCATCGTCATGGAGGCGCAGTGGGAGGGCTTATGGATGGCGTGCATACGGCAGGCGGACATCAGCATGCAATGCAAGGTCTACGACTCGCTGCTCATCCTGCCGGGAGACATCCAGGCGGCCCGTGGGCTCATGTGTGTCTCCATAGTGCTCTCCTTTCTAGCCGTCCTGGTGTCCGTCTGCGGGATGAGGGGCACAGACTGGTATCAACACGACAGCAGGGGTAAGAATGTGATCCTGCTGGTGGGCGGCTGTCTGTTCGTGGCCGCCGGCCTCGCCACTCTCATTCCCGTCTCCTGGTCAACTCATACCATCGTCCGAGACTTTTACAACCCCCTTGTGTTGGAGTCGCTAAAGCGGGAGATCGGACAGGCGCTGTATGTGGGCTTCGCCACGTTTTTGGTCCTCCTGGTTGCGGGGGTGATGCTGCTGTGCCGTTACGCCCCCCGTCAGGGGAAGGACGAGGAGGACGGGCCGTATGTCCCGGTGAAAAAGGACAAAGTGAGCATGTTGGAACGGACACCCTCTTCTAACTCTTACTGGAAGAGTCAGTATGTCTGACCGAGATAAATGATTTCATTCGGTCCAGTTGTTTTTATCTTTTTAGTTTTTTTAAGTTTTGACAAACACTATATTTTTTGTGTCTTTGTTCTTTGTTGCCGTCTTGGCCAGATGAATCTTTGAAAGTCTCGGTTAATTAGATGTTACTCACTAAATTACTAAATGCATTCAGTCTATATGAAGTGATTGTTTATTACATTTAGGGTTGAATTGATTTATTGTAGTTCAGTTCTTGTAAGGAAAAACTTGTGCTCCACCTATAGCTATTTTTAAACAAAATCATTCAGTTATTAAATGAGACTAAACAAGTTGTCATGGTCATCATCAAAAATTCATTATTTTGCAAAAATAAAAAATTGTTTTTTGTTTTTTTTGCTCTTTGTGATCAAATAATATATTGATTTTATGCTTAAATAAATATTGTACTACTTAATATTGTAGTAATTGATTTATTGTAGTTCTTTCCTTGTAAGGAAACTCTGAAATTAACTTGTTCATTCACAAACATATGATTTACCCTGCTACTTTTAAACTTTTATATATGAATAATTCATTTATGAATGAATTAGCTAAATTAGCTGTCATGGTGATCATTAAAAATGCATTACTTGCGAATATTTTATTATAAATATTATTTATTATCTATGAATATATTTGTATTATTGTAGTTGTAAGATTGTAATATAAATATGCTTGTTAAAATGTGATAAAACTGATATTAAAGTCATTTAAACACTAAAGTTGCTGTTTAAGATTCTCAGAGAAATCTTTTATTGCTCAAATCTTTGTCTCTGATGTTTCTCAAAGTTCTACTGGAGGAATAAAAGCAGAAACAAACATACAGTAAGACAGTCTAGAGCTGTAAATGAATGTGGAGCAGCTCAGATCATTTTCCCGTGAAATAATTTCACGAGAAACGCTTGAGTTCGTGTTAAAATCTCAGGAGAAACATCTGAAAAGCTGAAGATTTCAGCAAAAGTCTTCACTCACTCTCCATTTAATGTCTTTGCTGTGAAGGACAAACAATTGGGATATGAAATAGATCTCATTTTTGTAATTGTCTCTACTTTAGGGTTGATGCATGAATCTTTCATTTTGGCGTGCTGTGCTTTTAAATAAAAACAATTGCATTAATCAAATTCACTCCACCCAGCTGTATATACAAAGTAGACAGGATGAAAACACATGCTGGCATGCCGTCTGCATGAGATTTCCATCTGACATGCTTAGATATTTTAGCAACACCCACATGCATTTATTTACTGTAAGTGAAACTAAATGTAAACCACACTGACGCTGGACTGATGTGAGATGGATTAGATATCTACTGATGGGTGTCTGTGTGTGTGTGTGTGTGTGTGTGTGTGTGTGTGTGTTTTGACACTAAGCCCTCTCAAGTTGCTCCCTCCATCACTTGTTTAGCAGCCGTTCTAGTTGTGTTTCTGACCTGGAAACACTGAATACCTGTAGCACATCTGACCTCTCACTGAGAAACAGCAGACGCTCAGGGGCTTCATGGGTAATTTAAATTCAGGGAGCTCTTGAGAAAATAAGCCAGAGATCTCCATGTGAACTGAAACATTTCTCACTAAACGACGAAACATTGCATGATCTGAGCTGCTGTCGTTTTATTGCTCTTAATGGATGAAAACTATTGACTCATTTGTTTTTTGTTTTTCCGAAGGGATTTTAAGAAATGTAAATGAAATATTACGAGGAACACAATTCTATTCTCCTGAGCTATGAAAGAGCAATGCAATTGTATACAGTAATTTTTTCTATTTTGTATATAGTTTTGTATATAATTTTTAAAAAATAGTATAAAGTTATTTTTCATATTTTTTTCTTATACCTACTGTGGTGAATCCATTTTTGGAATCCATTCATTTAATTGGCTAATCTGGATAATGATAATAACAATAATTTATATTTGTTTGTTTGTTTATTTTTATTGAATATTGTTTTTATTTTGGTTTTGTTAATAATAATAATAGCTGTTATAGTTGTTGTAATGTGAGCAATTTAAGTTGTGTATACCCCTTATGAGATGTCAAAACGGTCATATTTGACTAACTTTAATATATTTTCTAACACAGTGGATAAATTGAGTATGTTTATTTATGTTTATTTTTGTGTTTATATTGTATTAATGTATATTATTATTAGAAGTAGTAGTAGTATGTTACTGTATTTTAATAACTTATTTTTAATAAAATGTTAATAAAATTGTTTTATATTATTAATTTTTATTTATATTATTAATATTATATTTTATATATTTTATAAAATTAAAATTTTAATAAAATAGTTGTTTTTATTAATTTTTATTTATATTATTAATATTATATTTTATAAAATTAAAATTAATAAAATTGTTTTTATTCATTTTTATTTATATTATATTTTATACTATTTATATATTTATATTAGTAGTAGTTTTAGTTGTAATTCATTCATTTGTTTTATAACTTTTACCTTGAAAATGACCTTGAAATCTTACATTGAAATTTACCGTTTTATTAAATTCAATAAATCTTAACTCCACTCCAACAATCTATTTTGTGTTCTCATTCTGAATAGATTGTTCATATTTTGAAGCCACCTAATGGTAGACATTGAAAATAGACGTTGTTTGTTTCAAGTATCAGCAGTTTCCTTCGAGGTGATTATCAGATGTTCAAGGAGCAGTTGAACCAGTTTGATCACATAACATCATTAACATTTTTTTCTTGGCTGTAAATACGTGTCATCTGGATCTTCCGGTCTCATTTGAGAAACACCACAGTGAAGGAGAGCTGCTTTCTGTGTCCAATTCTTCTCGACCGTCATGTCTTACACGGCCGGGTCTTATATGGCCAAGTCCTATGCGGACAAATCCTACGGGGGCAGTGTGTACACGGGCTATCCGGATGAGAAGTCGGCGAAGGATATTTACGAGGCGCAGCTCAAGACCGAGAAGAGGAAGCGAAGGGAGTCCATGTGCTGTGAGGTGGTGGCGCTGGTCATCGGCTTTTTTGGACTGATCGGTGTCGCCGCCGTTACGGGCCTCCCGATGTGGAAGGTGACGGCGTTCATCGAGGAGAACATCATCGTAATGGAGACCCGTTGGGAGGGCTTGTGGATGAACTGCTACCGGCAAGCCAACATCCGTATGCAATGCAAGGTCTACGATTCTTTGCTGTTCCTTCCGGCCGACCTCCAGGCTGCCAGGGGTCTCATGTGCGCCTCCGTCGCTTTATCCTTCTTCGCCTGCCTCGTGTCAGCTGTAGGAATGCGCTGTACCCGTCTGGTGGACTCCCGTCCCAAGACCAAGCACATTGTTTTGGTGAGTGGAGGGTGTTTGTTCCTGGCTGGCTGCTTGACCACCATCATCCCCGTGTCGTGGACGGCCCACGTGATCATCCAGGACTTCTACAACCCCTTGTTGATCGACGCCCAACGCAGAGAGCTCGGGGAGGCCCTGTATATTGGATGGGTCACATCTGCTTTGCTCTTCAGCGCCGGGGTGATTCTGCTCTGTCGACATGCACCACGGACACAGGACAAAATGGACATGGCTGCTATGATGTATCGTCCCGGATCGGCCCCATATAACTACTCCTACAGGCCCGGATACGGATACCAGCCTGCATACGGATACCAACCCTCATATAACTATCAACCGGCCTATTCTCCCGTCCCGACGGTCTATAACCCGCAAAGAGTCTGAGACACACAGTGAGTGCTGCACTTTACCACTAAAATCTCCCATAGAGATTTGAAAGAAGAAAGAAAAGAAGAAAACAGAAAGAAGTTGAGTTGGGGACGATCTGCATTACATTCAGAAGAAAACCGGACTGATGGAGCCTCTTTGTTGACTGTATATGTGATGCTTGATTTTGAATGCATTTCCTTTTTGCCTATATCGTAAAAGACTATTTCTTACTTTACATTTGTACAAAAATGAGATAAAATGTGCTAAATTTAAAAACAGCATGTGGGATTTTTCCACACAGCATTTAAATGATTTAATGTTGACTCTTTTTTTTTTTAATTTGTACATTTTTAAAGCACTGGTTTGACTTTAATTGTATTGTATTGTAAAAAGATTAAAAAATAAATAAATGTGTAAAAAGAACAGTGGATGTACTAGTTCCTGGTCTGTAGTCTCAAAACATTCCCTTCCTGGATCTGACTGCATGATTTTGCTGTTTTTTTTTTTCCAGCCTACTTTTGGCGACGCTGGTCGAACCAGTTGAGGTGGTTTTCCAGTGTTTGTTTCTTTTGTGTTGTCAGAGGAAATGTTCCACAACCTAAAAATGTCACACCCCAAATGCAAATTTAACAGCAGACATGAGTGACTCTGAATTTGTGTTTGTGTAACAAAAAAGTGCAAGTGATCTAAGATGAAATTGGAAAAATAGTTGATGCATCAAAACAAGTATGATCTAAACTTTCATCTGGACTTAATACCAGTAGATACAAAAGTTTATGGTCATAGTTACTGAAAAGAAACAGTAAAAAAAAATGTGAGAGGTGCTTGGCCATACAAAGGTTGCTAGGGTGTTGCTATGAAACTGTTTAAGTGTTCTGAGTGTTTTATCCTAATTACATAGAAATCTGGGTGGTTGCACATAGCGAACATGCTGAAAAATCCTCAGCGTCAAATGGAATTACAAAAATGCTTGCTAAGGTACTCTGTTTTTAGTATGTTGATTTGCCCCAGAAAACCCTAGCAACCCCGTAGAAACATGCTAAACCCACCCAGAACACTTTAACAGATGCATAGCAACATGATCAAAAATACTCATATATCAAATGGAATTGCAAAATCGGCTGCTAGGGTGTTGCTATGCAGCTGTTAAGACCCTAGAAATCTCATAGTAACATGATAAAACCACTCAGAACACCTTAGCAGCTGCTTAGTTGCTTGTGCTGGGTGGTTGCCCCAGAAAACCATACCAATTGCATAGTAACATTCTAAAAACAACTGAGAACCTCTTAGCAGCTGCATAGCAACACCCGAGCAACCACATAGTAACATTCTAAAATCACTTAGAACCTCCTTAGCAGCTACATAGTAACACCCTAGAAACAGCATAGTAACATTCTAAAAACACTCAGAACCCCTTAGCAGCTGCATAGCAACACCCTAGAAACAGCATAGTAACACTCTAAAAACACTCAGAACCCCTTAGCAGCTGCATAGCAACACCCTAGAAACAGCATAGTAACATTCTAAAAACACTCAGAACCCCTTAGCAGCTGCATAGTAACACCCTAGAAACAGCATAGTAACATTCTAAAAACACTCAGAACCCCTTAGCAGCTGCATAGCGACACCTAAACAATCACATTGTAACATTCTAAAAAACAATCAGAACCTCTTTAGCAGCTGCATAGTAACACCCTAGAAACAGCATAGTAACAATCTATAAGTCACTCAGAACCTCTTAGCAGCAGCATAGCAACACCCGAGCAACCACATGGTAACATTCTAAAAAACAATCAGAACCTCTTTAGCAGCTGCATAGTAACACCCTAGAAACAGCATAGTAACAACCTATAAGTCACTCAGAACCTCTTAGCAGCAGCATAGCAACACCCGAGCAACCACATGGTAACATTCTAAAAAACAATCAGAACCTCTTTAGCAGCTACATAGTAACACCCTAGAAACAGGATAGTAACAATCTATAAGTCACTCAGAACCTCTTAGCAGCTGCATAGCAACACCCGAGCAACCACATAGTAACATTTAAAAGCCACTTAGAGGCCCATAGCAGCTGGATAGCAACACCCAAACAACCACATAGTAACATTCTAAAAGCCAATCAGAACCCCTTAGCAGCTGCATAGCAACAGCCTAGCAACATGCTAAAATTCTTGACTACACAAAGATTGCTAGGGTGTTGCTATGCAGCTGATAAAGTGTTCTTCATAAGAGTGGTTCTTAGCATGGTTGTTCTCAGAACGCCCTGGCAACCGCATAACAACATGCAAAAACCACTCAGCATCAAATGGCATTACAAAAATGACCAAATTTCTTTTTCTTATCTACAATTGTGCAAAAATAACATGCTTCACCTTTCACTAAAAGCAAAACATCAACGTTAAGTCATCAGCTGACTTCACAGTTGTTTTTGAACATTTCAACAGCAATTTAATGAGGCACAACACCAATGGCGTTAAACATTGACAGCAGTCAGACTCAAGAGTAGTTGTGTGTTTGCTTGTATTTGGCTGTTCAGTAATCCCTGCGTTTCCTCAAAAGGACCTCTGCCAGAAAACATAGCCTGCTGATCAAACATCAACACGGCGACGTGCTCCTCCTCCCCCCCGAGCGGCACAAAACCAGATACAAACACTCACGGGGGATTCGATTTCATAGCAACCAGCTTCAGCGTTCCCTCCCTCCCTTGAGCAAGCGGGTGGAGCCTGGGAACAGGTGAACACCTATGAGCTCCCATTCCAGCAGGATGCAAATCCTCACAGTTGAGACCTGTCCTTGCTGTTCGGTGGCACGTAGGATTCTGGAGTCATGGCGAGCGGCGCCCTGGAGATTGTGGGAATGTGCGTGACCCTGATCGGGCTCATCGGAGCGTCGGCCAGCACCGGGATGCCGATGTGGCGGGTGACGGCGTTCATCGGGGAGAACATCATTGTGATGGAGACCCGCTACGAGGGCTTGTGGATGAACTGCTACCGGCAGGCCAACATTCGGATGCAGTGTAAGGTGTACGACTCCCTGCTGGCGCTGTCCCCGGACCTCCAGGCCGCACGGGGGCTCATGTGCTGCTCCGTGGCGCTGACCGGTCTGGGTTTACTGATCGCCATCGTCGGGATGAGGTGCACGGCATGCATTCAAGACAACGACCGTGCCAAACGTATGATTCTGATTATCTCTGGTTGCATGATCCTAATGGGCTGCTTCTGCTGCCTCATTCCCGTCTCCTGGACCGCACACGCCATCATCCAGGATTTCTACAACCCCTTGCTCATCGACGCCCAGCGCAGGGAACTCGGGGAGGCGTTGTACATCGGTTGGGTGTCATCGGCCTTCCTGTTTGCCGGCGGTTGCATATTCACCTGCTGCAGTGGCCCCATGGACAAGGGCCCAGACCCAAGGTACATGTACTCCAGGAACGCACCCTATGTGGCCTATCAGCCGCAACCGGTGACCTTCCACCCGCAAGCGCGGTCAGAATACAGCCATCCGTCTGGACCGCCGTCATTCATTCAGACGTCGTACCAACCGTCCAGACAGCAGTCATTTGTTCAGCCGTCCAGACAGCAGTCATTCGTTCAGCCGTCCAGACAGCAGCCGTTCATACACCCGTCCCGACACCCGTCCGCCCGCAGTGCCGTGGCTTATCTCTGAAATCCACTGGCTTGTGTTTTTGCGTTTCTGTCTGTTTGTATGTGTTAGAGAGAGATGGAAAGAATGGACCTCTAAACAAAGTTTTTTTTTTTTTTTTTTTTTTTAAAGAAAAGAAAAATGCATGAAATTTCAATGGTTTTAAATGTAACAAAGTTAGTCGTATATTTCATTTTTTCCAGTTTCATTCCTGGGAATGTTTTTGACATAAATATTGTTTCTGCTTTGGCTTTTTGAGAGCAGATGAGAAACAGAAAACAGACTTTTTTAAGAAAAAGTACATTTGTGGGTGAAAAATAACATTTAAATGGTTTTAAAAGCAAAAAAAGTTGCAATGCAGTTTCATTTTTTGCTATATTTTTAATACATTTGAATGTCAATTCTACTTTTTTTTAACTAGTAGGAGCATGTTGAGAGCTGTGACTGAGATAAAGATGAAGAATTGCTTCAGTTTTTTGTGGTTTTATATGATTGATCATATCTCAGGACGTTGTAAGGTGTGTCACTCGAGATATTACTTCAAAGCTGTCTAAAATAGAAAGAGGGAAAAAGTGTTTAATATTCAGATATTTTTGTAAATATTAAAGCACAAATCAATGATTTAAATCAATAAACAAGTTAAAAAGATTTTAGTTTAATATATCTTCTTTTCCTCCTCATATCTTTCTGCATTTACTCGTCATTTTAAACGGTAGAGTTCGGGTTTCTGTTGTATATTTGCTCAGTAATATTTCTTTGAATAAATCTGTTCATCTTTATGCTTGGGAGGAAGTGTTTTCTCAAAAAGTCACGGGGTCTGAGTTACAGGCAGGTGCTTTAGTTCAGCTCAGTGCGCTCAAGATCTTTATACCCTGCGGCTTCAGATAAACAGAAAGCTGCTGTGAAACGTAAGATGGCTATTGTCTTGAGCGTCTCTGTGTAGACACACCCAGAGCGAGTGAGTTACACAAGAGCTACAGGTGTTAGTATAGTAGTGCTACAACACAACCAAGAAACAGATCTTGGAGAATGCAATCCCAGAAAGCATCGTTGAAGAAAGAAAGACACCCAAATGTTGGATAAATTGATTATAAATGTTGATTCAGTACCAAAAATAATTTTAAAACAGTCAAATTTAAAATTATTTTCTAAAATATGCACTGTATTTTTGATTATTAGGGTATTGCATTATTATCTTAGCAATATGCTAAATGCAGATCACTGTTAGCCTAGGTAGAATGTTCTAAATCTGAAGTTTAGTTTCAGTTAGAAGTTTGCACACTAAGTAGGCAGTACACAACAAGGCAGTACACAACAAGGCAGTACACAACAAGGCGGCTCACTGGGTGAGCATGTATATACTGTGGTGGCCTCATAGTTCAGGCTGCTAATGCAAAAGATGTGGGTCGTCTCCAGGGAGAAGTGACCTTGACTATTACAAAAGTACAAATGTGGCACTAAAGATGGTCTACAGCTGGTGCTTTCGATAAAACGTATGATAAATGACAATAAAATAGATAACATATTGTCCAAAACTCTATGCTGCAAGTTTCTTCACTGTCTATCCACTTAATTTAAACGCAAGAGAGGCGCGGTTATTTTTGCTGTTAACCCTTATGTGCTGTTCGGGATGTTTTCATCCACTATGGGGAATTTTTGAGTCTTAATTTGGCCATAACTTTCTCCGTGTTTCAGCAAATGGAATGATTTTTGGTGACAAATCTTATTTTGACACATATTTTTGGAAAATGCTTTGAAAATTTTCAAAAACTCAACAGTACTCTGTGGGCAAATTCACTACCCTTTCGTTATGTTTGTGGCAGAAAACAGCCACGATTTTAACTGCTTTAAAAATGTATCAGATAAATATTTTTTTCAAATTTTTTTGCTTAAATCTATTAATCAACCTCAGTCCTGATCAAAACTACTAAATTAAAAAAAAAAAAAAAAAATCAGGATTTTAACTCTTTAATTGCCAAATTCATAAATGATGTCACTGATTTGGGAAAAACCGTGTCAAAGATTAGAAACAACATTGGCTTTGATGCATTGTTAGTTTTTGTGCAGCATCAGATTTTAACGTTTTAAAGAGTTAAAATCCTGAATTTTTTTTTTTTTTTAATTTAGTAGTTTTGATCAGGACTGAGGTTGATTAATAGATTTAAGCAAAAAAAATTGAAAAAAATATTTATCTGATACATTTTTAAAGCAGTTAAAATCGTGGCTGTTTTCAGAAAGGGTAGTGAATTTGAACAATGCACAAGGGTTAATACTGCTCGATTTTGTAAACTTGTATTTCTTATATTATATAATTCATTAGCCTATCGTTATCACAAACACACTCACAAATATTAGCATTTTCTTCTTCAGTTCTCTACCAAATAGCGGCTAATGAATCGAAAGTCTCACACATTCACAAAAAATAGCTTACTTCTGCATTTTTGCTAAATAAGATGGATAAAACAAACTCATTTCAGCTCCCAAAGCACAACTTTAACAGCCCTGACAGAACTTACCTATAATGACACTGGCGCAGCTGCTCCCTCTAGCGATGAAGTGTGAGAATGCTGCAACTCTTCAGTCAAGGTCATCTGTATATTTGAGAGTGTTTATGTGAGAGAGGAGTTGTTGACAGTCTGTAAACACACATCAGCATCTCTACATACCCTCATCATCCTGAACCAATCAGAAGAACCAGCGCCACTTTCCCATAACAAAAAGAGTTAAGTTCATCATCATTTCTTACACACAAGAGCACTCTTATGAGGACACTGCTGCCCTATTTGATCTAGGAACAACATTTAGATTTCTAACACACACCTGTGTTCTGTTTAACACACAGAGTCTGAGACCTCTGGATTTGGACACTAAATCACTGTCCAATAGGATTATCTTTGTTCAGACAGGGTGAGTGGATTCATTCATTTGTTGACAGTTTGAGTCATTCAAAGGACATGTTTTTTTTTTGTTTTTTTTAAACAGAACAGAACTTAGCATTTGTATATTTTTATGAAAATTAAAGTATGCATGTTATGGTACATTCTGTTCAATAGTTTGGGGTTGGTTGCTCTTATGCTCACCAAAGCTGCATTTATTTGGCCAAAAATACATAAAAACTGTAATATTGTGAGATATTAAAATGCTTTCTGTTTAAATATATGTTATATATGTCTTCAAAGTCCTTCAGAAATCATGCTAGAATGAATCCAATTATTCTTGTTTCTCTACTTTTAGGAAAACTAATGAAATAGTCCAAAGCGGGATAGGAGGAGGTCAATGATGGTGCAGGGCAAGTGTGAACTCATCGCTCTGTGTCTGGGCATCATCGGTCTGATCGGGACGGTGGCCGTCACGGGCCTTCCCATGTGGAAAGTGACGGCGTTCATAGGGGAGAACATCATCGTGATGGAGACCCGCTGGGAGGGTCTGTGGATGACTTGCTTCAGGCAGGCCAACATCCACATGCAGTGCAAAGTTTACGACTCTCTGCTGTTCCTCCCGCCGGACCTGCAGGCGGCCCGAGGCTTGACATGTAGCGCTCTGGCGCTGTCTGCCCTCGGGCTGCTCGTGTCTGTTTTTGGCCTCCGTTGCACGTCCTGTCTCAGGGATCAACCGCGCGTCAAAAGCATGATTTCGATTGCTGCGGGGGCGATGCAGATTTTATCGTCCCTTTGCGTTATTATCCCGGTCTCTTGGACGGCTCACACTATTATTAGAGACTTCTACAACCCTCTCCTGATGGACGCGCAGCGCAGGGAACTGGGAGAGGCGCTGTATGTCGGTTGGTTGACTAGTGCTTTTCTTCTGGCGTCTGGAGTTGTATTTCTCTGTCGTCGTGTTGGTCCAAAATCAGGCTCGTTTAATGCTCATCGACCAGTTAATAACCGCTTCCAGCCCTTTAACTCTATAAGACGGCAGCCTTTGCATCAGAATAACAGACTCTCCATCCAGCAGCCTTCGCCGTCTGCGTTCAGCTACGCCATTACGCCTTCTAGTGGTCAACATTCATCCTTCAGTGTACCGGTGGCCACAGGGTCTTTAGTGTACAGTCAAAACATCATGCCGCCTCAGAACCCGAGCTATTATGGCCCAAATGTGATGCGAAGTCATGTATCCAGAAACATGCAGTACCCCCGTCAGCTTTCCACACACTTCAAAGGAATCAATGGAAGCGATCCCTACACGTCCTTGACCTCCGGATCCGCATTTCACCCTGTGCCGCAGAACCCGCTCTTCGTAGGGTACAACTACTCCAGGGTGCAGTCGTACAGCTCGGACAGTAGCTGTGGATTGCATATATGAGGGTTTTTGGTGTATTTCAACACTTATTTTTAAATAATAAAAATTTAAAAAATCTATCATTCCAATTTTCTTTGGAAAGCCGCTCATTTTCAAACATTTTATTTACAGAATCTATAGGAGTGGAAAAGTCGGCATGAAACGGAAGTTGTGATCGTCTTTTCTTGACTCTTGTGGCGTATATCTGAGTGAAACGGCTTCTCAAACATGAACAAATGTTGGGCGGGGCTTGATTTTGTTCATTGGGAATTGATTGGTTGGTTGTGGTTTGCTATTGGTCGATTTCATGTGAGTGACAGGTTGCCCCGCCTTTGCGCCTGTAAACGCATCATCAGAGAAGTCGCTGCGAGAGGAAGTTATTTTCACTGATTACGAGGCACATGAATGCATGGATGGATAAATAATTTATAATACTGCAATGTTTGAAAAAAAATTTAAATAAAATATATATTTTTTTAATTTAAATGAAATAATTATAAATATGCTCATTAAAAATTCTAAAACTGCATCTTCTTCTGGGTTTACATTTTTTAACCAGTTAATTTAAATTACTTTTTTTTTTGTCGTTCATGATTTGTTTTTTATTTTGTTCGCAAATACCTAATTCTCAGCGATTTCTACCCAATAAAATATTTTAGAGCTTGACATAACTAGACAGAATATAGTTTTAAAAAATTCCTTGACTTTTAAAAAATGTATTATTTTCAATGACTTTTCCAGGTTTTCCAAGATCGTGAGAACTCCGGTTCTTAATCTTAAATAAAAGTGGCGGCTGTTTAGGGAACAAATTGAACAACAGTTTACACCTTGATTTTTTTTTTTTTTATCTGTTTTAGTTTATTTTATGCTTGTTTTGTCTTATTTTAAGCTATTTTGTATCTTAAGCTATCTTGAACACAAAAGAAGATATTTTGAAGACCGTTAGTTGATGGGCTGCATTGATTTCCATAGTAGGAAAAAAAATACTGTGTAAACTCTGTTCTTCAAAATACCTTCTTATGTGTTCAACAAAAGAAACTTATACAGGTTTAGAATAACTTGGCGTAAGTGACAAAATGTTCATTTCTGGGTGAACTATCCCTTTAAGTAGTCATTTTGCCAGTGCCTTTTGTCATAGGGCTTTTAAAATGTGAAATGGATTTGACATCACAGCTGAGAACAGAAGCTACAGGAAGGTTTCAAACCGTCATGGTGTAATTCTCCAGCATCTCCAGAGTTTCAACAATTTGTCCCATGAGATAAAAAGGCAAAATGCAGCTAGAATACAGAGGGTCCCACACCATTGAATAGACGCTAACGGATAGAGAACTCCAGGTAAAACTGTCAATGGATGCACATAAAGTTGCAAACTCAAAGCTGTGACAGTTTGTTGTAAACCCAGACCCTATAAACAACCTTTGTTTCACATTGAGGCGTGTGGACAGCAAACACTGAATCAGCATACAGCGCATCAAACCGGTTTTAGCCCTGTGGGATGATATTTGCTGGCAGTTAAGAAGCGGTGTGTTATTCTCTGAACAAACAGCTGCGAGTTTGTCCTGGAGCTGAGAATATGACAATATTTGAAGAGATAGTCATGTGAATATCCCACGGTTCTCGCTTTTCAGCTGACAGTGGACCAACATTATACTGTACTGTATGCACTTTTTGTCCTGCCACTTAAATTATTATGCAAGTGTCTGCTGTTTCTATCGCAGTCTGTCTCAGTTCAGCTATCCTGAGCTTTATTTTTAACTTTTTTTAATGTTGTTGACTTTCAAAGTGTCTGTTGTCATTACGATGGTTAACCAGTAGATGGCCTTACTGAGCATTTAATGTAGATATCACTCTTACAATTGTGTAGCTTTTTAATCTTTTTTGGTCATTTTGTAAATTGTAAGTTGTATTGCAAACATTTTACAGAGATTTCTTCCCTTTGTTGTACTATAAACAAATACAAACAATGACAACAAAAATGTATTGCAATTTGTCGTAGAGTGTGTTGTCAAACACCTCTAACATCCAGTAAAAATGCATTAACCAGCGTCATGCTTTACAGCTTTGTTTACAGGGGCTGAACTGTAGGCTATCCTTCCCTCTCTAAATGATCTGTGATCCAGATCCTGTCTCTGTAATCCCTCTAATGCTGTATAAACCCACTGTCACAAAGACCTAAATGATACGGGTAGCAATCACCTCTTAAACCAGATCCAGAACGATCCGGATCACTTTCAAAAAATTTTTTTTTCAACTGATGAACGATCAAAACATTGACAGCCAATCAGAATCCATCATGCTTTAAAGAACTCCAGCATTTAAAGCGGCAGACGACAAAACGGCAGCATGTCCTCGTGCATAATAACCGTAATTTCGAGATGATCACGTGACGTTCTATTCAGCGTTGTTAACGTCCTTGGATGGACGTTAACAATATGAAGTTTCTTAACAGTTTCATATTTAAAATATTGTAATTTTTTAAAGAAGTTTAATCAATAAATAGCGTAATGTGTCGTGACAGATCGCTGTAGCTCCTTCAAGCGGCTCGTGAACCGATCATCTCTTCATACTAGTTCATTTATAACATCAAATAAACATGAATGAACATCAGAAGGAATGTTGTTTCAAGTGAGGACACACAATTTTTCAAGTTCACCAACGTTAATCTACTAATTCCCCTGACTGCTTTGTCGGACAAAATGGCAGATTCTGGGTTATGATTGGTCAGATCACCTGTCAATCAAACTGTTTGCAAAGGGTCAATTACAAGTTCTGTGAGGACGTGAATGCTTTTTACAAGTCGTAATCTCATAATTACAGTAATTACGGTATGAAACAGGACGGTATTGTGTGTACACTACTATAGTTATTGTTCTTGGTGTGATAGGATCTTTAGGTCTATTGGCATCCAAAACACAGAAATGGATTATTAGCGGGCATTTTCTTTTGCTTAATAAAAGTCATGTGCAGTTGATAAAATGAAGACAAAATTATGAATCTTGTGAGGAAAATGTGCATGATATTTAAACACTCATTCTATGGCACATAGGCTGCATTTTAATTAAGAATAATGTTGCTTAATTTGGAACTGCATGTGCTACTAAATGATAAAACCATACAATGACTATGCTTACATGACGATGATGTACTAAAAACTGTAAAGTTTTTAAAAATGCTGTATATACTGCCAGACCAGTAGTTGGCGATGTCACATTAAAGAAACACAATGCATCTATAAACTCAATATGTAATACGCATGTTTTTACATATTCGCATTTTTACAGTTGACACAGAGACTTTCAAAAACTTGCTCTTTCAATCCCGTTTTAAAAAGTTTGTGCTTTCAGGGCCCCCAAACGCAGTTATCGTGTAAAAAAAAAAAATGGCCAAAATGCATAAAAAGTTTTCTGTTTTAAGTTGAAAACGGTGTTGTGTAAATGGCCCATATAGGTATAGTTTTGTAGTTTTCAGTTCCCGAACTTGTTTCTGTTGTGAGCGACTTAAGACGGTTGAGTGAAGATTCAATGACTCGCCCATAACACACAAAAGACGCTAAACTCAGAATCGCACACTACCGTAAATGCACTTCCATATTTCTATTTAGCAGAAATAGTAAGAGTAGTATGCTATTCCCAAATTAATCTTATTGGATCTTTTTAAGATTTGAATCAACTTCACACACAAACTTCTCGGTTCTGACTGTGTCGTTTTAGTTTAATTTTTATATAATGCGAGTGTTTTTTATATTAAAAGTGGGTTACACTGCTGTTAAATAAGGTGTCTTCCCGTTTGGTGAAATCACAGACAGCGAGTGACAGATAAACGGGTATTTAATCTGCTGGCAGATGTGCGTTTCCATCAGAGCGCCGGCACAAGATTTAATCATTTCCTCGGTGTACCAAAGAGCAAAGACGTTGTCGAGGTCGACTGTTGCCAGATTTGAAGTTAATCTTCACAACGGATCCATGTTTGCGGATCAGAGAGTCGACTGTGCCCTCAATTGAGCCCGCGCGCACGGACTGGGAGTCGTTCTCCGCGCGCTCGGTCCCGGTCAGCAGCACCACTATGTCCTGAAAGCACCGCGGGAGGGATGCTCATTCACGGTGACTTATTCTGGAAAGTGATGCCCAGTTAGCACCTACGGATGTGAGGATGGGTGATTCCCACCAGTTCGAGTGAGTGGAAAGATGCTGCTCGGATGGAAATTACACCTGTATGGATACAAAAAGAAGAAGGATATGGATGTTGAATGTTCCTCCTGCAGGTGCACCATGCTGAAGGGGACAGGTGTGAGCTTCATCCTGCTGTGTCTGATGGCAGAGGTCAGTCTCAGCGCGCAGCAGGTCTTGAGAATCGGTGAGTATGAAAGCCCTTCATTGATAACAGCTTTAGTAACATTTCTGTACCATGATTTCTTTTTATTTGGCCCTTTCAGTGTCTTTAAAACGTGTTTGTGCACTTAAATGACTTTCTGAATGTCATTGCATTCGATAGCAAACGTCTTCGTGTGCCTCATGTATAAAATACTCACTACTAATCGATAAAAGTGGTCGATTAATCCCTATATGAAGGTATTTTGACACTTAAGTCACTTAAAAATGTTTGAAAGTAATTTCACTTTGATTAATTTATTTGCACTTGCACACTTGGCTAGCAGAATATTTCACAAAAATACTATTTTCTACGTTCGACTTATAAGTTCATGTTTAATTTGGTGTGTTACTTGTTTCTTTGCAACTATTTGCGAAATACTAGCAATTGATCCGAGTAAATCATTGATTTTTTTCTGTGTAGTTTTGATAAAATCAATGGATATATGATCAAATTGACTTCATTCAGTCATATCTGACTCTCAGTGACCTTAAGCACAATCTTTTTCCACGCTATCCTGTCGAGCGCAGCCTCTTTCCACTGTTTAATGCTCATATAGTATCCGTTTTGATGGTGTCGAGCCAGTGAGTTCCCTTTCTTCTGATTCCACTGATCATTCACTCCCAACATCACTGACTTCTCTTTGCAGTGATTTCAGCTTGACGTCCCTGATTTTATGCGATCCAGTCCTTCTCTATTTGTTTTCCTGGCTTTCCATGATATTTGTAACAGTTTCCGCCAGCATTTTGAATGCATTAATTTTCCTTCCATCTGCCTTTATTGATGTCCAACTCTCTCACCCATGCAGCGTCATGGGAAAGATGATGGTTCTGACTAATCTGCTTTTGGCATAGTTTGAGTGATATCCTTGCTCTTCCAGATCTTATACATCCACTAAAACTCATCAAAACACCAGCTGATTGAAAGTCATTGAGCAGCAATGACTGTAGATTCAATTTGAGTTGGTATTTTGTCATCAAATGCAATTTTTCTTGTTGAAAACCTCAAAGCCTGAAGTAACTTTGGTCATCACATATGACTGCATATGATTTCTCTTATTAGAAAAGAACATAAAACATAAGAAGCTGTTCGGCATTATGTATGATCCAGTCCAGTGTCTGAATTTTGTAAGTTTGGTAATGCATAATTAATGTAAAGCAGGGGTTCTCAACTCTGGCCCTCGAAGTCCACTTTTCTGCAGAGTTGAGCTCTAATCAAACACACTTGAACAAGCTAATCAAGAGCTGTCTTCGAAATCTCATTCACTATTCCCTACTTTAGTCCACTTGAAGGCGTGAATGAAAACGAGTGAGTGAATTCGGACACTGAGTGCGCAGAAAGGGCTGCCGCTTTTGCGTAGTTTGTGTTTGATGTTTAATAATTATTTGAAACTTAGCAAACAGAAGATATTTATCTTGGCAACTACAATTTAATAATCACTTAAAAAGGAAGTTATACCTGTATCATATTATGCTGTACCCACATTGGACCAGCGGTTTGGAAGATGGATGTTTCAGCTGCGGGCGCCATCTTGTGGTGAGATGTGGGAATTCATTTGGGACGACCCTCACAGTGCATTATGGGTATTCTCTAGCTCTCATCATGTCGACAGACAAGACAGCAGGTTACTTTTGATATTATCAAAGTTTCAAATTTCAAATATTTTTTAAAGAAGTTTAAACCATCGCCCCCTAGTGGTCCGCGAAAAGATGACCTAAACTAGGCAAGCTCTTAACCCGCACCGGATCGCGGGCGGGGGGGGGGGGAGGTTGACGTCAGTGTGTTTTAATAACGAAAAAATGGATCATATCATTGCATTTGTGTTTGAATAATTAGTTTTTGACTTGAAACAGTTGCATATTAAACTTAAATTTAGTTTATCCTTCCTATTTTGTTGTTTTTGGGGGGGGGCGTGTTAGAGTGGGATTCTGTTAGGTGGTCCTCAGAAAAAAATTGGAAGATAAAGTGGTCCTTGGGCAGAAAAAGTTTGAGAAACACTGATTTATAGCATCAAATAAACATGAATGAACATCAGAAGGAATGTTGTTTCAAGCACGGAAAAACGTGAGTACACATAATTTATCAAGTTCACCAACGTTAATCTACTATCTCCCCTGACTGCTTTGTCGGACAAAATGGCGGATTCAGGGTTATGATTGGTCAGATCGCCTGTCAATCAAACTCCCAGCAAAGAGTCAATTGCGGTGCATTGTGGGATTGAATGAGTGCGCTCCAAAACGTCCACTATGTTTTCGGGCACCACTACTAATGGCTGTCCCCTCAAATAGTGCCCATTTTAAGGGTATAGGAGGTCATTTCAGACAGTCAACGTCTGGAAAGCAACAGACAGGTGAGTTTCATCACGGGACAGTGGACCTCGAGGGCCAGAGTTGAGAACCCCTGCTGTAAAGATTATGCGATATTGTTCACAACATAGTGTGGTTGTTAACTACTTAAATAGTTGAGATTTATGGATTGGTTTGTGCCAGAGGTGGCTGATAATGTTTCTTTGGAGCCTTTAATAATGTTCTTTGTGCGTTTAATCCGCTACTATAATTTCTCCTGGTCTGAGGTCGAATCTAATCTTTTTTTCTCTGCAAACCTTTAATCTGCTCCATATGGTTGGTGTTTCAATTAGTCCTCTCAGCTTTTGCTGGGTTAGAAGTAATACTGGAAAATCGTCCCTGTTAAGCATGTTAAACAAGCTGGGCTAATCTGCTTTCTGCTCAGAGACCCTCAGAGTGGGCAGTGACTCCCGGATATCCAGAAAAACACTGCCAAAGCACTGCGAGGATGCCCTGAGGCTCGCATATATGTTTGATTGAGTAAGAGAGATTATTAACAATTTGATTATTAGATGCTGTCTACGTTTATTTAATTTCACATTAACATTTATGCATTTAGCAAATGCTTTTATCCAAAGCGACTTTACAAAAGAGGAAGTGAAAAGTTGGATTTCATTACTTGGAATGTTTATTTAAATAGACTAGAAACAGTTTTAGAGACTAGAAAAGGGTAAGGGTGTATCTCACGAAATATGTGCAGGTCACGTTTCACTCCAAAATGAAAATATTTCCCCCCCCTGTAAATAATTCTCACTATTTTCAATAATAATTCTCATTAGATTTTCATTATTGTAATACAGCATTAATTATGTATAGTAAATAATTCTTTATTTTTAAAATATTTGTGTATTTTAATTATTTTAAATGAGAATATTTAATATTATTGATATATTTTAAAAATATTATATATATATACACACACACAATTATTATAGTAATGAGTAATGAGATTTATTAATCTTTGGGAGGGTTAAATGTCCTTATTTGTCTTGAAAATAATGTCAAGATGCAAAATGTATTTTGTGGTCGTAAAATAGGTAATATAAGTGCAAAATAAGTACTTTCATTCCTTTTATTTTTAAGTGAAATATCACATTGATATACTTGTGATATACTTAATTGATATATATATGCTAAATATGCTGCTTGATATGACATTTTGTGGTATTTAGTACATTTTGGAAAGCATCACTGTGATGTTTATGATCAGATGAATTAGATGCTGTCATTGCCGGCTGCTAATTTCTCTGTTTACTGTGTAGTTTTAATAAGAACAAGAGTATAAACTTAAAAACACTGCATCTTATTGGCCAGTTCAAGAGATAAGGGGACCAGAACAGAGACATCTCAGTCTCACACACATCAAACACACACACACACACACCCCTGCTGGCTGTGATCCAGTGATGTGGGATAGTGGGATGTTGAATGAATGCAGGAAACAACTACGTCTTTGTCCTCCGATCCTTTAGCTGTTGGCTCACATCGCAGTGAGGTCCGTCTCTGAAACACTCACGTCCACAACTCTCACAGCAACAGCTCTGAATCACTTCTGACTGGCACAGTCTCAGGATTATATGACACAGATTTGAGGAAGATTTTTGGAAGATGAGTTTTGCTACTAGGCCATTTCATTTGATTTGACTCAAATTTAAAACCTTTTGTTGTGTTTTTAAATGTTTGAAAAGAAGTCTCCTCTGCTCATCAAGGCTGCATTTATTTGATCAAAACTACAGTAAAAACAGTAATATTGTAAAATAACTTTCTGAAAGAAAACAATTTTAAAAGAATAGTTTTCTATATTAATATATTTTTTGATCAAAGCTGAATTTTCAGCATCATTCCTCCAGTTTTCAGTGTCACATGATCCTTCAGAAATCATTCTAATATTCTGGTTTCTAATAGGAATAAATTACATTTTAAAATATAATAAAATAAAAAACAGTTATTTTAAATCGTAATAATATTTCACAATGTTACTGCTTATGTAAATGCAGCCTTGATGAGCGTAAGAGACTTCTTTCAAAAACATTTAAACATCTTAATGACTCCAAACTTTTCACCTGTAGTGTAAGTGAGATTTTAAACTGTAGGTGGCGCTAATAGGTTTGAAGGACTGTTATTGCCATCAGAAAGGCTACAGCTGCTTGTCTGATCAGTGAAATTATTTGAAGATGCATTCTCATTATTTAATATACAAGATTTCTGATTTGTAAAAAGCTGTGTTAAAGGTGCACTATGTAGTCTTTTGTCCACTAGAGGTCGCCTATTCAAAACAAAGGCGTAGCTTGATGACGCCGAGTTTGAGCGAGGAATCTTGGGACATGCGGTCTTCACCTCACAGCCGGTGGAAAAGAGTCGGGATGGGACTCGGGCAGAAATCATGTTCATGGATGTGATTATTAAGGTTACTGTAGTCTGAGCGAGTGTTGTGGAGCTGAACGATAATGAGAGACGAACGACACACGCCTCGAGAGCAGCGGGACTTTTATTATGACAGTCGCCGGAGCCGCTTCTGCTTTTTCCAGTCATGATTATGAGGAAACGCAGCTCTGTTCATCATATTAGACACATTTGAGTGTGTTGAAAATGATGTTATAACATCTGTGCGTTCACTCCCGGCTGCTGTGAGACACTTGTTCACACTGGAGTAAGAGAGATCCATGTTAGAATATCATATTAAATCCTGGATGGCTTGTGTTGATTAAGGGCATGCAATTAATTTTAAAACGTATTGTATGATGGAGAAAATTCTGTGTTACTGCATCTGATTATGCTATGTTAACTACTTGACAAAATGGTGTTTTTCTCTGAAACACGGTAAAGCATGGTACTAGCAAAAAATAAAAAAAATTTGATTTGAACAATAAGACTAAATGTGTTGAGCTATATTACATTATTATGTATCAAAACAGATGTTCCACATGAAATATATAATAAAGCGTCTTTGGTGTTTCCATAGTTTCTACAAAATAAAACCAGTAACGCGGATATGACGCCGTTGACAGACGATTCCCTCCCACATCCCGAGCATTTTCTCCCGATTTACAAATAGTTTGAAAGTTTTGGGATATTGTAAGTACTCAATTGAACGAAAGTATATAACACTGGCCTCGTGTTTTTTGGATATTTTACTGCAAAATTTTACATATTGCAGCTTTAAGAAGAATTTGTGCCTTTTGTATATTTTGATGGAGTTTCAGTCAGTCAGTGAAATACAACTTTATTTTCGAGTCAACAGTCTCAAAGACAAGCCAAGGTTGTCCTTGTGACACGCAAACATTATGAACCCCGAGCCTGAAATCAATTAATTCCGATTTATTCCGCTTCACGGCGAATTGTGCAATTTGTCAAAGTCACGCATTTGATTGATGCCTTCATCTGATTAGCATCTCATTACCCAAAAGCCCCTGCGATGATGTCATAGCTGAAGACATATCTGCCAATGAGGTGCAGACGCTGAAGCTGCTTGAAATCTGAATGAATTTCATGCATGATGATGATAAAGATGAGTTTAAGGTTCCTCAAGTGTCTCTGAAATCGTGCCCAGTTTGTTCTCAGATGCGTGTTTGTTTAATTGGTCTATGATTGGATTATTATATAACAGCCAATCATATAATTTCTCTCTGCTTGAAGGTCCAACCCATTGTGTAATACAGGTGCATATCAATGAATCAGAATGTCATGGAATAGTTCATTTATTTCAGTAATTCAACTCAAATTGTTAAACTTGTGTATTAAATAAATTCAGTGTACACAGACTGAAGTAGTTTAAGTCTTTGGTTATTTTAATTGATGATTTTGGCTCACATTTAACAAAAACCCACCAATTCACTATTTCAATAAATTAGAATACTTTATTGGACCAAAAAAAAAACATTTTTAGTGAATTGTTGGCCTTCTGGAAAGTAAGTTAATTTACTGTATATGCATATGTGTGGGTAGTCGTCAGTCGACAAATTCCTTGACACGTCTGTGTGTGGTGGCTCTTGATGCCTTGACCCCAGCCTCAGTCCATTCCTTGTGGAGTTCACCCAAATTTTTGAATAGATTTTGCTTGATAATCCTCATAAGGCTGCGGTCCTCTCGGTTGGTTGTGCATCTTTTTATTCCACACTTTTTCCTTCCACTCAACTTTCTGTTAACATGCGTGGATACAGCACTCTGTGGCTAAAGCTCCTTGTGAAGGGTGTCAATGATTGTCTTCTGGACAACTGTCAGATCAGCAGTCTTCCCCATAATTGTGTAGCCTAGTGAACCAAACTGAGAGATAATTTTGAAGGCTCAGGAAACCTTTGGAGGTGTTTTGAGTTGATTAGCTGATTGGCATGTCACCATATTCTAATTTATTGAAATAGTGAATTGGTGGGTTTTTGTTAAATGTGAGCCAAAATCATCACAATTAAAAGAACCAAAGACTTAAACTACTTCAATCTGTGTGCACTGAATTTATTTAATACACAAGTTTAACAATTTGAGTTGAATTGAAACTGAAATAAACGAACTTTTCCATGACATTCTAATTTATGAAGATGCACCTATACTGTATATTTCTGAAGGTTAGAAATGTTAGCCCTGTGTTTTTGAAAAGTATTCAGGTTCAGATGTATCTGCTCTCTGAATCTGAGAACAGCAAAATTCAATTGAAACCAGCGTAATCCGAACATCATTTCTGGCAAAGCAGGTCAGAATAGTGGAACGCTTCTCTAATGAAAAGCAATCCTCATTTGTGCTGCTACATCTACGATGGAAGTCACATGAAGGTGAGGATGTTAGAGGAATCTGGCATGTTCAATGTTTCTTGCTTGACTGCTCAGCCTTACATTTTCATCACTGCTGTAATTCGCTTCCATAATGCTCTGCTGCTTTTGAGGTGATATTTGCCCTATACGCAAATGTCAGAATATGGTTTTGAATAAGGTCCTTGAGATGACCTCCATCTTGTATTTGTACATAAGTAAGAGCTGCACATGACCAGGAGAATTTGAGAAAGGAAAGACTTGTTTTACTGGAAGTGAATGTATTTGCTGCTACCCTTTGATGACCCCAACCCTAATCATACTAATAAGCAAAAATGACTTTAGACGAACATCACATTTGTGTTTCATTTTTTTAGTTTCATTGCTGATGTGTTGAACTTCTGCATTTTATTGTTCTGTGACCCAGAATGGCAGTGCAGCTGAAGGTTTGTTTGAGCGGCGCCCTCTAGTGTACAGGAGTGAATTTGCATTTCATTTTTCATTTGCACTACGTCTCGTTCATTCAGCTGTTTGTCATCGCTTACGTTGCATGAGTGCCCACTACTGGCAGAACCCTTAAAAAGTGTTAAAATGGAACACCATAAGCCCTTGATAACTGTGAATGGAGCTGATTTATTATTTACAGATTTTTTCTTATGAGTTTGTTTTATCCACCATTCTATCTAGGCCTGTATGCATGCTTGGGCTGTTGGAGAAAATATAAAAAATTACACAAACAAAGATGATAACAGCTCAATAAACAGTCATCTTAAAGAAATATAAAAATAAAATTGTGTGCGGTGGGGGTAAATTAGGCACAACCTGCTGTGATGTCACAATCAGTGGTGCATTGTGGTCGATGGATCTGCCTGAAGTGTACATATTGAGTAGAGTCGCGTCCTCTGCCAAAATCGAGGGGTTGATGGTCTGTCCAAACAAACTTCCCTCGCCCACTTAACTAAGTTGAACGCACTTCAAAATGGCAGCGATATTCCCTCGAGGGGAAGTGCTTAGGGAAGTTTGCGAGTGTATGTCTAAAAGTGGAGTTAAACTTTCCTCAACACTGCATATAAGATTGTAGTGGAAATGAGAAGCATGCAAATGACCCTTCGACACCAAGAGACCTAAGGTCCAATCACACCAAGAACAATAACTCTAGTAGTGTACACCAACACACAATATCGTTCTGTTAAATCTAAATATGCGTTCAACACCATGTAGTAAATACTGTAATTATGAGATTACGACTTGTAAAAAGCATTCACGTCCTCATAGAACAAGTAACAGTTACTTTATCTTTGTATTTTAATTGGTATCATTTAACTTGTAATGGAGTTATTTTCTCTTTAAGGTATTTTTACTCAAGTATGGTTTTCATGTACTCTTTACACCTCTGATTATCAGCTGGGAAATGAAATGCTGCTAACGCAAATACTCTTTTGAGTATTACCAGATATAAACAATGAACAGGAGAGTTTGAGTAGGAAAAGACTTGTTTTACTGGAAGAATAAAAAATAAAACTGAAAAATAACATGTAGTTTAGGTGCAAAATGTAAAAAATATATCATTAAAATAGTTAATAGATCAAGTAAAATTAAAATAGATGTTAATTTAAAACATTTAGCAGATCCAGAGTGATTCCAGAAGTGTTTGAGTTTGAATGATGACTCCAGGGGGATCGTCAGGTGTTCGGTGGGGTTCCTCTGATTATTCAGAGCGTCAGCAGGAAGCTCATGTCAACAGCGGCTCCACGCTGGTACACCAAATCAGAGAGGATTACATGCAGTGGCTTGTGGAAACTGGTCACTTTGAGGTACTTTACCTGCGGATTTGCTGTTCAAGACGGCGTTAGGTAGTTCATCTCAAAATGGTGGTGTGTTTACAGACATGGATTAGCATGTGCACAAGGTGACTTTGAGTTTGTAGAGAGTAAATAAACCTGTAATGGTTAGATTTCATTCTTGACTCCTGATGCGAGTGCTGTTTTGATAGTAAATGTGCATTAAGTTGAATTTCAGTTTTTAACTTGAAAGATAAGAGCTTGAACTTTGGGCTCTCCTCATGATTACAAAATACTTTGTACTGTAATGTTAATGGTATACTATGGTACTGAATGATTTCCTATTTTCAAATATCATTGCATGTACAGTATGTCCAAGCTCAGCAATGCAAAGGAAAAAAAGCTATTTTTTCAAACCCCTTAAGTTTGTTGGCCCGTGTGAGGCATTGAGACATTGACTTTTCACACAGCTGTGAAAACCAGGTGCCTTAACCAGTAACCCGGCAACAAGCAGATCAGGACCCCGTCATGGTTGACTTCCTCGCCGCCTGAGAGAGAAACAGCTCTTTTTAAAGTCTGAAATAAAGAATGTTGTAGCTGCTCTGCATTAATATTCTAACACAATCTGGCTGGTGAAGAATGAATAAGAGAGTGTGTGATTGCTGTCAAGTATTCAGGCTCATAGAGATGTTTATGCATTTCTAACCCTATACAAAATATCTTAAATGTTATATATTGTTCAAAAATCTATAATGATCAGCCTTGCTGTACTGACTTCTAAGGCAGCATCCAAAATGAAATAGAACGTCATAAGTGACTTATTTGGAATAACCTAAATAGGGTTTTCTATAGTTATTTCAATATTTTGCTGATATATCAGTTACCATATTGGTATCGGCAGATATATGTTCATTTTTAATGTCATCTTTTAGCTTTCAAATATAAAGAATCATCAGTTATCTGCAAAAATGTTCATATCAGTGCATCCCTGTTTTTGGCAATAGCATGTTGTATAGCTAATGATGCTACACTAATAGGCATTAATTATGCACCGATTTATCGGCCAATAATCGGTATCGGACGCTAAAAGCTATTATTTTGTTTAAAAACAGCCAATGATCCTGGCCGATTCTATCAATCAAAAAGATGCGGAAAAAGTGTCCGACTGCAACTCATACTGTGTGTGAAGAAAATATCTAGTGTTGAATATTTGGTGACGTTAACAACGCATTAACAGTTAAAAACAGCTACATAAAGCAGGCTCTATTTGACCCTATGAATCAAGCCAGGGTTGCCAGGTCTGCAGTTTTCCCTACATTAAACGTTATTTGTAGTGCACATCTCGTCCAATAATCGCAAATAATCTCAGCTTTCAAATTCCGTCAATTTCATCACGAAATTCAAACAATAAATGCCATCTCAATAAATTCTCTGTATAGTTTGCAGCATTATTTGGGAGAGAATTTTTTTTCTTCATAAGAAAAATCTAACTATTAGAGGCTATTTATACTAACTCCGCCCACTGACGTCCGGTTTGTTCCAGACAAAATTATGGAAGATGCTGGATTGTCAACAGAAACAGTGATGGGATAAGGAGCGTGGCAGAAAGTTTTGATGCAAATTGAGCCGAGTTCGAACTCGCTCTTTTCCCATCATATATCGGATCGATTTTGATTTTCAATAAAAATGAAGAATATATTCAAAAAGTGGAAATAAACATGTTTAATAACAAAGTGTTTATCGGTTAGAGTTAGGGGTAGGTTTAGGGAGGGCGGCTTTATTGTCTCATTAAAGCGGCATTACCGTTTTTAACGTACAACAATGAAGTGTAAATAGCATCTGCCACTATTTATAAGTATAGATAGAATTTAACTACTATTTACACTAGCCTATTGCATAGAAAGTAGGCTACTGCTACTTTTACTGTGTAAATAGAATCTATTGTTATTTGTACTTAGTGTAAATAGCATCTGCCAAATGGTATAAGTATGTTTGATATACAAAGATCTTCAGCTTTGTTTTTTTTTTTTTACAAAATGCATGCTTTACAAAATAAATAATTCATTAAGAATTATTAAGCATAAGCATATCAAACATGGCAGCTGATGAAGCCGTAAAGACCAATGAAATGAATTCGAACAGTTCCACAGGTATGATTTGTACATCTGAAGCTTTAGAACATATTTGATTTTCATGCCCTTTTCACATAATCCTGTAAGTGGTTCTGCTCCAACAGCCACAGTGAAATGTCATTACCTTGAGTTTACCGATGAAAAAAGTCTGTATTTTTATCCTTCCTGTGAGAATGAAATATTCCCAGCTCGGTTTGCTAACCGTAATTAACCCCGGGGTTTATAGGGCTGGATTTGAGCGCGTGTTTCACCCACACAAGGGTCTCTCAGTGTGAAAGGTGTCACAGCGCCAGTGGAAGAAAAAGGTCATTCACAATCAGAGCCCAGAGGGGAGGCCTTGCCCTCTCGTTCTTTACCTCTCTTCTCTTACAAGATCAATCAAACAATCTCTCAAAAAAAATCCTGTTGAAGTTGTTTTTTTCGAGGTGCTCGTAGTCAATCGCTGGCTGATTGTTCTCGAGTTGTCATTTTTCATACAGGCGACTGAAAAACAACGTGCTGATTTGATGTGATTCGTGGGGAATAACAAAGATTAACAAAACAAGAACTGTTTAATCAAAAATCCTAAATATTAAACAATCGATTTTTACTCATAATATTTCCATAAAACTACTATGTGTTCTAGAATCCAATTTTATTCCATATGTTTTCATTATTTGGTCATGTTTGTGTCACTTAGAGTACCAAATGTGCCATAATATACATTTAACATTAAGTCAAAATTATTATCACATACATAGAAGTCATGAACACGAACCGTGTCTTTAATGGTACATCTTTATTAAAAATGTACCTCATTAACAGGATATTTTTTTAGTTTATAAGATTAAGTTTGTCCTTTAATTTGCTTGAAGAATGAAAATGTTAAACATGTTCGTTTTCATTCTTACACTCTTAAAAATAAAGGTTCCAAAAGGGTTTTTTCCCCACATTGATTCCATAGAAGAACCTTTTTTGATTTTCAGTGAAAAGTTCATAAAATAACCTTTTTTTTCCTGTGTGAAGCACATTTCAATAATCTAAAGAACATTTTGTCCAGTGGAAAGGTTCCACGAATGTTAAAAATACTTCAAGGAATTATAGATGCCGAAAAAAGAAGAAGATTTGTATCAAATGTCTCTAAATGCATGTAGTCAATGCTTGTATGTTGTGCTTTTCTCACCACACTAGGTTTGACTTCTGCGTGCTTGCTCTGCACTAAAGCAGATTTTGTAGTTATTATTTGTCATATTCTGCCTGTAGTTGTCATGTAGGTTAAAGGTCATTTAAGGATTAGAGACGTCATGACTGAAAATTCATAAACTGTTTTGTGCCGCCGCAGCTTGAGCAAACAACAGAGATTATGAGAGAATCGGGATGGCTTGTGTCTTTGGGTAATAACTGTTTCGATGGCAGCATTTTAACCATCGGTGAAAATTATATTGCATTTTTTTAATTGGTTTCAATTTTAGGAGAAGCATCTATTCTTGAATGATGCATGACTGAAAAATCAAACTCTTCTTTGTAATTGTTGACATACAGTATATAAAGCTATGAAATGCATTTGAGATGTTGTTGAGATTACTGAAATCTTTATTGACCAAACTATTCATTTTTCTGTCCGTGCAGGTGGGATTTTCGAGACGCTTGAGAATGAACCGATTAGCGTGGAGGAACTTGCCTTCAAATTCGCTGTAACCAACATTAACAGAAACAGGACTTTAATGCCCAACACCACCCTCACCTACGACATCCAGAGAATCAACCTGTTCGACAGCTTCGAAGCCTCCAGACGAGGTTTGATACTTACTTTTACACATTTATCCAATACAGAGATCAGTTCTTGGGAATCGAACCCTCGACTCTGGTGTTGCAAGCACCATGATTTACCATTTGAGCTGCAGTAATGATAGTAAAAAGAGGTTAATACCAATCCTGGTTATATACACTGTATACAGTGTACGCTTTAAAAAAGATTTTGCGAAATTGTAAATAAAACAAAGTATGTTTTAAAAGAAAATACTACTTCAGTTTTTCTACTTTAGAATTTCACATTTAATTCAGCGTTACTCAGGCTGATTATCTTTAATTAAAAACCCATCTGTTAATTAAAATAAAGCTGACATTAAAAATATAAATAAAAATTATTTGAAAAACTTAAACTAAATGAAAATTTGAGATGTTGCCTTGGCAATAAATTGAAATAAGTTTAAGTTGAAGCACTCAAATTATTAACTGGAAATAAATAAAAACTAAAACTAACTTGCGTAGCCCCGCACATGACATGCAAGAAAAAAAGTAAATCGTGTGCACAATTTACTAACTTGTTCCCTTGAATTATTAAATCGTGCGTACTATGTACTATTTTGTTCCCTTGATTTAAAATGGAGGGAGCGAAATAGTAAACCGTGCGCACTATTTAGCCTACTATTTTTTTCCTGGGTGTCACGTGCGGGGCTCTGTACTAACTAAAACTACCGAAATAAAAATAATTAAACCTAAATAGCAATGTTTCTTTAAAAAAAGTAATAAAATGATAAAAGCGCATAACAAAATGACTAAAAATGTAACTAAAATTAACATGAAAACTAAAAATATAAAATATTTAAAAATTTAATAAAACTCTTTTAAATCAAAAATATCACTGATGTTACTTGCCGTGAAATTTACTACTATTATTTCTACACAAAAACATTTCAGTGTCCTATATTAGCAGTTTATTTGATATAATTGCATATGAATATGCTCTGTAAAAATGATATGCTCTATAAGAATATGTTTTTCCATTACTTTAACTCATAAAAATGATTTCAACAATTTCAACTTAATTTTTTTAAGTTGTACAAGGTTCAACTACACTCTTAAAAGTGAAGATTCTTTATTGGCATTGATGGTTCCATGAAGAACCTTTAAAATCCAAGAACAGAAGGTTCTTTACAGTGGAAAAAGGTTCTTTAGATTATAACTAAGGGTGTGTTCACACTTGTGTTTTCTCTTGATTCAATACACACATTTAGTCCTGGTTCCCTTAGCATTCACACTGTCATTTTTAATACCGAACCTGAAGATAAAAAACAACAAAAATGTGTATTTTTGCTGCATTTTGTCGAACATCCAAAACAATGCTGTGTGCTGGGCTAAATGTGTTTGCTGCACAGTATATGCATACATATGATGGAGCCGACAACTCGTGATGAGCTTATAAAATGTGTAAAGCAGTCAAAATGGCAGCAGGAACACATAGAAATGAAGATCTGCTGTGAAAACTGTAATGACTATGACCAGAAAAAAGCAGGTATGCTTGAGCGATCTGTTCTTTCATGGTCGCATCTTGTGACATCATGTCCTGTTTTTGGTCTTTGTTGCGTTCATATTTAAGTCGAAGCGAACCGAGACCCATCTGGATCTCAGTCCACATGTTTGGTCCACATCTGGGTTCAGATGGCAGTGTTCACACTCATTCAAATGAACAGAGCGATCGCATCAGAATTCGTTTTAATCAAACCAAACCAAGTGTGAACACACCCTAAGAAGAAAATGGCTTGTGGAACACTTTTAGAAACTTTATTTTCAAGATTTTGACAGTGTGTTAATGCCGTCACTGATGTTCTGTTGGTCTTTATATCAGCCTGTGATCAGCTGGCTCTCGGCGTGGCCGCGGTGTTCGGCCCGTCCCACAGCTCTTCAGTGAGTGCGGTCCAGTCCATCTGTAACGCGCTGGAGGTTCCTCACATCCAGACCCGCTGGAAACACCCGTCAGTGGACAACAAAGACAGCTTCTACATCAACCTGTACCCAGACTACGCCTCCATCAGCCGCGCTGTGCTGGACATCGTGCAGTTCTACAAGTGGAAAGCCGTGACGGTGGTTTACGAGGACGCAACAGGTGGGTCGACTGATTAAAAACGACACTTTTATTTCTCAGGAGATTAACGTTCTCAGATATAATTCAACTTTGGCTCGCATATTTATCCTAAAATGCAAAATAAATGTGTGAAGCAAAAAATAAAAGTTCTTTATTGGATTCTTGAAGATCCTTTAAGACAAATGGAACATTTCCATTGCAAATACTTTATAGTGGAAAAATCCTCTTCTGATTAATGAAATATTCTTCAGAAAGGTTCTTTGGGAAATCAAAAATGATTCTTCTACTGCATCTCTACAAAAAAAAGCCTCTATTTTTAAGAGTGTGGATATGTCTTAGAGAAATATGAGAAATGTTCATATTGAGATATCTTGTATGTACCTTGGCAAATCTTTTAGTTTAAGACTATGTCGAGATCTTTTCTTAAACTCTGGGGATGTTTTAATTTTCAGTTTGTCTTTTCCTCAGGAGACACATCTAAAAAGTAGCAGCACTTAATCAAAAATCATTTGCTCTCAGTTTCATTTTATTGCTGTTTAGGAGAAACAAGTGAGATTTTGAAGAGATCTCACTGGTGATTTGCCTTCTTTTCTGTTTCTAAATGCATTTACAGGAGGCCACATATATTTAAAATGATACAGAATATGTACACTTAACAGACTCGACTAATTAGGACAAAAGATACTTTAAGGAACTTTTCCAAATATGCAGGAATTATATGAATTTATCATCATCATACAGTGTTTGTAATGTGAATGCCATATCTATCAGCCGGCTCATGAGTGTCTGATGGTTATTAGTTTCTCAATGCATGAAAAATGTCCTTAATTCACACTTCTGCTCTGAATTTGACATTTTTGTTTAAACTGCTGTAGTTAATATCAATTTTGAGATCATATCTTGGCTCATTTGTTTGCTGAAATGACAGTTCTCCATTATTAATAAGATTAGGATATGATTAACTGCGTGTAGGATATGATTAACTGGGCTGAAAATCAACATTCCTGTTTGGACAAAGAAGACATAAGCATTACTTTTTCTCACTAATGTGAGAATTTGAATTAAGGCCAAAAAACTACTTAAAATGATATTTTACAAATCAAAGCAGAGCTTTATTAACTCATTTAACATTGCAGTTCATTTCATATTTATACTACCCTTCAAAAGTTTTTTTTTTTAAGAAGTCTCTTACCAAGGCTGCACTTATTTGATCAAAAATACAGTAACAACAGTAAAGTTGTGGAAATGGTTTTCTATTGTAATATTTTCGAATGTCACATGATCCTTCAGAAATCATTCCAATATGCTGATTTGCTGCTCAAGAAACATTTTTGATTATTATCAGTGTAATATTTTATATGTAATATTTTTAGGTCTAATTCGTCTTCAGGAGCTGATCAAGGCTCCGTCTCGGTATAGCATCAAGATCAAAATCCGACAGTTACCGATAGGAAGTAAAGATGCCCGACCGCTTCTTAAAGAGATGAAGAAGGGGAAGGAGTTTTGTGTCATCTTCGACTGCTCGTACCAGACCGCAGCAGACGTCCTCAAACAGGTAACTGTGCGCCGTTCAGAGCTGGATAGGAAATGCCTTTTAAATTCCAATTGACCCTTCGCAAAGACCCGCCCCCTTTAGTTACTGTTGCTATGACGCTCTCACGCCACACATCATGTTCTCACGAAGTGAAAAATATATCCCGGAGCACAGAGGACACTGACAACATATGAAACAGTTTCATATTTAGAATATTGTAATTTTTTAAAGAAGTTTAAACAGTAAAAAGCGTGACAGATCGCTGTAGCTCCTTCAAGCGGCTCGTGAACCGATCATCTCTTCATACTAGTTCATTTATAGCATCAAATAAACATGAATGAACATCAGAAGGAATGTTGTTTCAAGCGCGGAAAGATTTCAAGTTTACCAACGTTAATCTACTAACTCCCCTGACCGCTTTGTCGGACAAAATGGCGGATTCGGGGTTATGATTGGTCAGATCGCCTGTCAATCAAACTGCCTGCGAAGGGTCAATTCCATTTTTTAAATTTAACTTGAATTTGATTTGAGGTGGCTAACATTCAAATTTGAATTTTGAATGTATTCATGCTTATATATATAAATATATAGCTTTCCAGTACATTCATACATCAAGACACATTTACTGGAGAAGCAAAATGACCTCAGATGTTATGTTTTGCTTTCTGACATATTGATCAAAATTAATATATATATATATATATATATATATATATATATATATATATATACAAGAACAAATATTTACCAAATGCCTCAGAAGAATCTACTTGTTTTCACTTTGAATTGAGCTTATTTTTATCAGACTCCTTTGGCTGATATTTTTTCTTGACTAATTTTTGAGTCAAAGCCTTGATTAAAAGTTTAGTAGGAAAGAGTAAAGCATTACCTGTTTTGACGTTACTAACCAAAGTCTGATGTCTTACATCGACATCATCAAATCCTATTTATTGTGTTACAGCAATAAAAATACAAATCCCTAAACTAAATCCCCATCAGATGTGATGCATTTGATTGCTCTACTTTGAGGCTGTTGCAAAACGATACAGTCATGTCTTGTGGATATCTGATGTTCATAATATGAGTATAGGATGGATGCAGGAGGAGGTTTAACATGTCCTCTCTCTCTCTCTCTCTCTCTCTCTCTCTCTCTCTCTCTCTCTTTCTCTTTCTGCTGTAGCTGTTGTCTATGGGCATGATGACAGAATACTACCATTTCTTTTTTACCACTCTGGTGAGTTTTTTACCTGGTTTTTCTTTGGTGCTGTCATTGTTTTGACGGGAAATTTTAACAAGGTGTGTTCTGCTGATTTGCATTTAATGTTCTGAAAGGTTTTCAGTCAATAGATGCTGCAGTGAGGATGTATTTTTGATGTATTTTTGATGGAATTTTGATCGTTTCTGGGTTTTGGCCTATAAAAATATGTCGTCCCTACAGCACTCTATAGATGGAAAACAAGCACCATTTTTAGAAGAGGAAACTTTAAGGAGTGAGTTGAAGTATTGACGTAACTGTATGACACAGGATCTGTATGCGTTGGACCTGGAGCCCTACAGATACAGCGGGGTGAACATGACGGGTTTCCGTCTGCTCAACATCGACAACCCTCAGGTGGCGTCAGTGGTGGAGAAATGGTCCATGGAGCGACTGCAGGCTCCACCCAAACCTGAGACCGGCCTGCTGGACGGAATGATGACAGTCTGTCCATCTTCTGAATATAAATATACATGATCATATTACAGATTTTATTCTATTCTAGTACAAAGAAAATGGTACTGTATACAAAATACTATGGTATTTTAATGCATACTATCCCAGCTAACAGGGAACATTCTCAAAATGTTCTGGCAAGGTTTTCTCAAAGTAACAAAAAACGTTCATTAATAGAATGTTTGTTTAAAGTTCTCAAAACATTAACATAAAAATGTTATTTATACATCGTTCAAGGAGCCTTTTAGCTTCGCCGTTAATGTAAATTTTTTAAATGTTACTACTTGCTTTAGAATGTTCAGAAAATATTCAAAAGTAACGTTCCCGTGATGTTTCAAGAATGATCAAATGGAATGTTTTGCATAATCAAGAAAAAAACTTTTGGCCGTTTTAGAATGTTCAGAGAACATTTAGAAACAACGTTAGCAAAACGTTCTTAGAACATACTTTTGTTAGCTAGGATGATCCTGAATGATTACCATAGTCATATATCATGATATCATGGCTCTCCAAGGTATTTCAGTCAATAGCATGATTTTACCATAGTCTAAAAAAGATTTTATCATAGTCTCCACAAAATGGTTTTACCATAGCACTTGACCAAAAGACAAAAATAGTCTCTGATTTGAGCGTCTTATTGTGCAGTGATCAAGTAAAGCCACATTTATTTATTTAGTGATTTATACAGATTGTTTCAAAGCAGCTTCACGTTAATAAACACAAAAATAACAGTGTTAAAGTGTTAGTTCACCCAAAAATGAAAATTCAGTCATTAATTCCTCTCCCTCATGTCGTTCGTTCATCTTCTGAACACAAATGAAGGTATTTTTGATGAAATCTGATGGTTCAGTGAGTCTCTATTGACAGATAATGAACACTTTCAGATGAACAGAAAGACACTAAAACATATTTAAAACAGTTCATGTGAGTACAGTGGTTCACTGATTCGACACAAAAGATTCGTAAAGCTTCATGAATCAGTGTTTTGAAATCGTCCATCACTAGATATTGTTGAAAAGTCGTTATTTTGTGTTTTTTGGCGCACAAAAAGTATTCTCGTCTCTTTATAATATTAAGGTTGAACCACTGTACTCACATGAACTGTTTTAAATATGTTTTAGTGTCTTTCTGTTCATCTGAAAGTGTTCATTATCTGTCAATAGAGACTCACTGAACCATCGGATTTCATCAAAAATATCTTCAGTTGTGTTCAGAAGATGAACGAACGACATGAGGGAGAGGAATTAATGACTGAATTTTCATTTTTGGGTGAACAAACCCTCTAATGTTGCAAACAAACTCAATTCAACTGTAAAGCAGCTCTACAGAAGATGTCATTATTCGGTTTGAGTCAGTTCAGTGTTGATTTCATTCATTTCATTAAGTGTCAGGATTGCAAAGTTCATCAATTCAAGTTTTTGTTCTCATCTGCAAGAAAACCAATAATATTACTTAATATCAATTGTCTTTTTAACCCACAATTGAATTCAGATACAAGTGAGTCATTTCATAATGTGAACAGATTCATCCAGTGTAGTTGCAGGTCTGATGAATCATCTCTCTGTGCCTCAGACTGAAGCAGCGCTGATGTATGACGCGGTGTATATGGTCGCTGCCGCGTCCCAGCGGGCGTCTCAGATCACCGTGAGCTCACTACAGTGTCACCGACACAAACCCTGGCGCTTCGGCTCCAGATTCATCAGCCTGTTCAAAGAGGTACATGCACCTGTTTCAACACTCAACGAGGATAGTTCACCCAAAATGAATAATCATTTACTCATCATGTACATTTGGAATGACACGAGGATTAGTAAATGATGACAGAATTATCATATCTGATCTTTTAAACTCTGACAGAGACTCCTGAACTCCAAATGGATCATTACTGACTCTTCTGAAAGTGTTTTGAGGCACTTCTAAACAGCTGCAGTGATTTATGTACAATGACATCTTCCAAGTGTTCTTGTCAGAGCTTCCTGTTTTGGAGGCGGTATTGTTGAGTCAGCATGTTGGCATTGCAGGCTGGAGGATGAATGTGTGTTGGACGAGTTCTTAATGGCTCTAGCTGAATTACTGATGCTGGCTGTGCGGGTGAACTCATTATAGTTTGGGATGTCTTCATTTAAAGGTGAAGCATGTCATTTCTGCTCCACTAGTGGCCCGGATGGAATTGTAACCAAATGGGCCAATAAAACAACATTTAAAAGCGTGAATTGTGATTGTTCATGTTGGCAAGTGGTGCTCACTGCAGAGCCAAATGATGTCCGGCTCCACCTCTGTGGACCTAATGGGTGGAGTTGTGTTTAGTGATAGGGTTATGGGTTGGGAAATAATTTTGAAATGCATTGTTTATAAAAAAAATAATAATAATAGTAACAATTAAAAAGGAATTAATTTATTATTATCATCATCATTATTAATCATTTGGCAGACGCTTTTATCCAAAGCATTTTTATTAGTGTTAATCATTAATTGACAGGTATTTAAAAAAAAACTAAAAACAATTATTATTTATAATAATTTATGAATAAATAATTTATTTAAACAATAATAATAATTATAATAATAATAATTATTATTATTATTACTACTAATAATAATAACAATAACAATAACAATAATAATAATAAATTATTTGTTATTTTCCAAAAACTTTTGGAGCCATAAAAATGCATTTTAGTGTACTTTGTTTGCATTTTTGCCAGATTACAATTTTTTTTTTTAAATAAATGTTACAAATTAAAATTTAATTTCAGCACAGCTCTGTCAAAAGAGATGTTTTCTGACACTTACTCAACTCAATGTTAGTTAGTGCATCTTTGAAGTTCTTTACTCTAGTGCTGTTGGTGATGATGATGATGATGATGGTGATGGTGATGATGATGATGATGATGTTGTTAATGGTGATGTTAATGGTGATGATAATGTCATCTTCTTCATCTTAGAACGAGAAACTGGTATAGTTTATGCTAAGCGCTGTTGGGTCTGGTGTGTTTAATCTTGGCCTGTTGGTAATTGGAGCTCACTGTACATGTGACCCAGAGCAGGATGTGATAAAAAGGAAGGATATACTGAGATTTACACTAGCGAATAATGACTAGAACAAATCTGGACAAAGGTCATGTGACCTCAGTGTGAGTATATGAAGCAAGTCTTTAAGACCTCCACTACTGTATGTGAAGATTATGAAAGCTACCCAGCCCACAGCAAATTAAAGAAATAATCCACTGGATTTGCACATCAGGGTTTACTTGAATGTCTGTTGACTCTATAAGTGCTGCATCCTTGTAAATTCACATGTTCTGAGTAAAGGATCCACTGAATCATGTGTTGGGCAGATCCATCGCTCCATTTGGCTCGAATCCACTACGTGAGCTTCATTATAGAGTCCATTTACTAACAACTCCTTGCAGAACAGAGCTGATCTATTGCCCTGGGCACTTTGTTGATCATGTGACTATTTGTGATCTATTGGTCTCTGGGTTGTTTCTCTTAGCTGTTTGTCACTGGATGAATGGGTTTGTTTTAGACAGATTATAAAAAGCCGGGAAAATGTTTAAGGTAACAAGGTTGATGGCATGTGTAGTGGTAGCAATCCAGCACGCTTGACACAGGCAATATAAATAAAAAATGTTTAATAAGCAAAGAGAACACTCTGGAGATTTGTAGGAGAAATATAAACCTTAACCACACATAGACAATAACCGACAAAGGACAAAACAGTGAACGTAAATACACTGAGAACTAAACAAGACACAGGTGCAAATCATAAGTAACCATAGAAACAAACTACAGAGTAATGAGTAACCAAGGAAACTGAAACTCAACATGTTGACGGTTTACATTTCTATTTGACATTACACATTACAAACCTTATGCTTAAGGTCCTGACACTACAAAGTATTTATTTATAATAATTCATTAACCCTTTAAGCCCTGAAGGCATTTTTCGAGTTGATTTTTCTGAGTGACTCACAAAAAACAGTAAAGACTCATAACTCCAAAACTATAGCAAGGAGAGTCATAAGGTAGGTATCTTTGATAGAAAATGTTGTACATTTTTAAAGAAAAAAAAACAATTACTGAAACTGCTGATAAAACACAAATATATATGTATATATATGTATGTATATTATATTATAATTTTACATATCTTTCTTATTTAACATGCAATGACTCAGGAAGGAAATAAGGTATGATGAAAGTTCTTTTTTGATGAAACTTTCCTACATATGAACATCATCTGATTCAAATTTTGTGGTGATTGCATAAAGTAATCAAAAGTTACAGCATTTGGAACAAAGGTAGCCTTTTTGTTTAGCCCTTGACGCCCCGTAATGGATATTTTTAAAATCGTTCCTTCACGAGGAATATCTCGTGATCAATTATGTTGATTTTGAACTCATTTTGAGGGGAAGCACCCACTGTAAGCAATGCTAGTAATGCCATTTTCTACAAACAATGCATGTTTCATGAAGTTATAAGTGAAATTCCTCGTGCATATGCTTTTAGTTAGCGCCTGTGCGCCTTTTATCGTAACTACGTGAGGAATATCTTGTTATCGACGCATTGGATTATGTTTATATTTTGGATTTTATTTTCATTTTAATCATGAGAATGTGCTGTAAATAATGATGTGCAATTTTCCACAGTCGGAGCAGTCGTAAGACCTTTCGAATGACATATGCCACATGATTATCTGAGCTGTATGATGTTTTTGACACATTGCAGTACATAGTACAAAAAAATGATTTATTATGAAAACATTTTTTTTTATATTTATCAGCAAATAGCTCAGCACTACTTAGGAGTTAAACAACACTGGCTACATTCATTATAAAGTTCAGGCTTTACGCTTTCAAATTACACCTATTTTGTGTTGATCAAGGCAGTAGTTTTTAAAAATATGATATTTTTTTGTAGCTAGGTGTTGCCCGTGGGCGGTACACTCCGATACCTATTTTGTGTTATTCTTGTCAATGGTTGCTTAGTAATTTGATTATGATTTTTTTCATGGGGGTGGTGTACTGCTGGCGATATACTTCGAGCTTAAAGGATTAAACTAATAATAATTTTGTTTAATAAATATATTTATTTATTTATTTAATATAAATACAATGTGCTTGTTAGAAAAATATTTTTTTGTTTTTACATAATAAATAAATAAATGCATTTATTTATAAAATGGATTAAATTAATCATATTAATGTATTCAATTAATTTATTTACTTATAATAATAATAATAGAATAAATAATTTAACGTATTTTCAAATTAATTAATTTATTTATTTACAATAATTTATTAAATTAATAGTAATTTATATATATATATTACTTATTTAATATAAATGCAAGCTGCTTGTTTTAAAAAAATATTTTATGTTTTATATAATAAATAAATAAATGTATTTATTTATAAAATGTATTAAATTAATCATTTTTATTTAATCAATTAATTTATTTACTTTTTAAAAATTGATAATAATAATAATAATAACAATAGAAAAAATAAATGTATTTTAAAATTATTTATTTATTAATTCGTTTACAAGAATTCATTAAATAAATAACAATTTTTTATAATAAATGTATCTATTTAGAATCTCATTCCCTCTCTCAATCTTACATCCTGTACTATAAAAAAATAATATCAGAAAGCCCACAAAACACACAACAACGAGCGAGAGAGCTAATAAAGCGAGGTAAAGTTGTAAACACTGTGCTGGTGATGTGCCAAAAACACATTTTCAGCTAATGATGATGATGATAATGCTGCATCTGGCCTCTAAAGTGGGACTTAGAACAAAAACAAATGAGCAATCAGAGTTTCATCATCTCTGTCCCTCATGTTTAATCTAAAATCAGATCCTCTTCTCTCTCCTCCTCACTTCTTGTAGGCTCAGTGGAACGGACTGACCGGACAGATCATCATAAACAAGACGGACGGCCTGAGGAAAGATTTCGATCTCGACATCATCAGTCTGAAAGAGGATGGGATGGAAAAGGTAAAAGACGTGATCTGCACCTGTCTAAGCCACGTATCTTCATATCTGTGTCATACATGTGAAATCTTGGCTTTTTCTTTTCTTTTCACAAGCAGTTTATGGAAAGTGGTCGTTTTAACAAAGTATGGAAGAAGGTTTGTATTGAACATCAGAAATGTGGCCTTTTCCCCCTTTTACCGTGGTACTGAATGCCATATTCATGTACTGTGTTATTTCGTAAAAAACTTAGTATTACCATGGTACTTTGTTCATCCCTGCCCCTCAACCCTGACACCTCACCCGGTTTATAGAAATGATTGAAGTCTCATGAGGGACACATGTTGGTGAATTTATGGCTTAATTATGGATTATACTTAGTTTTTCTCAAACTTATTACTTTAACTCATTTCCTTTTACAACATTATCAAACTCTCAGTCAGTGGCTCAAAGCCAGCAGCTTCCAAGAGCTCTTCATCCATTTATGAAATATCGCATCACTCATGGACTCAACAATGCAAAGAGCTCAAACATCTGTTTATGAGCACTAATCGCACACCAAGCTCTCAATTTGAAGACACTCTCTTAATGTATGTTTTAAAACGCTCCCCGTGACAACAGTATCAGACAGAGGTGACGCGGCGTGGCAAATGAAGCTATACTGCTCTACAGAGAAACAGAGGATCTCAGAGGAGCTGCTGTTTGCGTCTTCTTTCCGTGGATTTAGAGCATTTGGTCATTTAAAAGAAGGCAATGATAGAGCAGATTATGGTTGATGTGAAGCAGCTGCTTTTGCACTCTAATATACGTGAAAGATAGCAATGTGCCTTAAAACACAGTGCAGAAAACAGACTCAATTTTGTAGTTTATTTCCCCCCAGATATAAAGCATTCATTTGCTTCATTTATTTTAATGTTTCCCTTGTCTTGTTTTCTTTTACCTTGTAAGATCTACAATTTGAAGTGTGTATATTTGTTGCTTTATTTGTTTGTTTGTTTATTTACTAGAAGTCATTACATTAAAGGCACAATATGTAAGATTTTTGTAATAAAATATCTAAAAACCACTAGAACAATGTTATATATTTTGTTGACTTGTGTAGTTACATTATCCCAAATGATTCCAAGAATAAATCCAGAGAAATAAGCAATTTTAACCAGGACACCGACCGTATCCTTGCGTCGTCTATCAATGACATCATACTCGTGTTACTCGCGGTTTTCCGGTTTTATTTTATAGAAACCATGCCAAGCAACTGTTTGGATTTATTCGAAATCAAAGCGTCATCAAGCTACGCTTGTGTTTTGAATAAGCTTGATGTGTTCCTCACTTGTAAGTCGCTTTGGATAAAAGCGTTTGCCAAATGAATAAATGTAAATGTGCGCGACCTCTAGCAGCGAAATGTTTTTTACATATTGTGCCTTTAATAAAAAAAATTATAAATATCTTTATTTATTTACTATAAATACATGGTCTTGTTAGGAAAATATTTTATTTTCATAATAAATAATTGTAATAATTATAAAAAAAATATTTTTTATAATAAATAAATAAATAATTGATTTATAAAATGCATAAAACAAATTTATACTTTTATGTAAGTGTTCAAAGTGTATATTTTAGTTTATTTTTTATCTCATAACAATGTTATTTTAATTATGATATATATTAATAATAATTATGATATAGATATATATATATATATTATAAATTATAAATATAAATTATATATAAGGTTAAAAATTAAGAATATATATATATATATATATGTATATATATATGTATATATATTCACACACACACACACACACATATATATATATATATATATATATATATATATATATATATATAAATCAGTTTTTGCAGTTCTATTTGATAAGACTAGTAAGACAGAAATCACGTAATGTTAATTACTGTATATACGTTTAAAATCACTGATAATATTTAAAGGAATAATGTCATATGAATTGTCAGGTTCATAATGGCAGAATTTCCCCTGTAATCTGTCCCCTAAAATCAACAGTTTTCAGCATGACAACGATTGAATTATTTTTTGAGGTGGTTCTGCATCTGTTTAGATTGGTGTGTGGAACTCAAACACTGGCCTTAACCTGACAGACAGCAACAAAGACAAAAACGCCAACGTGACCGACTCCATGGCCAACCGGACACTTGTTGTCACCACAATTCTGGTAGGAATCAGCCAACTCACATCAACAAGGCCTAGAGACTGCACATGCTGGAACTAATAGTGTTTCTGCCCTTGCAGGAAAACCCATATGTGATGTACAAGAAGTCAGATAAACCGCTGTATGGGAACGACCGGTTTGAAGGCTACTGTTTGGACCTGCTAAAGGAGTTGTCCAACATCCTGGGCTTTTCCTATGAGGTCAAACTGGTGTCTGATGGGAAATATGGAGCCCAAAATGACAAAGGAGAGTGGAACGGCATGGTCAGAGAGCTAATCGATCATGTAAGTCCAACTTTCTAGGGATGATTATGAGTTTTGTGGCTACTCGCATGTATGCTAGTGTCCTCGTCGAGCCATTTCATGCGATCTTAAAGAGTCAAGCAAGTTCTCATGAATTAATTCTCACTGACTTCATTACAGGTGGCAGATTTGGCCGTGGCTCCGCTCACCATCACTTATGTGAGAGAGAAAGTCATTGATTTTTCCAAGCCCTTCATGACTCTGGGAATCTCTATTCTCTACCACAAACCCAATGGCACCAATCCAGGGGTGTTCTCCTTCCTGAACCCGCTCTCTCCGGACATCTGGATGTACGTGCTGCTGGCCTGCCTCGGGGTCAGCTGTGTGCTGTTCGTCATCGCCAGGTACAAATCATTTTAACCCATTTTAACCTTTGGATTGGATTAAACTCTTAAAATTGGACCGCTTTCGTGCTTCTATTATGTTTCGTTGAATTGCAGTTAATTAGCTCTTGTTTTACTGCCCAGTCTTGGTCAGCTAATTCTGAATACGAATGCAGTGGTACTTTTTAGTATAGTTAACTTTTTTGGCCCACTCTTATGATAAAAAAATATGGTGGATAGAGGAAAACGTTTCACTTTTTTTACACTAAGGTCGTGTTTTCACCTCATATTAAGATGCGTTTTGGTCAGTCGGATCACAAATCGAGAGAGATACATACCTGTTTACACCTGGTGTCTCTTTTGTCCACTTTCAACCACTTCTGTCCTGATTTCTTCGAGGGGAGGGTCTATGAATGGGCTTTTTCAGATCTTTCCATCCAATGGATGACATAAGCTCACGCAGTTTACATATGAATGCAAAAAACAGCTTTTGTTTCTGCTCTGACAGCCGCAAGACAAAACCAAACGCTGAGTGTGTGTTAGAAATCAGGAATGGTGAGAGAACATTGTGCTTGGTACATTTCGTCTTCAAACCAAACTTGGGTTTTCAGCCGACAAAGCTTAAATCCCTTCAGGCTAGTGCGCTTCCCATAATGTTTACGCGTTTCAAACACACTGTTGAGCGTCTACACTACAAAAGCAATCCAGTCGAATAGCTGTCGAAAAGTTTTAGACTTCATTTACACCTTTGTTTATTGTCGCTTACTTGTGATCCGATTGACCAAAATGTATTTTAACACCAGGTGAAGACAAGGCCTAAGAAAAAACTGTTTTTTAAGAACTATTGACTGAATGGTTCTTTGGGAACCCAAAATGTTTATTCTATGGCATCAATGCAAAAACACCCTTTGTTTTTGGAATGTACCATTAAGTTCATTTTTTTTTAAAAAACTCCTAAAGGGAGTTTACACTACACAAGTTTTACTCAGGTTCTTGCCCCAATTTGCAGTCTAGATGAGTCGGCAATAGTTGCCAAAAATCAGAGCCAACCTGCAAATTTTGGGCAGTCGGAGTTGACAAATTCACAGAAAGTCACGTAGTGTATGATGGGCACAAGTTTAGAAGCATACAGTGGACTCTCTTCCAACAGCAAGACCTTGATTTTGCAGCTTATGTAACTCTTTCGTCATCTACGCATGTCCACCTGTAAGAGAGGACCGATAGACTGGATAACTTTGCCAAGAAAATAGGCCTCGACATAAGCACCACCAAAACCCAAGATCAACACAAGATCTGATGAATCCGTTATTCTGAAGGGAATGTCCACTTGAAGATGTTGAGGAGTTCATCTACATTGGCAGTCTGTTGAGCAAGCACAATGCTGAAACTAAACACATTAAAGCAAGACTAGGTAAAGCCCGCAGTGCATTTGCTAGACTCCAGCCCATCGTAAATCTGCACAATGCAGCCTCAGAATAAAGATGAGACTATACAACAAATCTGTTTGAATGCTGGCGTGCCATTAAGAGCAACATTGAGGTATTCCAACACAATGTCCTCTGAAGAATTTTGGCCAGGAAGGATGTCAAATGCTGATTTATGTAAGAAGGCCAACTCTCGTTGCATGGCGATGGAGATCAAGCGCTGTAGAATGAAATGGCTTGGGCATGTCCTTAAGGATGGACCGGAACCGCATCCTGGAAGTAGTTATGAGTTGGAGACCACCTAGGAAAGATAGCAAGGAAGGCCAAAAACAACCTGGAAGAGGACTGTTGAAACTGAACTGAAAGAACTACACCTCTCACATGGAGAAGCACGACATGCTGCCAATAATAGAGCGAGATGGAAGCAGATTGTCACGTCCTTATGTTCCGTAAAAGCTCTAGGAGGAATTAGGGCATAAGGAGTGATGGGCGTAGACTGTGATTTTATAGCTTCAGACCATGATTCTGTCCAGTCGAAGGATATCAAAGCATGTTTGATGTGAATGTGGTGGTGAATGGGAGTTTTTACACATAAGCAAGATTTGTTGTCTGGACATCAATGTGTGAAATGCAATAAAGCCAATGAGACAGAGGGGTAGAGGATGACCAGCGGCCAGAACAGCGAATACACCGGTGAAAGACGAGGGCAGAATGTCAGAAGAGGAAACTGCTGAGAGACCATGATGCATTGCAAATGACATAATCAAATAAAAAACAAATAATGATGCAATTTCAAATTCTTGATTTTTTTGGATGATTATTGTCAGCATGAATCATCAGTTTATTATAAATTTATTGCAATATAGTGGCTGGCATTTGACTGGTGTCTGTTAGTGATTCTGGTTTCACTGATAAAATTTAGAATCATTGTGGATATTCTGATTTGTTTATATATATATATATATATCATATAAAAAAATCAGAATCCATTCTAAATTTTATAATTTTATACTCATGCAGTTTTCATGAGCTATATTGCATTACTATATTATATTATATCATATTATATTATATTATATTATATAACTTTGGATTGACTCAAAACTATAATTTCCATCATCATTGATGATGGTTCAATCATCAGTCACAAATGTGGGATTCTTTATATATTGAAATTTAATATAAATTATAAATTTTATATTAATGTTTGTGACTCTGCAGGTTTACTCCGTATGAATGGTACAACCCTCATCCCTGCAACCCTGATTCTGATGTGGTTGAGAACAACTTCACCTTAATCAACAGTGTTTGGTTTGGGGTTGGAGCCCTTATGCAGCAAGGTATGAGATTCAACACGCGTGATTTCCTTCTTTAGAGAAATGTCCAAATGTGTTACTAAAAAATGTAAATAAACAATATACAGGGTTGGGGAGTAACGAAATACAACTTAGTTACATATTTAAAATACAAAATTTGAGTAACTGTATTTCATTACAGTTACATTTTAAATGGGTGGTAATCAGATTACAGTTACATCTGAAAAGTATTTTAGATTACCAAAGTGATTACTTTGAATTTTAATGTCATTTAAACAGCAATTGGTGATTCTCTGACTTTGACAGTCTGAAAAAGAGGAGTTAAGTTTCATCAACATTTTAATACTTTTAAGAGGGATCATAATTTTGTTATTTTTATTTAGTACTGTCCTGAACAAGACAAAATGACTTAATTTATAAAAAAATTGCCCAACTGTCAATTTAACTGTCCTGTCATGACCTGATGATCCACGACTGTTTTCATGTTTTGTGATAGTTGTTTGTGAGTCATTTTATAATTCACTCGTCACTGCAACTTTTTCTCACAATTTGTTTTTTTCCCTCACAATTGTGAGTTTGCATTTCACAATTCTGACTTCTTTTTCTCAGAATTGCGAGTTATAAAGTCAGATTTGGGAGATATAAACTTGTAATACTAACTGTTTTTCTAGCAACTGTGAATTTAGTATGTGAGTTTATATCTCATAATTCTGACTTTTCTCAATATTGTGAGTTTATATCTCTTAATTTTGACTTTTCTCAATATTGCGAGTTTATTTCTCATAATTCTGACTTTATAACTCACAATTGCAACTTTATATCACACAATTCTGAGGGAAAAATTCAGAATTGTGAGATAAAAACTTGCAATTACCTTTTTTGTGTTTGTTCCACACTTATTTTTAGATTAAGTTACTAAACTTGAGTAATGTAACGAAATACGTTACAAATTACTTTTTAAAGCATGTATTTTGTAATTTGTAGTGAAATACATTTTAAAAGTAACATACCCAGCCCTGAGCATATATATATATATATATATATATATACACACTACAACTTTATTAATTTGTTATATTTTATAAAATAAAATTAGTAATTTAATCTAATTTAATTAATACACAAGTAGAAACAAAAAACTGTAATTTTTCAGCATTTTTAACTACTCGTTCGTTTACTGGATGAATATTTCTCATGGTCAGGATCGGAGTTGATGCCCAAGGCTTTGTCCACCAGGATTGTTGGAGGGATCTGGTGGTTCTTCACCCTCATCATCATCTCATCCTACACGGCTAACCTGGCCGCCTTCCTCACCGTGGAGCGAATGGACTCGCCCATAGACTCGGCCGATGACCTGGCTAAACAGACCAAGATCGAGTACGGTGCCGTGAGAGACGGCTCCACTATGACTTTCTTTAAGGTTAGACAACTCGCTACAATCGATCCAGAATCAAGTCACGGCCTCCACATACAAACATTCAGCCTGTGTAAACATTTAATGCAGTGTCTATGTGTTTTTTGAAACGTTCACTTGGCACCGAATTGAGAGAGTTGGTTTGAGGTTTGATGGGAGAACAGCCGTTCCACCTCCAGACACTCAGACCTGTGATTTTACATGCACAGATTGGCGGGAATGATTACAGGACACGAACCTCAGCCAGCGGGAATTCAACATGTACAGAGCGAATTAAAGCAGCTTATAGAGGAAGAGAGGGTTATGAAGACATCTGTCACAGCACTGACCTAGACCAGCAAAGCAGAGAAGGATTTAATGGCAGAAATAAGACATAAGCACAGGAAGTCTAGTAGTAAGATCAGCGTACTGTAAATTTATTCACAGCGGAAACAATAAACGTGTCTGAACATGAATTTTCTCAGAAGAAACACAGCTCATCTTCTAAAAACCATTGAATTTCAAATAAAGAATTTGCACTATGGCTGCAAATAATTTTATAGTTTTGTAAAATATTCTCTGATAGTTTGGACTCTTAAATCTGATTATAAAATGGACGGTTCTGGTTGTGGATGCTGATCTTGTGCAAATAAATGTATAGAGTGTATATCAACTATATCAGAAACAACTTTAACCTTAGTTTACCTATAAATCTACTTATAGTGCTTTATGAATATGATAAATGACACGTTAATAAAAATGCTTTAATATGTAGTACAGCCTCAACATTCAAAACTGAAAAATAGTTGATATATTCACAAAAATTAATTTGCATAAACATACTAATATTTTTAATGATTAATAATTGTTGCCTTTTATCATATTGTGTTGCTGAATTGTAATAACAGCAATAAAACACTTTAGATTGTTTTGTACAGACAATCCTGGTGGTTTTATTTTATGTTATTTTATCAACTTTCAAAACTGTAAAATAGTTGATATACTCACAAAAACAAAGGCTGATGAAGTAGATTATTTTGCATAAAACATGAATATTTTTAATGATGAGCAATTAGTGTTTTTTTTCATATTGCTGTTGCTGAAATTTTATAAAAGCAATAAAACACTTTGTTTTGTACTGATGATCCTGGTGGACAGTGATTATTTATTTGATTTCTTTGGTAAATTCTGTCACACCTTCAAATGGCTACTTCCATTAATATGAACATTTTCATTTATGCGTTTGTCATTTGACTATATATTCCCTTGGAAATGGAACCCATGCACATGCTCTACAACAATGCTATCATATACCTTTCCCAGAAATCCAAGATCTCCACCTATGAGAAGATGTGGGCGTTCATGAGCAGCCGGAAGAACACGGCGCTGGTGAAGAACAACAGAGAGGGAATCCAGCGTGTGCTGACCACAGACTACGCTCTTCTGATGGAGTCCACCAGCATCGAGTACATCAGCCAGAGAAACTGCAACCTCACACAGATCGGCGGCCTCATCGACTCAAAGGGCTACGGAGTGGGAACACCTATCGGTACGCTCGTATAAAACAAGGAATTTGGTCAAAAATGTTTTTTAAAAATGGAAACATTTCAACTAACTGGTTTTATTCAAAAATATTTAAAGGTGCACTAACTTTTGTCACCGTGTTGGTTAATAAATAAAACCGCATGTGTCTTGCGGAAGAACATCGTAGCCGGAACTACTTCTCTCTGCTTATGTCTAGGCTGCTAAAATAATCTGAATATAAACGCTTAAAATAGTCGTGCTTCAGGATAACACAAAACCACAGTTTGGAAGATGGATTCATAATGTACTCGCTCAACGGTCATAGATTTTGTAAATTTTGAACAAAAATGCTGCTTTAACATGACTGAATACATTGAATTACACAAGTGGAAATTATTTTTGAAGGCCTCAACATAAAACTCCTTATTGCTCCTAAATTACTTTAATTAGAAAATATATAAATAAATATACATATTAAATAAACATTTTCTTCATTATTTGGACCAGTGATATTTAGTAATGCTTTATCATATTTATTCATACATCAATTTAACAAAATATGTTGTAGTGATTGTTTGTATTTATTTATTGATGTTCTTATTTATTGATTTGTTTATTAAAACATTTTTAATGTACCTTTTTTCCTCTTTTTTTTTCTTCTTGACCAATGCCAAAATAAGTGTGATTTCTGTCACTCCATTGACAGCAACACAACTACCACTTTGATGCTTCAAAAAGTTCATAAAGAGATCATAAAACTAATCCATATGAATTGAGCGGTTTAGTCAATTTTTTTTTTCTGAAAAGAGTTGATCGCTTTATATGACAAACAGATTGAATTAAGGCTTTTATTCACATATAAGAATGTTTTGGGTGAACTTGGGTGAAGATGGCGTCTTAAAGCTGTGAAATACCAAGCCAATGTCAAAAAACTAGCGACGACAAAAGCAGATTGTGTTGTTGCCTCATGTCGACTGCGTCTTGGCCAAAAAACTGCACTTGAACACAGAAAAGACTACAGCAACTGTGAACTAGCACGTGTGTTAGACGTGAAAGGAAATAACTGTCTGTATCAGCAGGTACCAATAGTCATTCAAAGCTTACCAATTTGATGGTTAATCATTCTTTCTTCACTCATGTTTTTATAAAAATATCCACATATTGGATGCTCAGGTGTAGGGGATTTTTACAGTTAAAGACCCAAAAGACCAGATATGATGAATGAAGACCCAGAGTCAGAGTTTAAAAAAATTAAATTGAAGAAAATCAATGACTTCAATAAATTTCTTCAATGACTTGTGGAACACACCTCAAAAACTAGCCTGATAGACACTCACCGATGGCCGTATGGCCGACCGCCGGCTTGGTGCGTCGCGGCCCTTAGGGATACACCACCCAAAAATTATAATTATCCCACAATTTACCCACTCTCAAGCCATCCTAGGTGTATATGACTTTCTTCTCTCAGACGAACACAATCAGAGTTATATTAAAAAATATCCTGGCTCTTCCAAGCTGTATAGTGAATGGTACCTTAGATTCTAAAGCCCAGAAAAGTGCATCCATCACTCATAACAGTAATCCATACAACTCCAGAGAGTTAATAAAGGCCTTCTGAAGTGAAGAGATGCATTTGTGTAAGAAAAATATCCATATTTATAACTTTTTCAACTATAATCACTGGCTCCCGGTGACGGCTGTACACAAGTACACTAGTTCCAGCAGAAGATTGACCTCTGACTCGATGTATGATGCAGAATGTAGGAGTAGCATAAGGTTAGACGCCTCTCGGGGTTCAAACAAAAAGGACTGGGCAACAAACTCAAGCTCTTCTTCTCTTATATCAAAATGGACATTTTTCTTTCATTGCTTCACTTCAGAAGGCCTTTATTACACTCCTGGAGCCGTATGGATTACTTTTATGATGGATGGATGTGCTTTTTTGGGCTTCAAAATCTCAGGTACCATTCACTCCCATTGTAAAGCTTGGAAGAGCCAGGATATTTTTTAATATAATTCTGATTGTGTTTGGCTGAAAGAAGATAGTCATATACATCTAGGATGACTTGAGGGTGAATAAATCATGGGATAGTTAACCCTTTAACAACTATTTTATCCAACTAGCAGTTAACTAAGGAGTAATCGGTCCTACTTTTCCAATTCCAATTGGACCAATCTACCTTGACTTTAAAAAATTAGGGCCAGGAAAAAAAACAAATATATGCTACTTCACCTGGTGTTTTTTTTATGTGTGAAGTAAAAATATTGCCATTTTGCCATCAAATCCTTGAAAATGGACTTGTCATCGTTCCTTCATTAACCTCACCGATGTTCTTTGTCAGGTTCCCCATATCGTGACAAGGTGACCATCGCCATCCTGCAGTTACAGGAAGAGGGGAAGCTCCACATGATGAAGGAGAAGTGGTGGCGAGGAAACGGATGTCCCGAGGAGGACAGTAAAGAGGCCAGCGCTCTGGGCGTGGAGAACATCGGAGGAATCTTCATCGTGTTGGCGGCCGGACTCGTCCTCTCCGTGTTCGTGGCGATCGGGGAGTTCATCTATAAGTCCAGGAAGAACCTGGACATCGAGGAGGTGAGCGTGGGACAGTGTGAATGGCACAATAAATATTAATGGAGCTGGCGGACGTCACAGGACTTCAGAGTTTTACACTTTTGCTCCTCGACCCTCCTAAACCCAGACATTCACTGACTGAACATTACCTGCGGTGTTATATGATGTCAGCTGGGTTATAACGGGAGGCGACGTTGGACACTGAGCAAAATTTTTTTTTTTTACATTTTCAGATGTATTTTCAGAGATGAACAATGAAATGAAAAGAATCTGTCAGTGACATATGAATAAACACAGGAAGGTTAGTCAAGGTGGATTGCAGTTCAACTATTGCGCCAGTTAATATATTGTAGAGTAGTTCACATCCATGTAGTTTGTATTTAGATTTAAAGGACTTGAACATTTTATTCTTTACAGACATATTCCTACTTAATCTAATTTATGATAAGACATGTCTGTGGGTTTTATTATAGGTGATGTGTGTAATTTTTTCATGTTAAAATGTGAATTTCAAGCTTAATTTGCAGTCATCTATAGGTTGATTTTCCTGAGTGCGTTTTGATTTTGACCATGCCTGAAATGTCGAATGCTAGATGGGAAACCTGTTTGAAAACAGTCATTTATTTCATTTGGTGATGCAGAAATTACATACTTCACCTTTAAAGGCTCATGCGGACTGTTTTAGCCTTTTCTTATAAAATGACTTATTTTATTTCACGACTGTTGGTAACATTTGTCTTAAAGCCGTGTGTTATATGAACCCCTTTTTTAACAGTGAGAACAAACAAACATGTCTATAATGCAGATTTAACATGCAGATCCAGCATCGCAAACGTCATTTTTCTGTCCTCGTTGAAATTGAAAATGCTGTGCAGATCATATGTGATGTTTAATATGCAACGTGGCGTGGATAAATGGATTTGAATCTGCACAACACAACAAATGTTTTGTCACGGCTCTATTTGTGGTCGCAGCTATTTTAATCCTCAGATCGATAGACTGGTAACATTTTATTCAGTCTATAGGTGCAAGACTTTTTCTTTTTTGTCATCATCATATTTGCTTTTGTATCGTTTGACACTTATGAAAATGCATATAAATATTTTATCACGTTGAAATGATTTCTTTATGAGAACAATATATGTGGTTTCTTGATTAATTTCCTTTTTTATTATTTGCCTCTTGTAGTCTGATCAGTGCTTTAATGATGTTTTTTCACGGATGGGCGTTCAATCTTCTGCATCTGAAACTAATATGGACTGTGAATATAGAGTTCAAGTGTTTTATTATTGATCCACTTTGGTGATGGGCTTATACTGAGAAAACACCATCATTGATTTATATCAATAAAATCAAGTAATGAAAACAAAAATTATAGATCGGACGACTCATTTTCCTCCATTAGTAAAGGAAATATTCCACCCAAAAATGAAAATCATCTTCATTTACTCACCCAAACCTGACTTTCTTTTTTTTAATCAAACATTATTCACCATTAAACTAATTCATATGACTTATGCACAGTATTTAAAGTCCTCTAAAGTCGTACAATATCTATATTTGAGGAACAGACTGAAATTTAAGTTGGTATTCTCTAAAAAAATCGACCGTATGCTTCAGCTCTCATTGCGAAACAGTAACAAAGGCGTAGATTGATGACGCAGTGAATGAGTGGAACATGGAACTTGTCGTTATGCCGATGGATCTAATAATATTTATAGGGAAATAATGTTTATGGATGAGTGAATGCATGTTTTTAACATGACTGTGGTGAAGGAGGGCGGGGCCGAGAGTCACGGGCGCGATTACTAATGAGAGACAGATATCAGAGACACACGTGAGTCCCGGGAGATATGAAGAAACGAGGACATTTCATTCTACCAAAGTACTCACAAGTGCTGAAATACTACTCATACAGGTCAGTTTATTTGATGAATTAAAACTGTGAGGTAACGCAGCGCTGTTTCACTTATTACACTATCATACTAAACTGTATTTGGGTGTGTTGAAAGTTGTAATGTTTAGTATTAGTTTGTTGTCTGTATGAGATTTAACAGTAATCTAGATCAACATTACAGTATCATAAGGATGATATTCTTACACTTTGTTGTGTTGAGCTTTATAACATTGATTAGTCTTATCTAGCCTATATTTGCTCACCTTGTCTAATAACATTCAAGAGTGCATCTCTGTCAAGTCGAAGTTTGTCGCAAAGCTCTCGCCATCTCGGAAACGCCACGCCGATATCGATCCTCGTTTTATTTTTGTCCCAAAGTTTGCTTGCCATGGTCCATAATGTTTGAACAAAACAACAACAGCTGTTACGCAGCTGTCAGTTGCCATGGTTACTGAGCAGTACAAGCGGAATCCAGGGATAACGCAGATATTACGTCACTGACAGACGACAAACGACAAGGGAGGGACGGGGCGCTATTTAAAATTGTGAATTTCTCTGAATTTACAAATTCTTGGAAACATTTAGAATAATTTAAGTACACAGCTTAATGAAATATATAACACTGCAAGTGGTTTTTGGATATTTTAATATAAAAATCTTACATATTGTGCATGTAACTCCCTAACAAGTGACCATGTGTAGGTACCAGTATGCACCTTCTTCAAGGACTTGATGTCTTTCCACAGGTTCTCCTTGATATTTGCAATGAAGGTGTCGGTTTTTTGTCAGTTTTTCAGTTCCCATGTCTCACAATTTCCATATGATTATGAGCGCTGGCTTCAGGGCTCGACCCATCAAAAGTATCATCTCTGAATTCATAAGAGGCCTGTGAAATGATTCCATGCAAATGAAAATCAGATCAGACATCTCATGTACTGTGTGTGCGTGTGTGTGTGTGTGTGTGTGTGTGTGTGTGTGATTTCTGCCTCCCTTCAAAGGTGTCGGGAGTTCTACGTTAGAGAACACAGAATGGAAAGTCTCGCATTTTCATTACTTCCACTCTTCTCTGACCTTTTGAATTTGTCCGTGTGATGTTCTTGAACCTGAAGGCCGAAACAACACGTCAACCTCCACAAAAATTTATATCAACTGAAACTTTTTTTCTCCGCTTTGACACTTTTTACTCATTCTGTTAGACATATAACAACAACAACATAAAAAATCACTAACACATTAAAAGTAATTACATTTTTCCTGCAGCATTTGAGTGCAGATCTAATGCAACAGCATTCAAGACATAAAAATACCTTTACGTATACGTACTTTACGCATAGGTATGTGTTTTTCCTATTCCCACTACATAAGAAAAAACATGCTTTGCTAAATATGGGATAAAAAGTCATAATTAAGACAAACTCACTTATGAAAAATGACTTTTTATTTCATGACTTTAAATTTGACTTTATTTCCTCAGAGCATCTCTTCTACTGGATGAGAGTTTGAGCCGCACAGAAGTTTCAAAGAAGCTTTTGCATTAATCTGCGGTGGAGATGACAGTCTGAGGTTTGTGTATTTTGATGAACTCTGGGATTGAGTTTAAAACTGCTTTCATTTTTGTTCACTGGACCGTAATCCTCTAACCCTGCTTTCTTAATCAAAACTGGGAGTTTTTAATCTAGCGTCGCGCAGCGCAGGATTACGGATCTATGACCTTGTGCTGCAGCTGTTTCCTCCTCAGAGCAGCTCTCGGTATTGTAGCGCTGGTGGTGGCTGGAATAATCAGACTCTTTGTGTTGTTGTTTTTTTCATTTTTTTATTTATTTTATTTTATTGCATGTGCATATGTGTGAGTGTGTGTCTAACATTATTTGGTGTAGCCTAATTGTATGCTTGTACTTCATGTGCTATTGGAATTATCTTGTAGTGCATATTTACATCTGATCTATATATCTATTTAATCATTTGAAGCATTTTGTATGTTTTATACACAGCAAAAATAGCCTGTTTTGGACCGAAATTCCAGAATCATCAGCAAGCTGGCTTGATGGATAGTTATACTAACTCTCTTCACATCCTGATAACAATCAATAATAGAAGTGGTCTAAATATTAAAACATGTACATATATCTTCTGTGGAAGTCTCAGGACCAAAACATTTTCTTCCAATTGTCGCGCAGACATCACATGCCATCAGCACATTCCATAAGGCTATGCAGAGCTGTAGACAGACAGTTACCGAGCACCACAAACAAACAGCAGCCGCCTTTTACCGTTCCTCCTGAACCAAAACAAGCTTATGCTCCGTTCACGCCATGTCATAAATGTAATTATGATATGGGAACCCCGTGACATTCTACCCGGAGCTGTTCAAGTCCTCAGACTCTGAATTATGCGTTTCTATGTCAACACTATCAACGCCGAAATTAATCTGCTTCAGTCAGGCTGTACAAGTAAGAGCTTTATAAGTTGTTCATGTTCATTATTATTGAAATGTTATGTGCTTTGAGAGATATTTAACGCCATCTCTCGTGGCTGTATGTGGTCATGTGTTTTGAAGGTGTGGCGGCTTTGGAGACACTTTGAAGGGAAGGTGGGACCTCATGCTTTCAAAGCAGGCTAGCTTGCTATTGCTAGCCTTTCTGAAATTGCCTACCCTTTAAGTGAGTAAAAAAAAAACTTTTCATTTTATTGAAATGCATTCGTTATGTTTTGATATATTTGTTTTAAATAAATGCATAATTTTTAAGATGGATTCTAATAATTTTTTCAAGATTGAATGTGTGGATTTGGGACAGAGTAAAATAATAATACCTACAAATAATTTTTTTTTGAAAGGTAGTAGAAATAAATGAAGGCATGGTGAAGTGTTTAAAAGACTGTTTCAATGTGACTATATGCAAAAGACTTTTGAAAGAATTTTGTAAGTGCCTATGTGTCCCTCTGCTGGTGAAGAACATCAAACACACTATAACGTCTGTATAATATATATAATAATATATATTCCTGTTCTCTTATTTTATATATATATATATATATATATATATATATATATATATATATATATATATATTATACTCACTTCTGAAAAATTTTAGTATTCATTTGTCCGTAGGTGGATGTTTTTCATGAACTCTCTACAAACAAATGTCCAGTGTATACATGGATCACAGGAATTCTGTCGTTTTTGATGTTTTTTCCTGGAATCTCAAATAATGCATCGCCATTTCCATTCAGAACACAAAAGGAGTTACCTTTTGAGTCCCAAACACACACACACCTGAACATGTCATTTACGGGGACTCTCCATGGGCATAATGGTTTTAAAGTGCTCCTATTATGCTTTATCGAATATTACCTTTCATGCAATGTGTAATGTAGCTGTCTGTGAATGTAAACGATCTGCAAAGTTGTGAGGCCAAAAGTGCACGATAAATAAAGTTATGGTCTCTCAAAAGAATTGACTCTGAACTGCCTAAACGAATCGCTAGGAATTCGAATCCTACTTCCGTGACGGCTACGTCACTGCAGGGCTGGGTAGGTTACTTTTAAAATGAAGGGACACCACAGATTACAAAATACATGCTTTAAAAAGTAATTTGTAACGTATTTCGCTACATTACTCAAGTTTAGTAACTTAATCTAAATATTTTAGAATACTTTGGAATACTAATAGGTGTGAAACAAATACAAAAAGGGTAATTGCAAGTTTTTATCTCACAATTCTGACTTTTTCCCTCAGAATAGTGTGATATAAAGTTGCAATTGTGAGTGATGAAGTCAAAAATATGAGATATAAACTCACATACTAAATTCACAATTGCAAGAAAAAAAGTCAGTATTGCAAGTTCATATCTCCGAATTCTGACTTTATAACGCAATTGTGAGTTTAAATCTCGCGATTCTGAGAAAAAGAAGTCAGAATTGTGAAATGCAAACTCACAATTGTGAGGGAAAAAACTAATTGTGAGAAAAAGTTGCAGTGACGAGTGAATTATAAAATGACTCAAACAACTATCACAAAACATGAAAACAGTCGAAAACATGAAACTTTTTCAGACGGTGAGAGTCAGAGAATCATCAATCGCTGTTTAAATGACATTAAAATTCAAAGTAATCACTTTGGTAATCTAAAATACTTTTCAGATGTAACTGTAATCTGATTACCACCCATTTAAAATGTAACTGTAATGAAATACAGTTTTAAATACGTAACTAAGTTACTTGTATTTCGTTACTCCCCAACCCCGTCGCTGAGTAACACATTGAGTAACGCATTTGCCTACTGCCTGCCTATGGTCTTCATTGGCTGCTCGCAAACAACCTCTACTTTGACCCGCCCTCAAACACTGTAGCTGGTTCATATTGTATACATATCAAGAAGACTGTGCAAAAGAAAATTCTCTTTGTAAACACTTCCAAAGGATGAGGATGTGAGTGTTTAAAATGACCACAGCGATACAACAGCAGAGTAACATCGGTTTGTTGATGGACATACACTTGTTAATGCTGATGTAGAGGAATTACAGTTCCAACATCTCATGATGAACATCAAACTGAGTAGCGTATCACTGAGAAACGTCCTGCTCAAGTCTTCCTTGTAATGGAGGTTTGGGAAGAATAACTAGTTCTTCCAATGTTTTATCATCGGTAACTTAAACACTGACTAGCATCTTATGTCTGAAATGGCAGCCACATCAGCAGCAGAAAGTCTGTGTTTACAAGCAGATATGTTGAAAGAAGGTCACAAAATGAGAGAGAGACCTAATTAAACAATTTAAAATTGAAAGCAATGTCTGCCTTCAAACTGGTTACAGTCTTAAACCGTGCCACACTATTCTCAACTTTTGGGGAAAAAAAGGAATACTGTTAAAAATTAAAGCATTTCTTGCCAATTTTTTGGAGGTTAGGTATGTGCCTTATGATGTAGGGTAGAAAATTAATTATATGAAGTGTAAAAAAATCCACCATGCCTCAGTTGAGATGAAGTTTTGGTGTTGGTGTGCAGTAAACGAAACATTGTGTAGAGTTTTCTGGAGATATTTTTCCGTTTTTCTTGGGTTCTTTCCCACCTCTTCCAGGATTTTCCATCTATATAAACATCTTACTGGTGGATTCATGAACACCCGGCTCTTTGGCAATGCTTTCGTAGGATTTTACAGCTTTCTGCATCTCTGTAATGTGTTTCTAAGGGCATGTGAAAGCTTTTTGGATCGAGGCACACAAACCATCTTTGTCATATTTGTCAGTAACCAGGTTTTAGATGCCTTAACACTTTCAATCCCATTTCCTTATTTGACTCCGGTTATCTTTTGGAGGAGTCGTAACAGTTTCACATGCAGAAATCCAGATATTTTCAAAGGGTTCACAAATTTATTCTTGTCACTGTACATATTGAAATGGATCTTTGTTTAGATGTTTCAATTCCAAATGTATACCTTTGGCAAGGCCTCATATTCACAGAGTCTATGCTGCCCTCTGCTGGTGAACAACATCAATAATACAAACTCAATCTTCTTCACTTGCCCACACATTCTTCTTCACAACTTAAAACTGCAGTGATCTTTCTAAATCATGTTTGTTAATATAATTGGGAAATGTTTACGAGCACAACCTTCCTTCCTGTCCTTCACCTCAAGGAGGAATAGTGTTAACTGTTACACTTTTGTGTTTTGATCACTCATTCATAAAATGCTTTAAACTGAAATGTTCGTCTTTGACATCATCAGTCTGGGTGTGGATTCTAACTTGAAGTGCGTCAGAGAGTATGCCAGAAACCTCAGTGTTTTTAAAAGAGAAGTCGTTAAGTTCCCGGATGGCCTACTGCTTCCGCCCAGATTCTTGAGCGCTCATCCGATGGATACTTTTCTATCCCAGGAGGCCACGGGAGAGAAGAGGAGAAAAGCGGTGCGGATGTTTTCAAATGTGAGTATTGAAAACCAAAAACGTGGTTCCTTGTGTTAAAATCGCATTTGTTGAACTACTGTAAACTGTTGAAGTGTTGAAGGTGTAAAGACGCTAGGCCAGGGGTGGCCAACGTCGGTCCTGGAGAGCCACAGTCCTGCAAATTTTTGCTCCAACCCTAATCAAACACACCTGAACAAGCTAATCAAGGTCTTAAGGGTTACTAGAAAGCTACAGGAAGGTGAGTTTTTATCAGGGTTGGAGCTAAACTCTGCAGGATTGTGGCTCTCCAGGACCGACGTTGGCCACCCCTGCTCTAGGCAGCATAATGATTTTGCTGTAAAAACACGTCTTATTATGTACAGCTAACAGGAGCTCTAGTAAGATCACATACGTCACCAAAGTGGATTTACATAAATTCTAAACCATACACATTATAAAGACGCTTACTAAATGTTTATTTAACATCTGACAGGGAAATATTCAATAAATTTTGCAGATGATGAGCACATCACAACATGAAATAGACATCTGAGTGTGTGCTATTATGTGGAATTCAACACGGCTTACATTACATGAATGTAAGTAATATAAATAAACAAATGTAACTAGACATAAGTTATCTATTTTATTTGACCGTTTGTACTGTTGATAAATGAAGGAAAATTTGTATTGGATAAGAAGTCAGTTAACATATCAGATCTACCTCAACATGTAAATGCAGTATTGAGCACATAAATCAGAGTAACTTGATGTAACAGGGACAGATGAACACGTGTGTTTATCCGGTGGAGAGAGACTGATGAAGGAATGCTGCAGTCAAAGGATCTGAGTGAGTATACTACAGAAATGAATAAAAATATATATATTTAAATCATAAGTTTTAGTTTATTTTAATTACTGTAATTTCAAACAGAGTAATTACAACACTTTTCTGATTCTTGATTTCTGTGCATTTGCTGCAGAGCTTCTGTGATGGAGCAGGTCCTGCAAGACAAGGTGACGGCGGGACAAACTTGACCAAAATCACCTTTTGTGTTCAGAAAAAAAAAAACCCACAGGAATTGAACAGCATGAAGGTGAGCAAATAATGACTGAATTTATGTTTGGATGAACTAACCCCTTAAGCCCCCAAACAGAAACTGTAATACATGTATATATGTGTTTATATTATAGTAGTACCTTTATTAAATGTTTGTGCCCAAGAAAAAAAAAATCACAAAAATCACATTTACAGTTATGCATTTGGTAGATGCTTTTATCCAAATATAATAATAGTAACTAGATAGAAAAGTTTGTCGAGACAAACTTTAAGTTGGCTTAAAGATATATATATATATATATATATAGATAGATAGATAGATAGATAGATACATAGATAGATACATAGATAGATAGATGTGGTCAAATGATAGATACATAGATAGATAGATGTGGTCAAATGATAGATAGATAGATAGATAGATAGATAGATAGATAGATAGATTTGGTCAAATGATAGATAGATAGATAGATAGATAGATAGATAGATAGATAGATAGATTTGGTCAAATGATAGATAGATAGATAGATAGATAGATAGATGTGGTCAAATGATAGATAGATAGATAGATAGATAGATAGATAGATAGATGTGGTCAAATGATAGATAGATAGATAGATAGATAGATAGATAGATGTGGTCAAATGATAGATAGATAGATAGATAGATAGATAGATAGATAGATGTGGTCAAATGATAGATAGATAGATAGATAGATAGATAGATAGATAGATAGATAGATGCACTAACGAATAACAGTAAAATGCTTCAAATCATTTTTTTTTTGGTGCCTCTGATTCCACACAAAACAAACATTCACACAATACATTTCAAATTCTTCTGTTCACCTTAATGTACCTCACATATCTCCCAAAGACAGTATACACAACATTCAATGAAACAGTCGTTTCTAAATGCAAACCTGAAACATTCGACTGTACAGGCAGATGAAGACGATTTACACAGAAATATGTCTCCATTGTTTGAACACAGAGTAGCAGTGATTTAGTGTTTTGTGATTTTCACAGAGAAACCATCCAATCCGAAAGTGCATGGTTGAATCTTTTGTAGAACTGTATTTGAAGTTTATGCAACTTTGTTTACTTCCACTCTGCCCTTCACATTTTGTGTCCTGATGCTTTATCCAGTCTTGCATTTCACCATCAGCTGATCCTGAGGAAACTGGACAGAACCAGTGCGATTTTCCAAAACCGCTCCTGTATCTCCTGAGTCCGGAACAAGGCCACAGAGGCCAACCTGTCTTCCTAGGTTTTGTGTTTCTATGGTTACTGATTTGAGTTCATCATTAGTTCATTCATGTCAGCTGTGATGTATTAATTAATCTCGTTATGTCCATGTGTTCCTTTGTATATAAGCCCTCTGTTTCTGTCCAGTCCTTGTCGGTTCTCCTTGGCCTTTGTTAGAGTTTGTGGATGTGTTGTTTTTCCTGTTTACCTGGAGTTCTTGATTGAAGGCTGCATTCTTGCATACTGCTTCGTCTAGGATGTTATTATACCACATCAAGTAAAAACTACTAATATTTATCTGATGACCCTTGTTTTTGAAGTGATATATTATTAAAAATATTAACAATTTTTTACTGTACTGAGGTATATTAATGACATTTAATATAAAAGTAATTCATGTTCTTGGTAATAATCTTACCTCAGTTCCTCTAGTTTACAGAGAGAATCTTTCAGGAGCTTGAGTTGCAAATCTCTAATCTTATTTTCAGACAGATCCAGTTCTCTCAGGTGTTCAGGGTTTGATCTCAGAGCTGAAGTCAGTGCATCACAACCTTCATCTGTGACTCCACAATTCATCAACCTGTAATGAACAAACACACCATTTAGCAACAACTTCATTACAAACATCAATGAATCTCATGCCATTTAGATCATTATACTTCAGTTTCTCTAATCTGCAGCGAGGAACCTCCAGTCCAGCACAGAGAGCAATCACTCCAGAGTCTCTGATTGTGTTCTGAGACAGATCCAGTTCTCTCAGGTGTTCAGGGTTTGATCTCAGAGCTGAAGCCAGAGCAGCACAACCTTCAGATTTGACTCCACAATGGTACAGACTGCCAAAAGAAAAATGAAACTCTTTTTTTTTAATTATGAATATTTATGTCTGCAAATATCACTGGGTTATTTAGTTATGTTCCAGTGTGTAGGTAATAGTGATTTCTTTGGCCATGTTTATGTGTGTCTATTAAAGCAAGTGCTGGTATAACAAATCAAAACAGTCCTTAACATAATATTAAATTATCCAAGTCCTGACTGTGACAAACACTTGAGTTTTTATCAATAATGTTATTTTACTGTACATATATATTAGAAAATATGCACAATTCACAATCATTTAATTTTTCTCAAATTATCTTCACAGACATATCAAAAAGGATGATATTAAATTCTTAGATGGTCATTCACGAGAACTACCTGGCTTTTCATAAATGTAATAAAATTAAATTTTCAATCTTTATTTTTTAACTTTATTTTGTTTTATACGGAGCCCCTGAAGGGACATGGTGGAGAAGAAAAAAAAAATGGAAGGAAAAATTATTTGGCAATCCTTTTGCGTTCTCTCGCAAATGTTTTCATTCCCCCCAAAAACTGTGCGTTCACTCACAAAGAACACAAAAGTTTTGCGAGCGAACGCAAAGTTTCTCGGGGGAACGCGAAACATTTGCAAGAGAATTCTTTTCCTCCCATTTCATATTTTTTACAACCACCATGTTCCCTTAGGGGCTCTGTAATTTTACAACCAGGTCAAGTCCATGAAAATATTCATAAAAATGAATGTTCATGTTTTTGTTTTTGTATATGCACATTATACTGAACATGTGCATGAAAAACATCAAAGAGAAGGTCATACTTCAGTTTCTGCAGTTTACAATAAGAATCCTTAAGTCCATCAGAGAGAAGCTTCACACCAGAATCTCCTAGTTTATTCTCAGACAGACTCAGTTCTCTCAGGTGTGAGGAGTTTGATCTCAGTGCTGAAGCCAGAGCAGCACATCCTTTATCTGTGATATTACAGTCATCCAAACTGTAGAGAGAATAAAATTACAATAATAAATTACATATAATACAATAAATTTAACACCGTAACCTTAAAAACAGTTTAAAATGCCTCTTGCTGTGAATGATATCCCATACCACTGCACATTGATTCCAGGGCCTTAATTTTCCTTGTCTGTCTAAAATGTAATTATTTTATCCATAAATATATGTGAAATGATTATTTTGTATTACTTTACTCTTTACTTCTCCAGGGATTTATCCTTTTATATATATATATATCAGTGATTCTATAGGTAATAATATTAATTATATTTTGCCGAACAACAATATTACATTATTAAAATTCATAGCTGTCTTAATTTCTCTGCTTTTAAACATTAAACCAAAGAGCTTTATGGTCTCAAATATCAAAATATGTTATCAAAACTACAAGAAAGGCTCTGGTTATAGGTTAAATCACTATTCACCCTTTAAAGCCATTGGAAAAATGGGTCAGTACTAATGGAAAAATCACAGATCATCCAGTATGAGTGCCAGCACTCTGTCTGTAAAATGTTTTTATAGTGTAGTGATCTTTTGTGTCACTTACTGTGCTGATCTGGATTCTTTAACCACAGGAAGCAGTTTCTGAAAAAATTTATCTTTAAGATTTCCTTTTCCAACAAGTTTATTCAGCTCAAACACATCCCTCACTTGCTCTAATGTCAACAGGACAAACACTAAAGCTGACCACTGAGAACAGGAGAGTTTGACTTTAGTTAATGTTCCAGATTTCAGATACTGTTGTATTTCCTCCACTAGTGAATGATCACCCAGTTCATTCAGACAGTGGAACAGATTGATGGATCTCTCTGGAGAGCAAATGGTCCTGATCTTCTTCTTGAAGAACTCAACTGTTTTCTCATTGCTGTCAGATCTGCTTTGTGTTACTTTTATTAGTCGTTGTAAGAGAATCTGATTAGTCTTCACTGACAGACCCAGAAGAAACCGCAGGAAAAGATCCAGATGTCCATTTTTGCTCCGTAGAGCCTCATTCACAGCTCTCTGATGCACCTCAGATAATGAAACAAGTTCTGATGAAAAGTCCTTAACTGTAGACCGCAAACACTGTTTAGTGATTTGGTCAAACACATTTTTGTTGTTGTTTGTGAAGGACAGGTGCACATATAGAGCCGCTAGATGTTCCTGAACGCTCAGATGAACAAAGCAGAAGACTTTCCCCGGATACCAGCCAAACTCCTCTCTGAAGATCTGAGTGCACAATCCTGAGTACACTGATGCTTCTGTCACATCAATGCCACATTCTCTCAGGTCTTCCTCATAGAAGATCATGTTGCCTTTCACAAGCTGCTGAAAAGCCAATTTCCCCAGTTTGAGGATCATGTCTTCATCTGTCACGTTCTTCTCATAGTCCTTCTCATGTTTGATGTTGGTCTGAACGAGCAGGAAGTGTGTGTACATTTGAGTGAGAGTCTTGGGAATCTCTCCACTCTCTGCTTCGCTCAACATCTTCTCTAGAACAGTGGCTGAGATCCAGCAGAACACTGGGATGTGGCACATGATGTCGAGGCTCCTTGATGACTTCAGGTGTGAGATGATCCTGTCGGCCAGACTCTGATCACTGATTCTCTTCCTGAAGTATTCCTCCTTCTGTGGATCATTGAAGCCTCGCACCTCTGTCACTCGATGGACACACTCAGAGGGGACGAGATCAGCTGCTGCTGGTCTGGAGGTGATCCAGATGAGAGCAGAGGGAAGCAGATTCCCCGCAATGAGGTTCGTCAGCAGCACGTCCACTGAGGCTGATTCATGAACATCACACAACCTCACATCGCTCTGAAAATCCAGAGACAGACGACACTCGTCCAGACCATCAAAGATGAACAACACTTTATATTTGTCACTGGATATTTCCATTTCTTTTGTTTCAGGGAAAAAGACATGAAGAAGGTCTGAAAGACTGAGAGTTTTGTCCTTCATCAAATTGATCTCTCTGAAAGGAAGTGGAAATATGAGCTGGACGTCCTGATTCTCTTTCTCTTCAGCCCAGTCCAGGATGAACTTCTGCACAGAGACTGTTTTTCCAATACCAGCGACTCCCTTTGTCAGCACAGTTCTGATGGGTTTGTCTTGTCCAGGTAAAGGTCTAAAGATGTCACTGCATTGGATCGGTGTGTCCTCTGTTGCTGCTCTCCTGGATTGTGTCTCAATCTGTCTCACCTCATGTTCATTACTGATCTCTCCACTCTCACTCTCTGTGATGTAGAGCTCTGTGTAGATCTCATTCAGGAGTGTTGGGTTTCCCTGCTGTGCTGTTCCCTCATACAGACACTCAAACTTCTTCATCAGATTTGATTTAAACGTGTTGAGGATTTCAGAGCTGTATGATTAAAATAACATTATGAAGCCTTCAGTCATGACAAAACTTTTGAAATAGTTCTGTACTTGTCTCACATGCACATACACGCACACAAGCATAATTTCTTAAACTGCAGGAGTTGCAAAACAGAAATGCAGAGTTGCAATAATTCAAAAATAGAGCAACTTATCATTGTGTACAACATTCATATTGTAGACCCTAATTGGCCACAGATCAATTATAGCAAAAAAAAAAGACTAAATCAACACACATCACATTTAAACAAGAAAAACACATTACAATGTGATGTTTCTGCTCATTTAAATGCTAGATGCTTGTCCAATCTGAATATCAAAATAAAACATTTGGGGCCTCAAGTAAAATACTTTGCGTAGATTTCACCCGTAAAGTTTAGATTTTTCAGATTTTGAACAAAATACCCTTTAGAATTCTTAATCAGAGGAAGATTGTGCGTACATGCATCCCCACCCCATCTCCTCTCAAAATAACCATATATGGAGCTTACAATGCTTACAACTAGTTTTATTTCATCTGCATATCATTTCCACATATCTATTTCCATCCATGTGATAGCCTACAACTGTGTTTAAATGTAGCCTACAAGACACTAGAAAAATATGAGATAGGCAGATTGTAAATACTGTTTGTGCCATCATATTACATCCCTTGTTTTTTTATAAAATAAAAACAAAATATATTTGCTAGACCCGTAGGTATAAAGTACTTTTTAGATACATTTTCAGGGAATAATTATGCTCATTCATTTCTATTGGCAAAATAATTTGAATTGTTTTAAACAAAATTTAATTTATGCAGTTTTGCCTGTAAAATAAACATCTATTTTAGAATGTTTAGATAGTTTTATTGAAAACTGAACAGATACTTATTTTGCAGTGTAACAATTCTCTGACATCAGGGCCTCACAAAGAACATTTTAAAAATAACATGTGTAAATCTTACTGTTTCCTTAAAAAAGGCATTTTCGCAATTCTTGGAAGACTGAGGAAGGTGTTATCATTAGGCTCATGTCTGTCTGCACGTCTATTTTTTAACTTCTGGATAATGGTTTATGTAATTTGAGTGCTTAATTCCATTAATGAGAGCGGCATATTTAATACACAAATGTGTAAGACTATATAAAATGTAAAACTTTAATTTTAACTTTAAATTTTGTTTACTTCATTAGTTGGTCTTGAGTGACTAGAGAGTGTGAACGCTGCTCACATATTTATGCCAAGTGTATTATAAATAAAGCCTTAAACATATTTCAGCGCCCATTTTGTACATACGCAAAATGTATACATCAGGCCCCAAGTGAAGATTAAAGTACTAATAAATTATCCACAAGAATTAACTTTTGTGTACCAAAATACTGAGTAATAAAAATGTAAGAAAGCAATGCACAACTATACAAACTGTACCGGCGACAAGTGTTTCCATACCTCAAATGTTTTGGATGATCACTCTTCACAGGCACACATCGCATGTTTTTCTTTCGCAAATTTGTTTTTCTATGAACATCAAGAGAATTGTTCAGGGCATTACAATGAACAGCACACATGGTCTGCTACATCTTATGTACCAACCTTTTGGTATAAGAATAGCTCTTTCTATTAACTACATTTTTTTTTCACCACATACTTTTAAGGAATAATAAAATTAAGTCCTTCTCTAATGATTAAAGTTTTAAATAATAAAGTTGTACTGTTTTCTGCTGGACTACACTGTGCCAGAGTGAAGACCAAGCTCTGTGGCATGATGAACTTAAAGGTTTAGTTTAACCAAAAATGAAATTTCTGTCATCATTTACATCATTCACAAATGAAGATATTTTTTAATGAAATCTGAGAAATTTCTGTCTCTCCATTAAAATCTTTTCACCCAAAACTCTTGACGCTTCAAAAGTTTCATAAAGATAGTGTAAAACATAAATCCATATGAATTGAGCGTTTAATACAAGTCTTCTGAAGAGACATGATCGCTTTATATGATAAACAGATTTATGTTTTTATTCACACTGAACAGCGAACATTGTTTACAGCATTGAAATTTGTCTCTTCAAAAGACTTGAAATTAAACGACTTGACAGATCCAACAGAAATTCAGTGAAGGAACAGAAATCCCTCAGATTTTATTACAACTGTCTTCATTTCTGTTACGAAGACAAACAAATGTTTTATGGGTTTGGAACGACATGAGGGAGAGTAATTAATGACAGAATTTTCATTTTTGGATGAACTAACCTTTTAATGAACAAATATGATTGTTAACCCTTAAACAGGAAAGAGTAGAAAATGATAATCAATAATTAAACCTTCGAAATAAGAGGCAGGGTTGAAGCTTAACTTTCCAGGAGCAAGATTGGACACCCCCGCACTGCCTTAATTTCTTCCACAGGAGTAGCCAGCTCTGTTCCGGTAAGGGCTACCAAATGCTTTAAATGCTTGGTTTATCTTGAGCGGCAGTGAATGTTTGCAGCTTTTTTCACAGTATTTGCAGAATACTGATCGCATATGTATGCAGAAATACTGTACCTGTTTCCGTCACTGATATTTAGTGGTATATCCATTGACATGTCACTCTTCATAGACACACAGCTGCGCCCTGATGAGTCTGATTTTTTCTGCTGCACTGAACTGTAAGAGGGTAAAAAAACATTTGGCGCAGCTCTAAAATACAATCAAATTAAAATAATTGCATAATAAACAACAACCTGTAGCACAAATACCCTCAATCTTTAAATTTACCTCAACTTAGAACCACTTTAATCTGTAATTACTTATTTATTTAGGGCGTTAAAATTTAGGGACACTAACATTTTTTAATGTGGAAATAGCATACTAATATAAATAACATCTCGGTTACGTATGTAACCCTCATTCCCTGAAGGAGGGAACGGAGACGTACGTCGGAACTGAACCGACGAATTGGGATATCGCTACCATCTTCGAGTGTAAACTAAACGAGCCAATGAAGATTGGCGTGCGAGCTTTGCGTGCCGCACTCCGCACCCGCGAGCGGGTATAAATACGTAAGCGGTAGCGCTCGCACTTTGTTTTTCACTGAGGAGACGGGCAGTGGTCCGCACTCAGCGGGGTACAGAAACTGTGGCGACAGGACGTACGTCTCCGTTCCCTCCTTCAGCGAACGAGGGTTACATACGTAACCGAGACGTTCCCTTTCGGTCGGTCACGTTCGACGTACGGCGGAACTGAACCGAAGAATTGGGATCCCTGATAAAACGCCACAGTTACTGACCCCCTCCAGCACGCAGCGTAAGCTGCAGCATCCTGGCGCACACTTGGGACGGAGAAGGGACCGGACTTACGCCAGGGAAGTCTACTGCTGTTCCGCATGACCCTCTCAGTAAGACTTGGATAACACTGGGAAAGTGTGCCCACTGGGGACGCTGCAGAGACCACAACCTACCCGAAGGGAGGAAATTTACGTGGGAATGTACATATGGACTGGCCGTGGGCAGTGCACATATGAAGTCCCTGGGATAGCTCCGGCCTAGGTAGGGGGGAGACACATCTAACAGGGACGGCAGAGCCCCGAGGGAAAGACACGGGCTTACATAGGAAGGCTACCGTGGACATTACACATATGGGACCGCTGTAGGGGTCACAACATATGGAACCCAGCCTAGCAGAGGCAGTATGCGTGCTAAGCCTAGCAACGGACACTCCGCAATGTCCGAAGCCGCAATGGGTGGCGGAGGACTCAACATGGTTCGCCAAAACTGGGGAACTCTAATGGAGCAAAAAGACGCACGTATCTGGCCCAGCGAGCGGGAGTGTGGTAAGCAAGCGGACACTAGAAAGGGTTCTTCGCGCTACTGGCCAGTAGGGACGAGTACACGGGAAGATACCGTTTCTACACGAAGGCTATAGAACCTAGCGAACGTGTTGGGTGTCGCCCAGCCCGCAGCTCTACATATCTCTGTCAGCGAGGCGCCGTGAGCCAGCGCCCAGGAAGAAGCTACTCCTCTAGTGGAGTGAGCCCTCAAACCAAGCGGGCAAGGCACGCCTTGGGACTGATAAGCCAAGGCGATGACATCCACTACCCAGCGGGCCATCCTCTGCTTGGAGACAGCCTTCCCTTCTGCGGCCTCCGTAACAGATGAAGAGCTAGTCTGAGGTCCTGAAGCTTTGAGTTCTGTCCACATACAGACGCAGAGCGCAGACATTACAGAGCAAAGCCAGGGCTGGGTCTGCCTCCTCCGAGGGCAGCGCTTGCAGGTTCACTACCTGATCTCTAAAGGGAGTGGTAGGAACCTTGGGCACATATCCGGGCCGGGGTCTCAAGATAACGTGAGAGTCGGCCGGCCCGAATTCTAGGCACGATTCATCGACCGAAAAAGCGTGCAGGTCCCCTACCCTCTTGATGGAGGCCAATGCAGTCCAGAGAACTGTTTTAAGTGACAGAATTTTTAACTCGGCTGACTGCAAAGGCTCGAAGGGAGGTCCCTGGAGAGCTGTAAATACCAGGGACAAGTCCCAAGAGGGTATACAGAGTGGGCGAGGCGAATTTAGTCTCCTCGCCCCCCTCAGGAACCTGACGATGATCAGGTCATGCCTTCCCAGAGACTTACCTTCAACTGCATCGTGATGTGTGGCGATAGCGGCAACATACACTTTGAGGGTGGAGGGAGACAGCCTTCGCTCCAGGCCCTCTTGCAGGAAGGAAAGCACTGACCTGATCGAGCAAGATCAGGGGTTCTCCTGGTGAGAAGAACACCATTCGACGAACAGGTTCCACTTCAACGTATAGAGGTGCCCTTTTTTTTTCATGGAAGGAGCTCTAGCGGAAGTAATGGTGTCTACCACCGACTGGGGTAGGCCACCTAGAACCTCCGCGTCCCGTCCAGGGACCAGACATGGAGATTCCAGAGGTCCGGACACGGGTGCCAGAGGGTGCCCCGTCTCTGAGTCAGAAGGTCCTTCCTCAGAGGAATGGGCCAAGGAGGTGCTGTCGCGAGGAGCATGAGATCTGAAAACCAGATCCGGTTGGGCCAATATAGCGCAACTAGCAGGACCTGCTCCTCGTCCTCCCTGACTTTGCACAATGTCTGTGCAAGAAGGCTCACTGGGGGAAACGCATACTTGCGAAGGCCCCGGGGCCAGCTGTGTGCCAGTGCGTCCGTGCCGAGAGTGCCCTCGGACAGGGAGTAAAACAACTGGCAATGGGTCGTGTCCGGGGCGGGTAGTGAGGGTACGACGGCAGTTCGGGGTAATGGCCACATGGAACGTACCGCATTGCCATGCCCATCTCGGGACTCGGCCATGAAGCCAGTGTTGAAGCGGCCTCATATGAAGCAATCCGAGCGGCGAGACTGTGGCTGCGGATGCCATATGCCCCAGGAGCCTCTGAAATAATTTCAACGGGGCCGCTGTCCTGCTCTTGAGCGTACTCAGGCAGTTCAACACCTCCTCGGTGAGGCGCGCAGTCTAGTTGACCAAGTCCAGTTCCATACCGAGATAAGAGATCCTCTGCCCGGGGGCGAGTTTGCTCTTGTCCCAGTTGACCCGAAGACCCAACCGGCTGAGGTGAGCTAACACCAGGTCCCTGTGTTCACACAACTGCTCTCGCGAGTGAGCTAGGACTACCAATCTAAATCAACACACATCACATTTAAACAAGAAAAACACATTACGATGTGATGTTTCTGCTGATCTAAATGCTAGTTGCTTCACCGGCATATAATTTCCACACATCTATTTCCATCCATGTGATAGCCTACAACTGTGTTTAAATGTAGCCTACAAGACACTAGAAAAATATGAGATAGGCAGATTGTAAATACTGTTTGTGCCATCATATTACATCCCTTGTTTTTTTATAAAATAAAAACAAAATATATTTGCTAGACCCGTAGGTATAAAGTACTTTTTAGATACATTTTCAGGGAATAATTATGCTCATTCATTTCTATTGGCAAAATAATTTGAATTGTTTTAAACAAAATTTAATTGATGCAGTTTTGCCTGTAAAATAAACATCTATTTTAGAATGTTTAGATAGTTTTATTGAAAACTGAACAGATACTTATTTTGCCGTGTAACAATTCTCTGACATCAGGGCCTCACAAAGAACATTTTAAAAATAACATGTGTAAATCTTACTGTTTCCTTAAAAAAGGCATTTTCGCAATTCTTGGAAGACTGAGGAAGGTGTTATCATTAGGCTCATGTCTGTCTGCACGTCTATTTTTTAACTTCTGGATAATGGTTTATGTAATTTGAGTGCTTAATTCCATTAATGAGAGCGGCATATTTAATACACAAATGTGTAAGACTATATAAAATGTAAAACTTTAATTTTAACTTTAAATTTTGTTTACTTCATTAGTTGGTCTAGAGTGACTAGAGAGTGTGAACGCTGCTCACATATTTATGCCAAGTGTATTATAAATAAAGCCTTAAGCATATTTCAGCGCCCATTTTGTACATACGCAAAATGTATACATCAGGCCCCAAGTGAAGATTAAAGTACTAATAAATTATCCACAAGAATTAACTTTTGTGTACCAAAATACTGAGTAATAAAAATGTAAGAAAGCAATGCACAACTATACAAACTGTACCGGCGACAAGTGTTTCCATACCTCAAATGTTTTGGATGATCACTCTTCACAGGCACACATCGCATGTTTTTCTTTCGCAAATTTGTTTTTCTATGAACATCAAGAGAATTGTTCAGGGCATTACAATGAACAGCACACATGGTCTGCTACATCTTATGTACCAACCTTTTGGTATAAGAATAGCTCTTTCTATTAACTACATTTTTTTTTCACCACATACTTTTAAGGAATAATAAAATTAAGTCCTTCTCTAATGATTAAAGTTTTAAATAATAAAGTTGTACTGTTTTCTGCTGGACTACACTGTGCCAGAGTGAAGACCAAGCTCTGTGGCATGATGAACTTAAAGGTTTAGTTTAACCAAAAATGAAATTTCTGTCATCATTTACATCATTCACAAATGAAGATATTTTTTAATGAAATCTGAGAAATTTCTGTCTCTCCATTAAAATCTTTTCACCCAAAACTCTTGACGCTTCAAAAGTTTCATAAAGATAGTGTAAAACATAAATCCATATGAATTGAGCGTTTAATACAAGTCTTCTGAAGAGACATGATCGCTTTATATGATAAACAGATTTATGTTTTTATTCACACTGAACAGCGAACATTGTTTACAGCATTGAAATTTGTCTCTTCAGAAGACTTGAAATTAAACGACTTGACAGATCCAACAGAAATTCAGTGAAGGAACAGAAATCCCTCAGATTTTATTACAACTGTCTTCATTTCTGTTACGAAGACAAACAAATGTTTTATGGGTTTGGAACGACATGAGGGAGAGTAATTAATGACAGAATTTTCATTTTTGGATGAACTAACCTTTTAATGAACAAATATGATTGTTAACCCTTAAACAGGAAAGAGTAGAAACTGATAATCAATAATTAAACCTTCGAAATAAGAGGCAGGGTTGAAGCTTAACTTTCCAGGAGCAAGATTGGACACCCCCGCACTGCCTTAATTTCTTCAACAGGAGTAGCCAGCTCTGTTCCGGTAAGGGCTACCAAATGCTTTAAATGCTTGGTTTATCTTGAGCGGCAGTGAATGTTTGCAGCTTTTTTCACAGTATTTGCAGAATACTGATCGCATATGTATGCAGAAATACTGTACCTGTTTCCGTCACTGATATTTAGTGGTATATCCATTGACATGTCACTCTTCATAGACACACAGCTGCGCCCTGATGAGTCTGATTTTTTCTGCTGCACTGAACTGTAAGAGGGTAAAAAACATTTGGCGCAGCTTTAAAATACAATCAAATTAAAATAATTGCATAATAAACAACAACCTGTAGCACAAATCCCCTCAATCTTTAAATTTACCTCAACTTAGAACCACTTTAATCTGTAATTACTTATTTATTTAGGGCGTTAAAATTTAGGGACACTAACATTTTTTAATATGGAAATAGCATACTAATATAAATAACAAGAATTTCCAATTTTATGCAAAAACATATTGTACATTACAAATGTTCTATTATTAGTATATCTTTGCAAAACTCTGTACTTCTGGTACCTGTAACTAAAAGACAGAGACACTGTTCTCATCAAATGCGAGTCGTCAGGTATATCTGAATCTGATGAACTTGATGTCCGTCTGTGAACATCAGAGACATAGAAAGTGAGGGCATTATAATGGACACCAGTTCACATGTTCTCCACTAGTACTAGCTGTTCCCACACATGTACCAAGATGTCACAGTTTTAATACATGTTTGTTCATTTTAGATTTAAAACAAACAGACCTATAAACATACATATTTACTGTACATCTATTTTTCTCCATTATAAAAATATGGAATAATGGCAAAGGACCCCTTGCTTCCCATTATGCCCACATTACCATCTTTTTCAGTAATTCAAAGTTAATTAATCTGTAGCATACATTTACCACATAACATTTTATCGGTTTTTGTTCCTGAAGCAATCAAGGAATTTCTATGTAGTTATTAGAAGAAAAGAGATAATACTTTACAACTATACAATTATTATTAACTATGCAACTATAACTAACTTCACTGTGGTGTTTCAATATCCACTATTTCAAGTCTTTAATAACCTGTACCTGATTTCTGCAATATCTTCATCGTTGGATGTCCGAGTGTCATCCATATTGAAGCTGAATAGGTGGATCTCCACCTTCACCAAAACACTGACTTACAAAACTAAACCAACACAGAGTCACAATATTTAGCACTTGGTTGTGTATTTCTCTTTTTGAAAATATTATGCAATTTTGAAAGTGTTATGTAAATGTGCAGAATGGTCATCGAAAGCATTTTTATATCAAAGCAGAGACAAACTGATCCACAGTTTAGCCCTCAGACTCTGCTGTTGTACTTACAATCTGAAGAGTTTTGGAAAAATACATGTAACTAATTGTTAAAAAAAATAAGAACTGTAAAAAAAAAACAAATTTGCTCACTGGACTATACTGCTCACAAAAAGGGTTTTCAAAATCTTAATTTCCCAAAACTTGTGTACAAACATTCGATGACGTAAATTTGGAAAAATCGTATATGAAGTCATTAAGTTACAAACGATTGAATTAGCCATGTTAAACTTACTTATAATTGTAATTGTAACAACAGTAATGCCAGCTGTCCACCAATTTCTGTTTTGCCTTATTGTTCATATTTTCCAAATAATTAACCACAACCATAAGTTGTTTTGTGTTCACCCCATTACTTGAATCGACTTGGTTTGACCCAATAATGAGGGCAGGAGTTATGACTTCAGTCCCTTATGAATCAGTCACACCCTCTTAAGATCTGGAGCTGGAAATCAAAACTGTAAACTGCACTGGAAAATATTAATGAGTTGCTGACATAACTATAATCACTGTGCGACCAAGATTATTTTCAATGGTGTGTAGGCCTAGTAAGTAAAAGATTCATTTAATTTTAAAGATTAATTTTTAATTTAAAAATAATTTTATTAAGCAACTTAACAAGAAGAATATAACAGTATACGAATGAAGCGGTTAATTACTTAAAAAAATATATGTTTCAGATTAGCCAACATTACCTGCTGAAGTTAGTGGTGGCATGTAGAAAAAGGAAGTAAGAGAAATACTGATGTAGTGGTTGTTGTTAATGTAGCTAGTTGAAAATTTCGTCTAGTAGCAGTGAGCATTTAGAGGAACAACTTGGCATCTTGACAAAAGACAGTGTAAATATGATGTAACCATTAAAAACATAATTTTGCAGCAGATGCATTAATAAACAACTGAAAATAGTTCGTATAGTTTTACTTTACATTTGCGGCCTTTCAATAAAAAATAGCGCGTATACAAAAAAATAGAAGGTACATAAAAAGGCTAACCCACACTACACAAACATTTAACGTTAATTGTGTACGCTAATAAACAAATTTTTAACTCAAAAGCCCAACGTTAAAATGGACAAAGATTAAGATTGCGTGCAGTAAATGTTTCGATTGGTCTTCACTCCATAGGCCTCCTTCCGTCGACCGAAACTGCGCTCGATTTTGAACGGTGAAGAAATCAACACAGTTTACAAATAGGCTATAGTGCCAATATATGTACTATAAGCAATCTTCACGAATGCGTTTGTGAGTAAGAATAAGCTTTGATACGTACTATTTTCGTTATTCTATCTTGACAATGTGACGCAGTTCTTTTTTGTATGCCACAAAATGGCTGCCGAGTCCCGAACTTTCACTTTCGATTTGAACTGTGGCTAGTCATTACAAAAGTGGAATAAACCATTGCAGCTTCAGAGGGGTGCTTTCAGTAATAAATCTGACATAACTACTAAACTAAATAACTTAATATCTAAAAGTTGTTTGGGAAATCAATTTAGATTTTTTTTTTTTTTAATGATTGTATCACAGAAAAGTTTGAAATTATTCGCATTATAAAACTGACGTAGCTGCTGCACCACAGAGCCACATCAACTATTGCAATTATTAAAATATTCCCAAATAGAGTATAATCCTTACTTTACATTTGCATTCACGTGTATTTTAATGGCTTGTTTTGCTGTCAGATGAACAGTTCAACGTACAGCAGAATTAATGACTCATTACAGCCAGAAGGGGGCGTTGTTGCACTATTTTACAAATTTCCTTTTTTTAACAGACTCGAGGAAGAAACGTTTAATGTGACAAATTAAATAGTGTAAATGAGTAAATGATGACAGAATTTTTACTTTTGGGTGAACTATCCCTTTAAGTAGATTTGAAGTAAATTCCTATAGGATATAGGAATATTCCTATATATCCTATATAGGAATAGGATATTCCTATATTCCTATATGTACACTACCAGTGGACTACTCAAAACTTCAATCAATGTTTTCTAACAAATCTATTGTATTGGATGCCAAAACATGCAAGTTTATAAGACAGTATGTAAAACTATGTGAAAAGGTATTTAATAGGCTACTCAGTCAAAAGAGTAAACACAACTACAAGCCAAGTATATTCGAATACTTAATTATACTTTTAAGTATATCTCAATCAAAAGACTGAGTACAAGTATTTGCCAATTATTCTTACTTTTCTGTCAATATAATTTAAGTATACCTAAGTGCAATTTTAAGTATATTTCTGAGAAGTACATTCTTATTTTTAGTATAATATAAGTATAGCCTACTAATAGCATACTTGAATGAACTTATTTTTTGTAAGGGTAAACCAGTCATGTTATAGTTGCTTTTACATAATAGTTCAATTCTGTATGTATGAACAAAATCTGTATGTATTATCACATGATTAACAGAAGAGAGCGTTGCTCATTTGGTAATATTAAAAAATGTCTGCAAACAAGATATGCATACTCTGTTTTCTGTTTCACTATCATTGGGTGATGGGGTCTGTCTCTTTGTTCCAATTCATCCCTGAGGTGCTCAGTGTGCAGGCCAGTCCTTCCCCCTTTAAATCAGTAAACCCTCTCTTTATGGACCCCGCTTTGTGCATATTTGTTCTCATGAAAATAAAAACCACAATCTCCCATATTGAACTGATGCAACAAAGGAAGCACTGATTAAATGCCATTGTTTGGTGTAGGCTATCATTTTTGACTGGAATTATCCCTTTGACCAGTTTGATTGACAGGCGATCTGACCAATCATAACCCCGAATCTGCCATTTTGTCCGACAAAGCAGTCAGGGGAGTTAGTAGATTAACGTTGGTGAACTTGAACTCTTTCCGCGCTTGAAACAACATTCCTTCTGATGTTCATTCATGTTTATTTGATGCTATAAATGAACTAGTATGAAGAGATGATCGGTTCACGAGGAGCTACAGCGATCTGTCACCACACATTAAACACACACTAGACGCTATTTATTGATTAAACTACTTTAAAATATTACAATATTTTAAATATGAAACTGTTTCATTCGTTGTCAGTGTCCTCTTTGCACCAGGATTTTTCAGTGCGTGAGAACATGATGTGTGGCGTGAGAGCGCATGACTTGTTGGACGTAGCATCAGTAACTAAAGGGGGCGGGTCTTTGTGAAGGGTCACATTGTCACTGATAATTGTATTTTTCGCCATATAGACAGCCTTTTTCTCCGCATGTTTTTCATGTTTTTATACCCATTGGTTTGTATGTATGTGTAGGTCTACCGATTTGTTTATTTTTATATTTCAGTAAAAAACTGAACATTGCCATTTTCTTTTTATACACAAAAGTCGCAGACTATTTTTTCCTTCATGTCAGTCACCTTTCAGATGAAACAATGCGCGTTCTCGCATGAGGTTGCCTGCGCGTTCACGTACCACCCTCCCCACCCAGGACGCGCCAGGCTGCTTGTAGTGAGAGCGCTCTAGAGTATTTCCACTGCACGAGAGAGTGAAATACAACAGAGTCAAGCCGCAGAGACACACATCAGCACAACCGGAGCAGTCTTTCAATGAATTACACACCAGCAACATGCGCTTCACAGCCGCGCCTGCTCTGAACAACACCGCGAACTAGGATACAAGGTACGACAACACGCGAAACGCGATTGAAACGCGTTCATGCACAACTTGTGACGTGAACTTTCATCCGAAATGCGTTTTCATCCTTCAGATGTCAGATGGCGCATGCTTGAAAAGTAAACAGCAGGTGCAAATTGGAGCCTTTAACTTATTTTTCTTTGCAATGATTCTCTATAAACATGCACAATAGCTTTGTTTCTTATAATCGCTGTTTTTATTTCGTGTGGTAGTTCTCAAAGTATTGTTTGCGCATTTTTTTGTCTTTGTAGATTCCCGTAGCTTTGTTTGGTCATGATGTTTACAGACAGTCGCCTATAGAAAGGATTTCCCTTCCTCTATAAGCTATATATTTAGAGTCTGTGCATGTATATGACTGCTGCAGGACAGATACGGGTAAGGTTTTGCATAAATAGGGCTCTTGTGGGCATCCTTTGGTATCTGTGGCCACATGTTTTCTTTATGTCAGCACACTGATCCACTGTCCTAAATCCATCTTACTACATGCTACGTGTTTGGTTTATTTTGTTGTAAACCGATGGCTGTAAATGTTTGGTTACATAAACGAAACGGGACGCTTTCTGTGTGACCTTCATCCCATAATCGTTTTGAATGTTTTTATGTGATATTAATGAGCAAATGTGTTGGATGGAGGTTTAACGGTGTAAATGTCAGTGCGATAGCGGGACTTTATTGCTCGGGACCTGCCGGGGATGCTCCATGCAGGCGGGGTTTCCTCGGTTTTTCTGCAGATGGAGGTTCCCTTCTCTTCCCCTCCCCTTTAAAATGAGCTTTGTACAGAATGCTTTCTGTATACTGCATATATATATATATATATATATATATATATATATATATATATATATATATATATATATATAAATACCATGCTTAAAGAGGCACTATTACCTGACAAAAACACGAATTTATTGGGTATTATGATGAATCATACCTGTTTCTGATAGATCTAAACATAGGGAGCGGCCCGCGCTTTTCTTAACCAATGAGAAACGTGCTTTCTGCGTGTCAATCAGTTTGTGCGTTCATATTTGCTGACATCAGGTTGGCTGATGTGTCGAGAGGGCGTGTCATTAAGTCAACAAAATGGTGGAAATTTCTCACAGTACCATTATAAATGAGAAATAGAGTGCAATATGCAATGATAAAAAGTTTCAGACGGTGGAATTGACCCTTCGCAAAACCCGCCCCCTGTTGCTATGCCCGACAACCCATGCGCTCTCACTCCACACATCATGTTCTCATGCGGTGAAAAATGCATCGCGGAGCAAAGAGGACACTGACAATGTATGAAACGGTTTCATATTTAAAATTTCGTAATTTTTTAAAGAAGTTTAAACAATAAATAGTGTATAGTGTATCAAATAAACATGAATGAACATCAGAAGGAATGTTGTTTCAAGATGTGAGTACACACAATTTTTCAAGTTCAAGTTCACCAACGTTAATCTACTAACTCCCCTGACTGCTTTGTCAGACAAAATGGTGGATTCAGGGTTATGATTGGTCAGATTGCCTGTCAATCAAACTATTTGCGAAGGGTCAATTGATACATATTTGTCACATGAATTTGCATTTTTTTAATTCAGCGAGTGGCATTCATTTATCATCTCCTAAAATGTTTTTTTTTTTTTCATGCAGTTTTGTGTAAAATTGTCCAGACATTCCGAAATAATCAGGAATTTTGTGCATAGGCCATGTCATGGAAAACCTGGAAACGTGTGATTTCCAAGCCTCTAAAATTTTAAATATTAATGGCAATTTCTATACTCAATGTTTTTCCCCCTAGTTATTCTTGACTGTGCAATATTTTATCAGCTAAAAATGTGCCTCATGTGCACCTTAAACCATGAATATTAGTTATTAAAAGGTTTTGGAAAGCCTGCGTGTCATGCAAATGCACCTGATTATCTCTTGATTTATAGATATGATTCACGAGGCATGGAGGAAAATCTTGAGGCATCTGAATATGCAGTCGCAACAATGCTCAAGAAAACATGCAATACATATGTTAGGAGATTTCATATGTCAAGAGTCATTTATTTATCATTGACAGTTAACCCTGGGGAAAACTGTGCATTGAAATGCTTGTGACGAGTGACAATAACAGGACCGTACATAAATAATCCAGAAAAAAAGTAAAACAAAAACATGCAAAATTATAAAAGGGAGGCACTGAGATATAAAGTACCATGTGCTGTTCCACAGCCAGAACAATAAATGCAAATAAGTGGCAGTAAGGGTAGACAGTGTTAAGAGTATTAAGTGGTCCTGAGGTACTGAGATAAGAAAGAAAGTGTTACAGGGCAAGTCAAGAGCTTCACAGGAGTCCTGATCAGTGTTTGAATCCTCCTCAGACATGCAGTGTGTGCATGTGTCTGTGCTCGAGCTGTTTCACATTCTAATCGCATTCACTCATCAGTCAGCCTCATGCACTCTCCTCTCAGTTTTCTTCATTCTCTTGGTCCTGCTTGATTTGCTCTATTGCAAATAAAATCGTCCCAGGACTGTGAGGGAGGATGGGAGACTGCAATGGCTGCTTGTTAATACTCTGTGTGTGCGTTCAGCATTGAGACGTGAGTGAGAGTTTAAGTCAGTAACTGCTGCAGTGTTCACACACACACACACACACTGAGGAATTCACGCTCTGAGTGATGTGTTGTGTGTGTGTGTTTGTGTGTGTGTAGACAACATACCCTGCCCTGAAGCAATTCCTATTGAATGAAGCAAAGCGAATGCTTCAATGTAAAAATTTCAATCTCCAGTGCGCTGATGCCCCTCATTTATTTCCCTAATGAACATGATTGATCTAACAATTATAACATCTATCTATCTATCTATCTATCTATCTATCTATCTATCTATCTATCTATCTATCTATCTATCTATCTATCTATCTATCTATCTATCTATCTATCTATCTATCTATCTATCTATCTATCTGTCTGTCTGTCTGTCTGTCTGTCAAGTAAACGTGTTTTGTTTCACATGCTATTTGATAATAGTTAACTAGTTTTCTATATTGCATGTTTAATTGTAGTTATAATATTGAAGGTAAATGGTTATTTTGCATTTTAAAGGGTTTGTTCAACCAGACAAAAATGAAATTTCTGTCATTCATTCCTCTCCCTCATGTCGTTCCACACCTGTAAGACCTTCGTTCATCTTCAGAACAGAACTTAAGATATTTTGACGAAATCCAAGAGGAAAAATTGTTGAATAAAGCTTTTTTTTGTTTCGTTTTTGCGCACAAAAAGTATTCTCGTCGCTACATAACATTAACGTCGAACCACTGTTGCCACCTTTCAATGGAGGAAAAAAAAAAACCTCTCAGATTTCATCAAAAATATCTTCATTTGTGTTCCAAAGATGAACGAAGGGCTTACGGGTGTAGAACGACATGAGGGTGAGGAATTAATGACAGAAAATCATTTTTTTGGTGAACTAAGCCTTTAAATGCAGTTTTGTGTAAAACTGTATTAATCATTCATGCTTCCATTGGGAAAAAAATTGTGAATAGTAGGAAAGTTCTTTCTTGATTTTCAATATTTTCCTCTGCCTATTTTGTTAACCATTTTTTCCCGTTAAAGATTAATAATGTCAGATTATAGCCCTCTCAGAATGTACAACTGACCCTTCACCAGCAGTTTGATTGACAGGTGATCTGACCAATCATAACCCCGAATCCGCCATTTTGTCCGACAAAGCAGTCAGGAGAGTTAGTAGATTAACGTTGGTGAACTTGAAATATTGTGTGTCCTCACGTCTTTCCGCGCTTGAAACAACATTCCTTCTGATGTTCATTCATGTTTATTTGATGCTATAAATGAACTAGTATGAAGAGATGATCGGTTCACGAGGAGCTACAGCGATCTGTCACCACACATTAAAGACACACCAGACGCTATTTATTGTTTAAACTTCTTTAAAAAATTACAATATTTGAAATATGAAACTGTTTCATACGTTGTCAGTGTCCTCTTTGCTCCACGATGTATTTTTCACTGCATGAGAACATGATGTGTGGCGTGAGCGCATGACTTGTCGGACATAGCAACAGTAACTAAAGGGACCCTTAAAGAAGGACCCTTCTTTGCGAAGGGTCAATTATGTTCAGGGCGTCAATCAAAGACCATAAAAATCCCTCTCAAATCTCTAGGCTGGTACTTTACCGCAATATCCTGTCCCTTTACCTTATTACCTGGCTTGTGCTCAGTAATTTTGTGCAGCACCAGAATGAGGAACAGACCCACAGCCTGCTGGGACGGCAGGCACTATACACACTCATACATATGCATGTGTACAGTCAGCCAGGACCCCCTCTGCGCCCACCCACTCGCTCTTATTGGCCACCAGCCCATCGCTGTAGGAGCAGGTGTCGTGCAGTTGGCAGATTCATCTGTCGTCATGACGGGGGCTCCTCTCTCTCTCCTTCTGAGATCATTGTGTCCCCCTTGACTCTTCATTTCTCAACCAAACTCAACAGATTTGCTGGTTCAGGGAAGACGGAACTGTCCGGAAGGCTAATAATCCAAAGCAGTGACCTGTGAAATTAGGGGCCAGGAGCTGAAAGCGGAGAAATTCCAGGTCGTGAACAAAATTTGCTGATAAACATGTTTAAGTTTGACAGAACGGATGCTGCTTCAGGCCAGCAAGGTTCTTTTTGGGCTGGATTCCAACAGGATGCAGGATTGTGGAATCAACTCCAGTTGGTTTAGATTCTATTGAATTGAAATTAGTGTTGCGCAGGTGGAAATAGTCCTGTGTGTTTGAGTGTGGATGAGGTTTTGCTGTTGTGGTGTGCTGTTAAACATTAGAAGTGGTTACACTTAATTCTACAGCGTCATTGTTACATGTTACATGTTATTACTATTGTAATAACTAAAAATTATGCTTAATTACATGCCACTAACCCTAAACCAAACCAAACCAAATCCTAAACCTATAGAAGTACATGTAGTTTCTGAATATTACCCAATACTTAAATATATAATTACAGTGTAACAAAGACACCTTAAAATAAATTATAAACCTTTTGTAATCTATCTATCTATCTATCTATCTATCTATCTATCTATCTATCTATCTATTTATCGTTCCACCATTCCATCGTTCCACCGTTCCATTGTTTCATCGTTCTATCTATTGTTCTAGCCATTGTTCTATCGTTCTATCTATCGTTCTATCTATTGTAATATCGTTCTATCTATTGTTCTATCATTCAATCTATTGTTCTATCTATTGCTCAATCGTTCTATCTATGGTTCTATCTATCAATGCATGCATTCCTATTCATCCATCCATCTTTCTGTCTGTCTATCCATCAGTCTATCTGCATGCATTCCCATCCATCCATCCAATTCATCCATTCAATCCATCCAATCCATCCATCCATCCATCCATCCATCCAATAGATACATCCATCCATCCATCCATCCATCCAATCCATCCAATCTATCCATCCATCCATCCATCCATCCAATCCATCCATCCATCTATCCAATCCATCCATCCAATCCATCAATCCATCCAATCCATCTATCCAATCCATCCATCCAATCCATCCATCCAATCCATCAATCCATCCAATCCATCAAATCCATCAAATCCATCCATCCATCCATCCATCCAATCCATCCAATCTATCCATCCATCCATCCATCCATCCATCCATCCAATCCATCCATCCATCTATCCAATCCATCCATCCAATCCATCAATCCATCTATCCAATCCATCCATCCAATCCATCAATCCATCCAATCCATCAAATCCATCAAATCCAACCAATCCATCCAATCCATCCAATCCATCCATCCATCCATCCATCCATCCATGCAATCCATCCAATCCATCCAACCATCCATCCATCCAATCCATCCATCCATCCATCCATCCAATCCATCCATCCATCCATCCAATCCATCCATCCATCCATCCATCCATCCATCCATCCATCCAATCCATCCATCCATCCAATCCATCCAATCCATCCAATCCATCCATCCAATCCATCCATCCAATCCATCCATCCATCCATCCATCCATCCATCCATCTATCCATCTATCCATCTATCCATCCATCTATCCATCTATCCATCCATCCATCCATCCATCCATCCATCTATCCATCCATCTATCCATCCATCCGACCATCTGCCCTGTAAAATATTTACATAAAAATCTAAATATTATTGCATGTTTTTTTCAGTGAGTTATTTTGCATTTTCATTTTTGTGTAAAATTGCATTAATCACCCGTTGGGCCAAACGTTATGAATATTAGGAAAGCTGACTTTCCATGTTTAAATCAGTAATCAGCGCCCTAGAAACAGCATAGCAAACCATTTAGAGCGCCTGCCATTGTGTGGTGGGTTTTGCATGAGCAAGCACCACTAGATCCGGTTAAAATTAAAATATTCTGAGAGTTTTCTGTAAAATATCACTTTAGGCTAAGGGTACAGCAAGTATAATTTGTATAATAAAAAAACAAAACAACAGAAGTCAATGGGTAGCCCCACTAACACACGCTGCGGGGGTCTCAGGGATGGACCGAGTGATGTTTTCACTCTCTCGTTCTCACTTTGTTCATCATGCTGGCCAGAAAATAAAGCCCGTAGGCTTTCATATGGTCACTATGACAGAGCAAGAGCTGGACACGTGCTCAAACAGCATACCTCACATGTTTTGTTTTCTCTTAGCCGAGAGTAATGCGTGCGGCTCTCTGCACGTTTAACTCTTTACAGCCCATCAGACTGACGCCAGTCAAAGAGCACGACCCGTCTCTCCTCTGCCCTCTCGCTCTCTCTGTGCTCTCTATTTGTGCAGTGGAGGGAGGTAAATGAAGAAAGGAATAGGAGGGAAAAAGCACAGTTATGGATCCATTAGCCTTGGTCGTTTCAGTCAGACTGACTGCGATGGAAATGACGTGTTTGTTCACCTTGAGCATGTCTTGAGTGAACCTCATGTTTGCCTCTCTCTCTCTCTCTCTCAGGCCTGTCCTTTTGAGCGGAATTCTTGCTCATGGAAAACACGATTCTAGGGTGTTGGGAGTGGTTGCCAGGGTGTTGCTATGTGGTTGCTAGGGTGTTCTGAGTGGTTACTAGGGGTTTCCTTGGTGGTTTTTATATAGCAACACATGAAACTCGAAATAAATCAAATTTAATATATAGTTCAATCAATTTAACGTTATTTATTTTTTTAGAGTTTCTATTTTCCCATAACAATCATGTTACAATACATGTGTCAGACGAGCCTTGCAGCGAATCATCATATCAGAATGATTTCTGAAGGATCATGTGACACTGAAGACTGGAGTAATTCAGCTTTGATCACAAAAATTACATTTTAAAATATATTCAGATGGACTACAGTTATTTTAAATAGTAATAATATTTCAGAATATTACTGTATTTATCAAACAAAGGCCCTCTTCCGAAAACATTTTAAAAAAATCTAACCGACCCCAAACTTTTGAACTTTTAATTTCATTAATGCAAAAATGCAGCAAAACATTTTTAAAATAAACATTCCCCTGAAAAGGACACCGTGTGTCCCCGGAGATTCTACTGCGTCAGGTGTGTCAGACTTTCACCCCCAGAGTTTGAAGCACAAACACCTACAGAGCAGATAAAAATGGCATGTAGCTGAAATGCCAGAATAACCGAACGAGCCGGAACGGCGGCGTTTGTGATTGTGATGGAACCGTGTCTCTCACAGCAGATCCGGCGGAGTGTAAAGGCCGCGCGGAGACAGGAAGAGTCGGCTGTTCCGACCACCGATCTTTCGGTATCACCCTGTAACGGCAGACTCAGCGAGGTGAAAGAGAGAGAAGGAGAAGGAGGAGAAGGACACCATGGGGAAAAAGGGAAATAAAAATAGGTTATTATAGCTCTAAAGGCAATGTCAGAGAGAGGAAGAGAAGGTGAGGGACACAGAACAGAGAAATGCCACTTTCTCCAGAGACACGGCCTGTTCTCTCTCACTGTCATTCACTGGCAAGGTCATGACCTCATCTCGCGGCTGAACTGTATGTGTGTTAAAAGGCCAGAGTCACTGCAGTGTATTTGAGAAGTGGAAATGGAAACTATACGACATTTATATATATATATATATATATATATATATATATATATATATATATATATATATAATGTGTGTGTGTGCCCAATATATGATAGAACATGGAAATAAGCTGTTTTCAAGATTTTTGGTGTAAATTTGTATCTTAAATGTTGTCATTTGTCACAATTTGAGGTTTAATTATGTTATTTTATTTACTTTATTTATTTAGCTTTTTTGCAATTAACTTAATGGTGAATCTCAGACCAAGATTCAACCAAAAATCAATAAATTATTCATATTAAACATTATATTAATTATATTATATTATATTATATTCTTAATTATGACATTATTTTGTTACAATTAAATTATTTACTTCATTAAATGTATATATAATGTTATTATTTATTATTATTATTATATAAATCATTTTTCCTTTTTTTTATATAGTTGTATATTTGTATAGTTGTTTTGTAATTCTCAGCTGTCAGTTGTGATTACTGTAATGCAATAATTGAAATTAGAATAATGTAAAACCATATTAATAGTCCTAAAAAAATCCAGAATTTTCAAATTCAAAATATAATTTTGGATTTATTTCTTGTTTTTGGAGTAAAATGAATGTTTTTTGTGTTCAAGATTCTCCGTTTTGTAAACTTTAGTTGCTTAGTCATGATTTGAGCTCAGAAGAGCCTCCGTACACACACACACACACACAGATCCCTGGTGAGGCCTGTCTATAGTTTTCAGTCCGCTAGAGCAGAGGTTCAGAGGCGTGCTGATGTTCTCGGGTCTGACAGCTTGTGACAGAGAAAGAAAAGACAGAATTTCAGCCGGATTTTCAAACGCGACGGTCTTGAGCTGAGCTCCCCGTCACAAACCAGAGATCAGGGGTCTCTCACTCACACACACACACACACTTCTGCTGCTTTCTGAACCCAGAGTCCTACACGCCACTGTGTGTTTGCAAGGTTCTTATAAAGACAAGAACTACAAATCGCACTGTATTTTTCCTGGACAGGTCTCGAACATATTCGCAGAGGAAGATTCTTTTGGTCTGGACCAAAAAAGACAACGATACATTTAGTCCTGCTTCGCTTAGCGTTCACACTGTCATTGTTAACACACAAACATAAAGACACAGTACAAAAAAAGACATCTTTTATTTTGTGAAAGAACATCCAAAACAATATTGTGTGCTGGGCTAAATGTTTGTGTGTACATATTTTTAACTCATGAAGAGCTTAGGAATATTAAAAATAGTCAAAACAGTTCAAAGAAACACAAACGAATCAAAGTGATGCCGATTCTGACGCCTGTAAGGAACTGTAATGGGCAAAATCATGACAAGAAAAAACGGATATGCTTGAGCATCCTGTCCTTTTTAGGGTCACATCATATTTCAGTTCAGTGTTTTTTTGGAAGCAAAACCAAGACCTCCCGGAAGTGTGAGGCTCGGTCGGCTGGTTAGGCGCGCAGCAGGGGTTCACATTTATTCAAATGAACCGCACTAACAGAGCAACCAGAGTTCACTTTAATCAAACCAAACCTGACAAGTGTGAACATACTCTTAGAAATAGCTCTACAAACACTCGAATGATTTCGCAGAACCCGCCGCTGCTCGCAGAGGTTTGCTTCTGATCCGCAGACACTCCCAGGTGTGTTTGCTAATTTTCCAGGCAAGTAGACTCACACTCACGAGAGAGCAATTACTTCACACACCGTTGAACGCAGGGATCTGCAGGATTATCGAAGATAAACAGACTTTATTGACACGTTATTGATCGTTCATTGATTTGCTGACGAAAAATTGCAGTTATCTGTTTGTTTTTCAATAAAAAAACATCTTAAACATCTGTTAAGGAAAGTTTTCTTGTTCATTTTATTGATGTTTTCCCTCTATTGTTTTATGCATTAATCTCACAAACAACCAAACTTAACAATCGTTTGAGTTATATTATATAACATAATATTATATTATGTTATATTTAATGCTGGGCATGCGATTAATCACGATTAATCACATCCAAAATAACGTGTTTACATAATGTTTGTGTGTGCTGAATATTATACTTATTTATTATATATTTTGTATGCATATTTGTATAATTTATATATATATATATATATATGCATCATGCATCCCTAATATATAAATATGCACGTAATAATTATACACAGTACACACACATAAAATATGTAAATACAAAGTTTCATTTGGATGCGATTAATCAAATTCCCAGCACTGATTATATTATATTATGATCTAAACAGCAATTAAGTAAATGTTTTCTTCAGTTTATTGATTTTACCTATTGTTTTATGCATAAACTTAAATGTATTTGGTAGATTTTTTTCCTGATGTGTTGCTCATTTATTTGTTCATCCCACTCTTAGAAGAAAAAGTTCCATTTGGAAACTTAAGCTTTTTCTGATGGTTGCTAGGGTGCTTTGGGTGGTTGCTAGGTGGTTTTTACTGGTCCAAGAGCCCTCGTTCAAGTCTCTAGATATGACTTGGACTCCTACAGCATTAATAAATAACAGGGAGATGAAGGAAATGGACAGAAAATGCAAAGTAATATTAATAGTAATCAAAAAATGCAGTGCAATGGAAATTAATTTAGTGTATTCTTCATATAATAAATGACAGTGTTAATGGTGTTTTGCTGATATGCAGCTGTTGCCGTTGCATGTTTTTCCTATCATCCATCCAGCAATGTTTGGAAATGCAGTATTTCTCTCTGATGCCTTGATGTATTTTTTTCAATTTTAGGAGGAAGTGTTTCATTTCTGTTTCGACCTCGTCTGTTGTTCAGTCTCACAGAATCTTAAATCTTTGGGGATTTGTTTTTTTTTTTGGATTCTGTCCCTTTTCACAGCTAAACTATGGTTACTTAGTCAAGATTTGTCTTGTACAGTGCAGAGATATTCTGCCAATTTTACATGTTTGCATTTGGTTTTATTTCTGTTTCTGGTTAAAAGTGATTTATGTGTTCATCAGTGTTTGTACAAGATTGTTCGGTCTCTCTCTCTCTCGTTCCGAGCATGTCCATCGGTTTCTATTTTGTCTTGATGAGAAAGCATCCGTCTTCCATTTTTCTCCAGAACGTGTCTCTGGGGAGATGAACAGTAATGTCTCGCCTGCCCTTTATATCATCCCTCCATCCTTCTGCACGTCACTCACTCCTCCATCCGTCTGCGCCGTCTCAGGCAGTCTGTTCAGAGATTTATGGACCTGAACGATACTTTCTGTACAGTGTCAGAAATATACTTTTTTATTAACGGCCAATATTTGCCCGTTGGGCTTGATTCTCGATGGGGCGTTTTTTTTTTTACCTTTATATTGGTATCTGTTGAGCATCAGAATGAGGAAGAAAGGTGATTTAAAAGTGCAATTTGTACATTTTAGGAGGATCTATTGACAGAAATGCAATATAATATACATAACTATGTTTTCAGTGGTGTATAACGACCTTACATAATGAACTGTTATGTTTTTATTACCTTAGAATTAGCCGTTTCTATCTACATAAACCGCGGGTCTCCTTACACGGAAGTCGCCATTTTGCGCCGCCATGTTTCTACAGTAGCCCTAAAACTTGACTGTCTACTCTCTTCTGTCTCACACATCGACATCTTTGTCCTGTGTTGGCCACCGTAGCTTCTCTATATTGCAATTCGCAACGTCACCGCTAGATGCCGTTAAAATTTACACACTGCACCTTTAAGTGACTTTGAATGTGACTGTTTGTTGCCGGACAGACTGGTCTGAGTATGCTGTTGTCATGTACCGCGCTCTCCACGACGATGGACATTTGAAATAACGAATTTGAGCACGCGAAAGACGCGATATGTGAACGGCCCCTGCGCGCACATCACCCCAAACGAACGAAGCGTTTATTCTTGACGCACTCGCCGTTGTTCTATTCTTTGAAACGACAGGAGGCGATTCTGAGAAATTGTTTTCTAAATCAGCAGGAAGCAGCGGTTAGAATGTGACCATGCTTAGTAACTATTTTTTTTAAAAAACACACTGCTAAAAGAACAGCGTAAAACCCAGTAAACCTTGAGATTATTACTTTATAAGAACGTATACAATTAAATTAACAATCTCGCTTAAATATTTTCTAATTTCACTACACATTTTCACTTAGATTCGTGAACCTTTTTATTAAACATGGACCTTCATTTTTCCTTATTTTCATATTTTCCTCGCATTCGCGCATCTTCGGATGCGGAGCCGCGCAAAATTTGCCGCGCACACCGCCAAGCGAAATGGGTTCGCGCGCCAACGCCGGGATGACATCATTTTTGTCGCGTGCACCCAAGCGAACTTGCGGACGCTTTGAGTATAAGGGTCAGTTCACATATCGCGTGGAAAGTGACGTTCATGGTTGCCACGACAATGAGGAAGTTTCAGCAAAGGATACATTGATTTTTAGCTCTTGCATTAGCTTTATTACTAGATATATTTACATAGATGAGATATAACAACCACCCTGTACAGCTAGAATCAACCGTTCGGCTGAGCTTTCGATGTTTTGACACGGAAAGGCCGAAGCTGATTGGTTGGTTCTTGTCACATGACCTGCGTTGAGCCTGGAAAATGCGCGCCATTATGAGCGCCTACATTTGAAATAACAAATTTGAGTGCGCATATGACGCGAAATGTGAACGGCCCCTAAATCCGGCTCAAATTCAAATCAGTTCAACCTTTAAAAAAGGCCTCTTGTGTTTTTGAAAGCAAAAAATACGTTCTGTGTGAACGACCTCGAGCTGACATATATAGCATAAGTGACACATAATGCAGCAATAATATAAAAATGAAATATATTTATAAATAATTAATTGTTGTTTTTTCTGATTTATTATTATTATTTATTATTACATAATATAATACGATTTTAATTAATAAACCTTATTGTTATCAATTGCTTTATTTTCTTTTGGAGACATTTTTGCCCCAAACTCTGCTTCATTTCTGATCCCAGTGTTGTGTCGGAACAGAAGGTCCTTTTAAAATATGGAGGAGGACATTAGGCAAGAAAAATGTTCCAATTAATCAGTGAAATTTAATGAACCCTCTTTTCTGCAAGTCCAGCACTGAGATCTCAGACTGAGAGAATCGAGAGAGATCTGCTGACATCAGTCTACTTTTCCTGGCTCGACTTCTTCCTGCGAGTCAGCGCTGTGAAATACGGCGTCGTCCCCGAGCTCTGAACCCTGATTGGCCGAGCATCATTGTGCATTCAGGAGCTCTTCATCAGTCTACACCCCCCCCCGCCTCTGTTTCTTAATCCTGCTCTGCTGGTTATCCCTCTCTAATCTCACCGTGATCTATAATGGCACACCTGGGATCTGATCGGTCTCACAACCATTAAGAAAAGGTTATGGAGATGCAGCGTTCCCACCAGGTGGGAGTAATTAACGCTGTGTGTGTGTGTGTGTGCTTATAGAGTTTTGATGGCAGAGACAAATAATTACGGGACTCTTGATGATCTGTTGTCTTTGGAATTAATTATGAGCCTCAAATAGATCCATAATGAATGTTTAATACATACTAAAGCTCCCATATTGCTGGAGTTTCTTGATATAATCTCAGGGTGACACTATAAACATATCCATGCGGATGTTTTATTACAACTACAAAGTAAAACTTTAAGTTCGCACCGTCTCGCTTCATTATACAGAACAATAAACCTGCGACATGCGGTAACTAAGAAAATCCACATGAATGCATCCGGCTGTAGACTGTAAATGCCATTTGGAGAACTATCAAACAGTCTATAAAATCACATGCTTTTATGTCAACTTAGATTTTAAAGCAGCATTAGAGTTAAAATTGTAAAGCTGCAATGCTGCAATCGATCACAAGCTCTATCTTTCCCTGTTTTCCTTTATTTCTCTCCTGCAACTGAGCAAAGAAGTCAATATATTTATTACCGATGCAGATCTTCAGTCTTTATTTTTAGGCTGTACAAATCTGCTTTATTGTAGAATTAGAGCAGTGCTTTGGCAGTGTCATTTAATTAGGATAATTTGGTATTGGATCAGCAGATATTTCATAAGTTTCATTAGTAACTTAATCAGTATTTTGTTGGTGTAATTTCAGAACTGTGATGCGAGTCGACTGTATAAACCTACATATAATTGAAAGGTTTGGGGTCTCTTCTGCTCACCGATTGCCTCGATTTGACCACAAATACAGTAAAAACAGTAATATTGTGAAATATTATTATTAGATTTGTTTTCTATTTGAATATGTAGTGAAATGTAATTTATTCCTGTGATCAAAGCTGAATTTTCATGTCCTTCAGAAATCAGGCTGATTTGCTTTATTATCAGAATATTACTTTTATTCTGTTGCATTTATCGTTTGCAATTTGTTTATTTGTTCTTATTTTATTATTGACTGTACATTTTTTAATTTGTAAATTCAAAGTTTCAAATAAAGCCTCCCTGTGTTGTGTGAAAACTACAATACTGGGTTAAAAACAACCCAAGTTGGGTTAAATATGGACAAACCCAGAGTTTGTGTTGCTTTGACCCAGCAGTTGGGTTAAATGTTTGACCAACCTGCTGGGCAGTTTTATTAAACTCAAGTATTGTTTAAAAATTACTATATGGGTGGCTTAAAATGATCCCAAATTAGGTTAATTAATTAAAAATCAGACAAGGTGAACATTTAAGCAATTTAATAAATGCTAATATTAAATTATTATTTATTAATCTTATAATAAATGTTCTTTTCCAACCTATTTTGGGTTCATTTTATGCCAGCCATAAATAGTTGAGTTAAATAAAAACTAGTAGGTTGGGTCAAATTAACACAATTGGTGGGTTTGTCCATTTTTAACCCAACTTGGGTTATTTTTTAACCCAGAGTGTGTTGCAACAAAATGAACCAAATTATCCAATTGGTGACTATGGCATTGGTCTATATTTCAGTTTTCCCTGCGGTATCGAAAATGGAACGGAATATCGATATTATTTTTCAAGGAAACGTATCGAACTCCAGTATGGTGACAACACCGGGATGTAGGTCAACATTAAATGTCAGTGGATTCAGTAGGTCAACAGTGTTTCGTGTGGAAGTGTTGGGTCTCACAGACTCACGCCGTGAGCTCAGCAGTCTGCAGCTCTGCAGGACGAGGTCCTGTAAAGTTCTTCACTGTTTGCCAAACCGCAGTCAAATGGCAGATTTATAGAGTAATCAGTCCACATGGCTCGCCAACTGCTGAGTAAACCTGCTCGCAAACCAGAGCGAGCGTGTGCTACGACAGAGAAGTGCAAACACACACACACACACATGGGCAAACACTGCATCTCTCCAGCTGTTACAGTTCTGGAATTGCCTTCTTGGAAATGACATGAATAATGAATTGATATACTGAATGCGGTGTATATTAATGCATGAATAAATGAAGTAGGGCTGAAATAGAGAGAGAGTGCACAGGTGTTTAGGTGTGGCTTCATTCTGCATTCATGAACTGCTGGCTGTCCGATCCTCTTCAAGGAATAGAATAGAATAGAATTCTAGTATTAGATATAAAGTTTCTGGAAACAGCTCAGTTCAATAAAATGTGAGAACAGTTTTTTTCTTACATGCTAAGCCATAAAGATGATTTTGTTTTTGCATCATTTTCAGTGTTTGATTTTGGATTGTAGAAGAATGCGTTTTTATTTGTCTTTCTGTTATCGATCTTTTGCTTTTTGCTCTGCTTTCAGCATCGTTAGATGAATACATAAAGGGTCTATTGGGTTTATTTATTTATGTTTTATAGATCTTATGTTATTCCTTCAGCCAACAAGCAATGCTTCCTGATTTAAAGGATTAGTTGACTTTAAAATGAAAATTACCCAAAGCTTTACTCGCCCTCAAGCCATCCTGGGACTTTCTTCTTTCTGATGAACATAATTGGAGATATTTTAATAAATATCCCATCCAAGCTTTATAATGGCAGTGAGAGTATGAGCTGAAGGAAGTGCCTCCATCCACATCCATCATAAATGTACTCCACACTGATCCGGGGGGTTAATAAAGGTCTTCTGAAGCGATGCGTTTGGGTAAACAAAAATATCCACACTAAAATATCTAGCTTCCGCCAGACTGCCTTTCCGTATTCAACGTACGAAGAAAGTGTAAAACTCTCGAGGAAAAAAAAAAAGCATAGAGGACGTCCTATGCCTTCCCAATTCAACTTACGGAAAAAGTGTAATTGACGCGACGCCAGTTTACACTTTCTTCGTAACTTAAGTACGAAAGGTGGTCTAGATCGCTTCAGAAGACCTTTATTAACCCCTCTGAGGAGTGTGGAGGATGTTTATGATGGATGGATGTGGATGGAGGCATTTTCTTCAGCTCAGACTTGTTGCCATACTGCCATTATAAAGCTTGGATTCGTTAGGATATTTCTCCAATTGTGTTCATCAGAAAGAAGAAAGTCCTATACTCCTAGGATGGCTTGAGGGTGAGTAAAACATGGGGTCATTTTCATTTGAATGATTGAACTAATCCTTTAAAGCTCTGATTGATTGGATGTGATTTGATTTAGGCCTGATTAGGATGTTAACGGATTGACAGCAGGTCAATTGTTTGGTGCGTACGTGGAAAACTCCTAACACTGGCTGCAGTGAATCTTCTACAAAAGCCAAATTAAAAAAAGAGAGAACGTTTCTTTTCTATTTTTATATGTGCATTAATCAGATCTGCAAGATATGCTGTATGCGCATGTTGCTTTTTCAGATATCACCTTTAATCTCGAGTGTTACTTAGCCTTTTTTGAATGCAAAAGGTCTGCAAAGTTTCAAAGTGCAGATAAATGGAGTTATTTTCTCTCAAAAGAACGAACCGATTCTTAAATGTCAACCCGCGTAGGTTAAACAGATTTGCATAATGCCAGCCTGTGGTTTTCATTGGCTGCCGCTCCACTACTTTGCCCCGCCCTCAAACACTTTAGATGTAGCTGAGGCTGGAAGAGTTTGGTTTGTGCTGTCGACATGTCGAGAAGACGCTAGTCAAGTGCAGAAGAAGAGTTGAAAATCAGATATGGGCGTATCGTTTCGACCAATCACATCAGACTGACCCATCAGAGGAGGTTCTGGAAAATCCTTGATTGAGGAGAAAGGTGATGCTGCAGTTTATATAATAAGAAAATGTAAGTGATTTTTTACCTTGGATGCATATTGTAGGAGACTCCAAAACAAAATTTGGAGCTGTTAGAATAGCATAATAGAGGCACTTTAACATCAAACTCAGTCTTGTGTGTGTGCTGTTTATGTAGTGTTTCAAATCGGTCACTATAATGAGGATGGGTTGAGTTAGGATGCTGCTTTAGAGGGTTTTAGATCCTGCATGCTTTGTTAGTGCAATGCATTAGCGTATGATTTGTAATGTCATGTACGAGTGCAGTGCACTTCATGATGGTAGATGATGGATGTGATGTTACCTTGTGTCTTTCTTATCCTCCACAACCCCGTCCATTTGCCACTCAACCCAGATTGAAAGCGAACGCAGAGTCAGGCTTCTGTCTCTCTGTGAGAGATGATCTGATGGTTTGAGAAGCTGATGGTGGAAGACGTTTCTATATTTTATTCAGATGCTTAAGCAGGGCGGGGTGTCTCTCTCTTTGCTGTGTTTGAGTACGTTGATTCAGATTTTATGCGGTGAGTTTTGGCAGGAAGTGAAGACATCGTGCCGTGTCATTCTGTCACAGATGAGGACTCTCTAAGGTACTATGAATCAGAACTCACATGCTGCCTTTTCCTCTTAATTCAAAATTTTGGCTCATCCAGACACTTTTTAATGAAGTATTAGTGGGAATTTGTGTCAGTAGATCGCTGCGGGCTGAATACAAAAAATGATGTATTATTGCAGTGTTGCTATCATTCAGGTTACACCTTGTGCATTCTAGTTAGAGTGGATTATTTTGACTAGAATGTTAGAATGGATTATTGGAATTAGAATGGATTATTTATTTATTCGTCATATTTTTTAATAAATTAAAAATTAATTTAAAATATTCTTATTGATATTAAAATCTGCTCTATAGTCATTGTGCTCTGGCTGTTTTTTTTTTGTCATTAATAATTGTGATTTCTTTATTGTGGAATATCTATGCTATAGAAATGAAAATAAACTGTGATGCATCAAGTCAGAGCTTATTTTGGAAATGACCTTCAGCTGAACAGGAGGAGGAGGATGACAATGAACAAAGTCTTGTTAATTTCATATTTTATCCAAGCTGAGCTGATTCTTGCAGTTATTTGTTTTCGAGTTTCCATTTTTGAAGACTAAAGTTTTCTGTGCACCCGTGAAATGCATAAAAAACATTATTATTAGACTGTCAACACACTGGCTTCTATTTATGCATATTATGATGTCGGTTCACACTGTGGCTAAATGTAACTATTATACAATGGGTGAATATTATAATGGGTGAATCTCACAAATCAAATCAAAAACATTTACTTTCTCAAATTCTCATCACTGTAATGCAATTATTTTTCAAATAATATACTGATTAGAACTAGTATAATTAAATTTAGAACAACAAATACTTCCAATAAAATTACAATAGCCTCGTGGGCAGCACAACGACATATAGCGCATGTGTGCAACGAGCGTCCCGAGTTTGAATCCCGGCTCGTGGACCTTTTCCAAACCCGTCCCTCTCTCTCTCTCTTACTTCGCTTCCTGTCAACTTACTATCCTGTCATGATGAAGCCAAAAATAAATCTTTATAAATAAAAATTGTGAATTATCATTTAAATAAATTATATTTATTTTTTGCTATGAATTGGGGAAAAGTGCTTATTGTGAATGGACCTTACATTTATTATTTTATTCTTCAGTTTCTTCATAATATATATATATATATATATATATATATATATATATATATATATATATATGTGTATATATATATATATATATATATATTATATTATATATATAATATATAACATTATATATACATATGTATATATATATATATATAACATAATATATATAATATATATAATTTTGTCATGGAAATATGACATTTCTTGACAGTTTTTATTGGATTCACTCAGAGTTGCTATTAAAATTCTTGCACTTAAGTTATTTTAGTTAGTTGCACTAAGTTATTTGTTTTTCTCATCTCAGTCTGAAGTGAATTTCAAATTTGGTTCTTTTGGTTCTCTTTGGAACTGGTTAGACAGCAGTGTAATATCACACGCATCACTGAAGTCTTGTGTCCCAGCAGGACGGCCCGATGAGTGAAGGTAACATGCTGACCAGGACACTAGGGAACGGAGACTCGGATTGTCTTAAGCCCTCCGGATCTCCAGGGAAACTAGACAAGTCTGGTCTGAAGAAAATCCATTCTTCTCAAGCAGAGCTGATGCTGATATGTCCCTCGTTTGGCTCTGGTGTGTCACTGCAGATGAAGAACATGGTTGTGGTGTTTTTTGAAATCAATTGTCCGCAAGGATGAGTCTCTGTGGGCTGCTTATGGATGCGGGTCGTGCGTTTCTTTTGTTCCCCGGGAGATTTCTGGTTAAATGAAGTTACTGCTGGGTCACAACTGCAGGAGAGGAGGAGAAATCAATAGAAAGAGAAGCACGGCGCGTTTCTTCTGGATGTTTCATCAATGACCTCGTTTCAGTGAGTCTTGTCAGTCTCCAGTCCCATTTAGATGGTAATTGTTTTTCAACAGGACATGAATTCATTTACTGATGTTTTAATTTAGTTCAATTTAATTGGCACAAAAATTGTGTTGAAAGCTTTTTTTGACCTTAGCCGGAGGGATACTTTTTCACACTTTATGTAGTGGGAACTTTTTGTCCACCATTGTGAATTTGACACAATGGAGTTTTGAAATGATTCCATATGAACAAAATAACTGCTGAAATGGGTCATTAGAATAGCAGGCACAGGCAATGCATAATGTTTTTGCTAACGTGTGCATCCTCAACGTGAGGCGAAAGTGTCATTGTGTGTCATAACTGCCTCATTCCCTGTGAATTAATTCCTGTCTGGATGCATAGATTTTGTTTGAGAAGAGCTTTCAGATCTTCCTGGGAGGTTTTTAATTATGAGCTTGGAAACTTTATGACCTGGTTTACGTGATTGTGGTCGGTATATAATATTTCGATCGCTCTTTTTCACTTCCTGACAAAGCATGAAGCATTTTAGCAAAGACTAAAGATGTTTATTTACAGCTTTTTGAATGCACGCCACAGAGAATGATGGGAAATGCACACTAGTTACATATATTTGATAAATGAGTCGTATTTTCTGGCAAGCTATTGCTTTCGTTCATCAACAGCACAAAAATACGTACAAATTAAATTAAGTTAACTTCACAATTGCGCTACTGTTCAAACATTTGGAGTCAGTATTTAGTATGAAGTCACAAATTGCTACTTTTATTCAGTAGAATTAAACTGATCAAAAGTGACTTAAATAATTAAATAAATGCTTTTGAACTTTCTATACATTTCTAATGACGGGTCAGCGGAGTGAAATCCAAATGCAGCCTTTTATTAATAGAAGGTATGGTCAAACAGGCAATGGTCAGATATCAGCAAACAGGAATGTCACAGAATAGGCAGAGTCGTAAACGAAGAACAGGCAGATAGATCGGTGCACGCAGCAAGTTAACACAGTCCAAAAATACAAGGCAATAGGTCCAAGGGCAGGCAGATAAACATCAAAAACTGTGGAAACAGGCAGGATCAAAAACGGGCAGACTAGGCAGAAATGAAACGCTCAGAAATGTAAATCACTAGGAAATAACAAGACCTCGCAGTGTGTTAATGTAGTCCTGATAATGAGCTGCAGCTGGTGAGGTGATCAGTGATAGGTACGGGGCTTCTGGGAAATGTAGTCTGCATGAATGAGTGAGTGAGTGAGTGTGTAGTGCTGGGTCCACGGTGAAGTGCCCTCTAGTGGTTATAGCGGGCACTTCAGCTGACGATCGTTACAACATCAAAGAAAAGAAGTATCACAGTTTCCACAAAACTATGAAGCAGCACTTCAACTGTTTTCAACATCGATAATAATAATGTTTCTCATGCAGCAAATCATCATATTAGAATGATTTCTGAAGGATCATGTGACACTGAAGACTGGAGTAACGATGCTGAGGATTCAGCTTTGATCACAGGAATAAATTATATTTATGTTTTTTGATCAAATAAATGCAGCTTTGATGAGCAGAAGAGACTTCTTTCAGAATTTTTTTGAACTTTAAAAACTCTCCCACTGATAGTTATAACATTGTGGTGACATTAATGCGCATCTCATGTACGATCATCCTGGTGTGAGTTGAAGGCAGCAAGGCTATTGTTTGAAGATGAAAGAACCCGGTGACGTCGACAACACATGATCAGCATTTGAATGAGAAACGGAAAGAACAAATGAAATGGAGAGATTAACAAACATGCACGTATTATACAACAGTATTTTGTGGAATTAATGGAGATGAGCAATGACATAACAATAGATTAACCACTCTGGATTGATAATGTCAGATGTGCTCTAATGTGCTCGGAAAGATGAACGGCACATACCATGTGCTGGATGGGAACATTCTGTCACTCTGAAAGTGCAGAGGAGGAAGACTGAGTCTACAGGGATAAATATACGTCTTAGCATTTACTAAATGACAAAATGACCGGTCCTGCCCTCCTCCTGTCCTCGCTTCATTCCTTCAATCTGTCCAGACAGATGAGCTGGGAGGGTGAATCAGGAAATGAAAACGCCAAAGAGATTAATAAAAGGGAATCCCTCAATCCACACTCCTCTTCATCTATCTGAAATCAATAGCAAACCTCAAGAGGAAACTGCTTTCATCTGCTGGAGCACAAACTCAAACCTAGTTTATCAAGGCTGAGTTGAACTGATGCACTTGATACACTTGGCAAAAACTACAATTAAGCTAAAGTTAATAAATACATATACATACATGTGTATTTACTTACTTTAAGTAAGGTATCTCCACTTCGCATCATGCCCAACAACGCCCTTCTGCCATGACTTATTCACGATACAGCACTAGCCTCGAGTGCCTTACTGCTTTTATAAAACGGTTACACCACAACATAAATATTAAAGCCAAAAATATGTATCAACGCTACTTTCATGAGGTAAAATCAGTAAAGGCCTTCCTTCCGCCGGAAAAAATAGTCCCTGACCGTGAACAGCAACAGAAGTTACATTATTACGCCATTAGATGGCGGCAAAGACTCTTTATGAGTGTGTCAGTCAGTAGAGAAGACTTTTACATTGAAAACACGGAACAAATGCTTTGACTAGAGCCGTCAGTCATGGGAAAACTCATTAACTGTTACAAGACAAGACACTGCAGCGAACATTTAAACAGATTTTTTATTATGAACATTAAGACTGACCTGAAGGAAAATGCTAAATCTGCTGACTCGATCTCTTTCTCACGACACTCTTCTACATTATACAGTGAGCTTCAGTGAACAATATCAATTGACCCTTTGCTGAGAGTTTGATTGACAGGCGATCTGACCAATCATAACCCCAAATCCGCCATTTTGTCCGGCAAAGCAGTCAGGGGAGTTAGTAGATTAACGTTGGTGAACTTGAACTTGATAAATTGTGTGTCCTCACTTGAAACAACATTCCTTCTGATGTTCATTCATGTTTATTTGATGCTATAAATGAACTAGTATGAAGAGATGATCGGTTCACGAGCCGCTTGAAGACACACTATACGCTATTTATTGTTTAAACTTCTTTAAAAAATTACACTTTTACACTTTTAAATTGCGTTTTAGTTTACAATCAGAAAGTCTTTCAATCAGAAAAAAATCACAATTAGATTTACTCACCCTTATATGCATGTTTTAGCTAATGAATTAAGACACGGGGAAAGTAATTATATAAAAATTGCCCGTGACTCTGTGAACCCATTGAAATAGAGAGTGTTTAATCATCTGGAGTCTCACAACCTCTGAACTCATCAAAACCCCGCGGACAACTCCTAATAGCAGCGGTAATGAACCAGCTCGCGGGCACGTCTCCGTGACGACCGGACAGACCCCATCCACTCCGCGTAATGATATTAATAAACGCAGACTGGCAGAAAAACAACCGGACAGGATTGCGTCAGCGTCACAGATACGCTTGTTCCTATAATCATACACCGTACTCAAGTGACCGGATGTTTACATCAGCTAGTGATGATCTTTAGTGCATGTAACATTATATTATATTATATAGATACTGTTTTTCAGTGTGTTTACAGTAGTGTCAGTCCACTGACCAACCGCTGACTGTTTACTGACCGTCTGTTTCTGAGGAAGAACGAGTCAGTTTGGCAGGTTTGAGTGATATTCATTTAGAAGTAGCAAGTAAATAAAAGCAGTTTGTCTATTTTCAACACTGGTAATAATCAGAAATGTTTCTTGAGCAGCAAATCAGAATGATTTCTGATCATGTGACGTAATGACGCTGAAAATTCAGCTTTGAATCACAGGAATAAAATACATTTTTAACATACATTTACATAAAAACAGTTCTTTTAAATTGTAATAATATTTTACAATATTTTTTTCAAATAAATGCAGCATTGGTGAGCAGAAGAGACTTCTTTCAAATGCATTAAAAATTCCTGCTTTGGCCTGAAGCTCATATGCTACGATAATCTTCTTGAAAATTAACTTGTTTTTGGACAATTTATCACAAATGCATGTGAACACTGTCAGTTAATGAATTGTTATTGGTTTTAGGGTTGATTATTTCAAAGTTGGTGCCTTTTTTAACTCACACAATCAATTTAAAGAGCGTGTGGAAACTTCACGGACCGGCGATGATCCGAGCGCCGCTGCTTTAATGGGATGCGTTTGAATAAACAGTAAACACATGGAATCTCACTCTGGAATACTGATGGAACTGATCCAGAGTCAGCTTGTGAAGGTTATGGTGCACAAACACACAAATTTGGATTCATCGGCACACACACACACACACACACACACACACAAACACACACACTGTTTATCTAATTATTCGTTCTCATCTGGTTTGAGAACTTAATCGATACCGGCAGCTTGTTCTGGTTGCTTGGGCCCAGAGGCAGCCGTCAGACACACACACACACACACACACACACACATACACTCTCTCTCTCACACACAGACACACACACACACTTAAATGTTTCATTTGATATCTGAGAGCTCTTGGTAGCAGCTGTTTCACTGGTGTGATCATCACCACACACACCCTCCATCACTCTGACTCCTTTCTTTCTTTCTTTCTTTCTTTCTTTCTTTCTTTCCTCCATCCTCCTTCCCTCCCTGCCCCTTCCTTCCATCCATCCCTTCTTTCTTTCCTGCTTCCTTCCTTCCTTCCTTCCTTTCCTTTCTTCCTTCGTCCCTTCCTCCCTCCCTCCTTCCTTCCTTCCTTCCTTCCTCCCTCCCTCCTTCCTTCCTTCCTTCCTTCCTTCCTTCCTCCCTCCTTCCTTATTTCCCTCTTTCCTGCTCTGCTTCCTTCTCTCTCTCCTTCCTTCCTTCCTTCCTTCCTCCCTTCCTCCCTCCTCTTTCCTTCCTTCCTTCTTTCCCTCTTTCCTGCTCTGCTTCCTTCTCTCTCTCCTTCCTTCCTTCCTCCCTCCTTCCTTCCTTCCTGCTCTGCTTCCTTCCTTCCTTCCTCCCCTCCTCCCTCCTTCCTTCCTTCTTTCCCTCTTTCCTGCTCTGCTTCCTTCTCTCTCTTTTTCCTTCCTTCCTTCTTTCCCTCCTTCCTGCTGTTCTTTCTTCCTTCCCTCTCTCCTTCCTTCCATCCTTCCTCCCTTCTACCTCCCACCTCCCTCCTTCCTACCTCCCTCCCTCTTTCTTTCCTTCTTTCCCTCCTTCCTACCTCCCTTCTTCATTTCTTCCTTTCTTCCTTCCCTCCATCCCTCCTTACTTCCTCCCTCCCTTCTTCCTTCCTTCCTTCCTTCCTTCCTTTCCTCCTTCCTTCCTTCCTCCCTCCTACCTTATTTCCCTCTTTCCTGCTCTGCTTCCTTCTCTCTCTCCTTCCTTCCTTCATCCCTTCCTCCCTCCTCTTTCCTTCTTTCCGTATTTCCCTCTTTCCTGCTCTGCTTCCTTCTCTTTCTCCTTCCTTCCTTCCTCCCTTCCTCCCTCCTCTTTCCTTCCTTCCTTATTTCCCTCTTTCCTGCTCTGCTTCCTTCTCTCTCTCCTTCCTTCCTTCCTCCCTCCTCCCTCCTTCCTTCCTTCCTGCTCTGCTTCCTTCCTTCCTTCCTCCCCTCCTCCCTCCTTCCTTCCTTCTTTCCCTCATTCCTGCTCTGCTTCCTTCTTCCCCTCCTTCCTGGTGTTCTTTCTTCCTTCCCTCTCTCCTTCCTTCCATCCTTCCTCCCTTCTACCTCCCACCTCCCTCCTTCCTACCTCCCTCCCTCTTTCTTTCCTTCTTTCCCTCCTTCCTGCTCTCCTTCCTTCCCTCCCTCCCTCCTTCCTACCTCCCTTCTTCATTTCTTCCTTCCCTTCTTTCTTCCCTCCCTCCATCCCTCCTTCCTTCCTTCCTTGCCTCCCTCCTTCCCTCCATCCTTCCCTCCCTGATTCTGATTGGCTGTGTTGTTGGTGAGATTCAGTCATAAAGGAGATAATCTGCTTGTGATGTGGCTGTCTGTCGTCTCCGGTAGCGACGGCGCTTTATCTGACATTGGCAGTTGTGTTTGTGTGTGCATGCAGATTGTACACTAACACACAACCAACAAACCAACTAGTCAATTTTAAAATGTGTAAATATTTTTTATTATTATTTAAAAATATTTTAAAGATATTACGATGTCTTAAATTAGATCTGTCATTGAAACAATTTATTGTACTTGTAGACAGCAGGAAAAGAGTCAAGCAAACTGATGTTTAATAATTTAATTAATTATTTAAGGATATTATGTAAATATAATTCAATATTAATGAAATATGTAACTGAAATAAAATATAAATAAGTAAAAAAATAAACAAAGGGTTATTGATAACTAAAACCTTAAAAATGTTAATTGCTTTAAATAAAATAAACATTAACTGTAATAAAATAAAATATAATATTTCAGCTTGTTGACGAGGCAACACTTCTCAGTACTAAAATAACTGAAACTAAATAAACTAAAACTAAATAAAAACTTTTTTAAAACTAAAACTACAAAAATAACAAACACACAAAATCACTAAAATGATAAAAAAAAATTAAAATGTTAACAAAAAAACTATAATGTGACCACCACAATAAACATTTCTAATTTAATTATAAAATTTGAATTATGGACATTATTTATAATACAATTTATCATAATATTCTGCTTGACTTTGCAGCCCTTATAATATAATATAGATGTTGTACGCTTTTAAGGTAATTTATGAATTAAAAGTGCATTCTTTTTTATACAGGTATTTTATTAGTATAGTGTTGTATGTGGAATAGATGCATGTATGAATAATGTATGTTTTGGTGGGCTGATGTGCAGCAGTTCTTTCATCCAACACAAATGGGAGAAAATAAACAGTCGCTTGACCTTGAAGTGTTTGCAGATTTTATTGAATGGCTTTTATTTTGACGTCACCTGTGTGTTAGGATGACATGTGGAGACTTCAGTAAATCTGTTCCATTCATTTATTATCAGCTACATTTTCTTGAGGATTATCACGTGGATTCGGTGGGTGGGTATTTTTTGTATAAAGAAATTCGGTACGGATTATTTTTATTCTACGTCTTTAATATTTCTTTTCATCTTCTTTCCATTTCTTTCCTTTCACCCCTTTCTCCTGGTGATGTATGACTGCGCTCTGACTGTGTGTTTGTCGCTCTTCACTTCCTAATAAGGGCTCAGAAGAGCCGTGGAGGAAACACACACACACACACACACACAGTCATTTGTTTTCCCTCTCGTCTCTCTCCTGTCATCTAACCTTATTTCTGTCATGCTCTCTCTCAGTCCCAGTCTCTCCCTCTTCTCCAAGCGAACACATTTGAGTCCATTTTATCCTTGTGTTATTTGAGATTGTCACAGACATAAATTGAGGAGATGCATTTTACATAAATCGAACGCATCTGTATTTTCCTCCTCTGTAAAAATGATGGAGCGCATTAGGCCACTTACCTTTTTTTGGCTATCCGAGGACCTTCTTTGAGAACCGAATCCGTCAGGAATATTAATGTTGCTTGGCCTCCATTTATTTTGACCTTTGCTGAATAATGCAACTAGACCTAATTTTCTCATTGTGCCGCCTGGTGAACGCTCATTATGGATTTAGACTTCCTGCCAACTTTCTGGGTAAAGTAACAGTTGGTGGTTTGAGTTCTGCTGGCGTCGCACCTGACATAGAAAGATAATTAAATCATTACGAAAAAGCTGCTCAGAACTACACCGTAAGAAAATCTGTATGAAAACCTTTCTGGCTCCAGACATTTCAAGGCAAATCACCTGTGAAAAATCTATCCGGAAAATTCCTTCATGTTACATGTGGCCATTTTTATGCACGTAGGGACGTGCAAAACTATTTACTTTCAGTTGAGTGGTCAGAATGACAGATTGACAGATAATTGTTACTCGCCTAGTGAATAGTGCGCAAGGTAACACAAACCTTTGGTATTTATAATGCATAAGTCTGTCATTTAACAGCCATCCAGTAACCTTGAGCGTGAATTATTCCCTGCTTCTCCTACAAAATACACACTCATCATGACCGACTGAAGTGGAAAAAGCATCAATCATCCGCTGTCACACATGATATTAGACGTCAACCGGTGGCTTTCTCAACACACTCAGGGGGAAAGAATCGCACCCGTAGCCGGTGTTGTTCATTCACATACACTGCGTCGGTTCACTAAAGGAATTACTGGATGAAAATCAAGTAAAAGGGCAAACTGGGCCCAGAATTTGATAAACACAGTTGTCCATCTTTCAGTGTTGTGGAGGATGCAGAAGAGGACCACAGACTGACGACTTTATTGATTGAATTACCGAATGGCTCTTTAACATGCCAAGAGTATATTGGCTTTATGCCCGTTTATGAAGCTCTTCGCCATCGTTTGATCATTTGTTTCTTCAAATATTGCTTCCAATCCTGAAGGTGCATCCCATTTGGTACACGTTTTGACACTGACAAGTCCAAAAAAAGAAAAAGTGCACTTTAAATAACTAAATAATGCTAATTAACCCCCCAAAAATGAGGTGTGAATGTAAATGTTCGTAAACTGTTGCAGCTTTACTCACATAGCAGAGGGCGAGGGGCTTTCAGAATGAACTTTAGTTTTAAGTTTATAAATGTTGTGGCAGAAATCTAAATCATACTACATAAGAGACAAACTCAGTGAAAATTGTCTTTATAAGAATTTATTCCTTGCAAGGAAGGTCAAACAGTCATACAGAAACACAGGTCGGGTTTCCTCAGCTTTTATACCCCCCCCCCACACCCTTCAAGGTTACACCTCTTAACATCAGTACTTTTCCACACATGGTAAAAAGAAAAGACACTGTACTATGACATAAGGCCTAAACCAAGTACGGATGGCCCTGTTAGGCCCTACATCCCAGATTTAGGACAGGTTGACCCCTCAGGTCATGAGCAGACTCCCTTCAGCCCTGCAGCTGCTTTCCTTCATCCCAAATATGTGTTTACAGCAGATAGAAAAGCATACATTAACTCTTAGCAAACCCCTTAATATTAAAATTTCCTTCACAATAAACTACATGGTTGAGTACATAGTGTATAGTGCATCGTTTGGGACAAACTTGAGAGAATTGTTTTTTACATACTTCTCATGCTAACTTTTGTAATAAGTAAAAAATTAAGTCGTCAAATTTATTTGTATAGCTCTTTTCACAATACACAAAAACAATTTTACAGAAAATCATAACGCTAATGTTTATAAAATCTTAATATCGTCATGCCTTATAGTCACATCTAGCCAAATTTACACAGAAAGAAAAGACATTATCTAAATACTTTAAATAAACAAAAAGGCAAGTGTTGTATCGTGAATAAGTCACGGCTGAAGGGCGTTGTTAGGCTCGACGCGAAGCGGAGATGCAACACTTGTCTCGAATACCTTATTGCTTTTATAAAACGGTTACCACACAATATAAATATTAAAGCCAAAAATATGAATCAATGCTACTTTCATGAGGTAAAATCAGTAAAGGCCTTCCTTCCGCCGGAAAAAATAGTCCCTGACTGTGAACAGCAACAGAAGTTCCATTATTACGCCATTAGATGGCGACAAACACTCTTTATGAGTGTGTCAGTCAGTAGAGAAGACTTTTACATTGAAAACACGGAACAAGACGCAACTGACAAATGCTTTGACTAGAGCCGTCAGTCACGGGAAAACTCATTAACTGTTACAAGACAAGATATTGCAGCGAACATTTAAACAGATTTTTTATTATGAACATTAAGACTGACCTGAAGGAAAATGCTAAATCTGCTGACTCGATCTCTTTCTCACGACACTCTTCTACATTATACAGTGAGCTTCAATGAACAATATCAATTGACCCTTTGCTGAGAGTTTGATTGACAGGCGATCTGACCAATCATAACCCCAAATCCGCCATTTTGTCCGGCAAAGCAGTCAGGGGAGTTAGTAGATTAACGTTGGTGAACTTGAACTTGATAAATTGTGTGTCCTCACTTGAAACAACATTCCTTCTGATGTTCATTCATGTTTATTTGATGCTATAAATGAACTAGTATGAAGAGATGATCGGTTCACGAGCCGCTTGAAGACACACTATACGCTATTTATTGTTTAAACTTCTTTAAAAAATTACACTTTTACACTTTTAAATTGCGTTTTAGTTTACAATCAGAAAGTCTTTCAATCAGAAAAAAATCACAATTAGATTTACTCACCCTTATATGCATGTTTTAGCTAATGAATTAAGACACGGGGAAAGTAATTATATAAAAATTGCCCGTGACTCTGTGAACCCATTGAAATAGAGAGTGTTTAATCATCTGGAGTCTCACAACCTCTGAACTCATCAAAACCCCGCGGACAACTCCTAATAGCAGCGGTAATGAACCAGCTCGCGGGCACGTCTCCGTGACGACCGGACAGACCCCATCCACTCCGCGTAATGATATTAATAAACGCAGACTGGCAGAAAAACAACCGGACAGGATTGCGTCAGCGTCACAGATACGCTTGTTCCTATAATCATACACCGTACTCAAGTGACCGGATGTTTACATCAGCTAGTGATGATCTTTAGTGCATGTAACATTATATTATATTATATAGATACTGTTTTTCAGTGTGTTTACAGTAGTGTCAGTCCACTGACCAACCGCTGACTGTTTACTGACCGTCTGTTTCTGAGGAAGAACGAGTCAGTTTGGCAGGTTTGAGTGATATTCATTTAGAAGTAGCAAGTAAATAAAAGCAGTTTGTCTATTTTCAACACTGGTAATAATCAGAAATGTTTCTTGAGCAGCAAATCAGAATGATTTCTGATCATGTGACGTAATGACGCTGAAAATTCAGCTTTGAATCACAGGAATAAAATACATTTTTAACATACATTTACATAAAAACAGTTCTTTTAAATTGTAATAATATTTTACAATATTTTTTTCAAATAAATGCAGCATTGGTGAGCAGAAGAGACTTCTTTCAAATGCATTAAAAATTCCTGCTTTGGCCTGAAGCTCATATGCTACGATAATCTTCTTGAAAATTAACTTGTTTTTGGACAATTTATCACAAATGCATGTGAACACTGTCAGTTAATGAATTGTTATTGGTTTTAGGGTTGATTATTTCAAAGTTGGTGCCTTTTTTAACTCACACAATCAATTTAAAGAGCGTGTGGAAACTTCACGGACCGGCGATGATCCGAGCGCCGCTGCTTTAATGGGATGCGTTTGAATAAACAGTAAACACATGGAATCTCACTCTGGAATACTGATGGAACTGATCCAGAGTCAGCTTGTGAAGGTTATGGTGCACAAACACACAAATTTGGATTCATCGGCACACACACACACACACACACACACACACAAACACACACACTGTTTATCTAATTATTCGTTCTCATCTGGTTTGAGAACTTAATCGATACCGGCAGCTTGTTCTGGTTGCTTGGGCCCAGAGGCAGCCGTCAGACACACACACACACACACACACACACACATACACTCTCTCTCTCACACACAGACACACACACACACTTAAATGTTTCATTTGATATCTGAGAGCTCTTGGTAGCAGCTGTTTCACTGGTGTGATCATCACCACACACACCCTCCATCACTCTGACTCCTTTCTTTCTTTCTTTCTTTCTTTCTTTCTTTCTTTCCTCCATCCTCCTTCCCTCCCTGCCCCTTCCTTCCATCCATCCCTTCTTTCTTTCCTGCTTCCTTCCTTCCTTCCTTCCTTTCCTTTCTTCCTTCGTCCCTTCCTCCCTCCCTCCTTCCTTCCTTCCTTCCTTCCTCCCTCCCTCCTTCCTTCCTTCCTTCCTTCCTTCCTTCCTCCCTCCTTCCTTATTTCCCTCTTTCCTGCTCTGCTTCCTTCTCTCTCTCCTTCCTTCCTTCCTTCCTTCCTCCCTTCCTCCCTCCTCTTTCCTTCCTTCCTTCTTTCCCTCTTTCCTGCTCTGCTTCCTTCTCTCTCTCCTTCCTTCCTTCCTCCCTCCTTCCTTCCTTCCTGCTCTGCTTCCTTCCTTCCTTCCTCCCCTCCTCCCTCCTTCCTTCCTTCTTTCCCTCTTTCCTGCTCTGCTTCCTTCTCTCTCTTTTTCCTTCCTTCCTTCTTTCCCTCCTTCCTGCTGTTCTTTCTTCCTTCCCTCTCTCCTTCCTTCCATCCTTCCTCCCTTCTACCTCCCACCTCCCTCCTTCCTACCTCCCTCCCTCTTTCTTTCCTTCTTTCCCTCCTTCCTACCTCCCTTCTTCATTTCTTCCTTTCTTCCTTCCCTCCATCCCTCCTTACTTCCTCCCTCCCTTCTTCCTTCCTTCCTTCCTTCCTTCCTTTCCTCCTTCCTTCCTTCCTCCCTCCTACCTTATTTCCCTCTTTCCTGCTCTGCTTCCTTCTCTCTCTCCTTCCTTCCTTCATCCCTTCCTCCCTCCTCTTTCCTTCTTTCCGTATTTCCCTCTTTCCTGCTCTGCTTCCTTCTCTTTCTCCTTCCTTCCTTCCTCCCTTCCTCCCTCCTCTTTCCTTCCTTCCTTATTTCCCTCTTTCCTGCTCTGCTTCCTTCTCTCTCTCCTTCCTTCCTTCCTCCCTCCTCCCTCCTTCCTTCCTTCCTGCTCTGCTTCCTTCCTTCCTTCCTCCCCTCCTCCCTCCTTCCTTCCTTCTTTCCCTCATTCCTGCTCTGCTTCCTTCTTCCCCTCCTTCCTGGTGTTCTTTCTTCCTTCCCTCTCTCCTTCCTTCCATCCTTCCTCCCTTCTACCTCCCACCTCCCTCCTTCCTACCTCCCTCCCTCTTTCTTTCCTTCTTTCCCTCCTTCCTGCTCTCCTTCCTTCCCTCCCTCCCTCCTTCCTACCTCCCTTCTTCATTTCTTCCTTCCCTTCTTTCTTCCCTCCCTCCATCCCTCCTTCCTTCCTTCCTTGCCTCCCTCCTTCCCTCCATCCTTCCCTCCCTGATTCTGATTGGCTGTGTTGTTGGTGAGATTCAGTCATAAAGGAGATAATCTGCTTGTGATGTGGCTGTCTGTCGTCTCCGGTAGCGACGGCGCTTTATCTGACATTGGCAGTTGTGTTTGTGTGTGCATGCAGATTGTACACTAACACACAACCAACAAACCAACTAGTCAATTTTAAAATGTGTAAATATTTTTTATTATTATTTAAAAATATTTTAAAGATATTACGATGTCTTAAATTAGATCTGTCATTGAAACAATTTATTGTACTTGTAGACAGCAGGAAAAGAGTCAAGCAAACTGATGTTTAATAATTTAATTAATTATTTAAGGATATTATGTAAATATAATTCAATATTAATGAAATATGTAACTGAAATAAAATATAAATAAGTAAAAAAATAAACAAAGGGTTATTGATAACTAAAACCTTAAAAATGTTAATTGCTTTAAATAAAATAAACATTAACTGTAATAAAATAAAATATAATATTTCAGCTTGTTGACGAGGCAACACTTCTCAGTACTAAAATAACTGAAACTAAATAAACTAAAACTAAATAAAAACTTTTTTAAAACTAAAACTACAAAAATAACAAACACACAAAATCACTAAAATGATAAAAAAAAATTAAAATGTTAACAAAAAAACTATAATGTGACCACCACAATAAACATTTCTAATTTAATTATAAAATTTGAATTATGGACATTATTTATAATACAATTTATCATAATATTCTGCTTGACTTTGCAGCCCTTATAATATAATATAGATGTTGTACGCTTTTAAGGTAATTTATGAATTAAAAGTGCATTCTTTTTTATACAGGTATTTTATTAGTATAGTGTTGTATGTGGAATAGATGCATGTATGAATAATGTATGTTTTGGTGGGCTGATGTGCAGCAGTTCTTTCATCCAACACAAATGGGAGAAAATAAACAGTCGCTTGACCTTGAAGTGTTTGCAGATTTTATTGAATGGCTTTTATTTTGACGTCACCTGTGTGTTAGGATGACATGTGGAGACTTCAGTAAATCTGTTCCATTCATTTATTATCAGCTACATTTTCTTGAGGATTATCACGTGGATTCGGTGGGTGGGTATTTTTTGTATAAAGAAATTCGGTACGGATTATTTTTATTCTACGTCTTTAATATTTCTTTTCATCTTCTTTCCATTTCTTTCCTTTCACCCCTTTCTCCTGGTGATGTATGACTGCGCTCTGACTGTGTGTTTGTCGCTCTTCACTTCCTAATAAGGGCTCAGAAGAGCCGTGGAGGAAACACACACACACACACACACACAGTCATTTGTTTTCCCTCTCGTCTCTCTCCTGTCATCTAACCTTATTTCTGTCATGCTCTCTCTCAGTCCCAGTCTCTCCCTCTTCTCCAAGCGAACACATTTGAGTCCATTTTATCCTTGTGTTATTTGAGATTGTCACAGACATAAATTGAGGAGATGCATTTTACATAAATCGAACGCATCTGTATTTTCCTCCTCTGTAAAAATGATGGAGCGCATTAGGCCACTTACCTTTTTTTGGCTATCCGAGGACCTTCTTTGAGAACCGAATCCGTCAGGAATATTAATGTTGCTTGGCCTCCATTTATTTTGACCTTTGCTGAATAATGCAACTAGACCTAATTTTCTCATTGTGCCGCCTGGTGAACGCTCATTATGGATTTAGACTTCCTGCCAACTTTCTGGGTAAAGTAACAGTTGGTGGTTTGAGTTCTGCTGGCGTCGCACCTGACATAGAAAGATAATTAAATCATTACGAAAAAGCTGCTCAGAACTACACCGTAAGAAAATCTGTATGAAAACCTTTCTGGCTCCAGACATTTCAAGGCAAATCACCTGTGAAAAATCTATCCGGAAAATTCCTTCATGTTACATGTGGCCATTTTTATGCACGTAGGGACGTGCAAAACTATTTACTTTCAGTTGAGTGGTCAGAATGACAGATTGACAGATAATTGTTACTCGCCTAGTGAATAGTGCGCAAGGTAACACAAACCTTTGGTATTTATAATGCATAAGTCTGTCATTTAACAGCCATCCAGTAACCTTGAGCGTGAATTATTCCCTGCTTCTCCTACAAAATACACACTCATCATGACCGACTGAAGTGGAAAAAGCATCAATCATCCGCTGTCACACATGATATTAGACGTCAACCGGTGGCTTTCTCAACACACTCAGGGGGAAAGAATCGCACCCGTAGCCGGTGTTGTTCATTCACATACACTGCGTCGGTTCACTAAAGGAATTACTGGATGAAAATCAAGTAAAAGGGCAAACTGGGCCCAGAATTTGATAAACACAGTTGTCCATCTTTCAGTGTTGTGGAGGATGCAGAAGAGGACCACAGACTGACGACTTTATTGATTGAATTACCGAATGGCTCTTTAACATGCCAAGAGTATATTGGCTTTATGCCCGTTTATGAAGCTCTTCGCCATCGTTTGATCATTTGTTTCTTCAAATATTGCTTCCAATCCTGAAGGTGCATCCCATTTGGTACACGTTTTGACACTGACAAGTCCAAAAAAAGAAAAAGTGCACTTTAAATAACTAAATAATGCTAATTAACCCCCCAAAAATGAGGTGTGAATGTAAATGTTCGTAAACTGTTGCAGCTTTACTCACATAGCAGAGGGCGAGGGGCTTTCAGAATGAACTTTAGTTTTAAGTTTATAAATGTTGTGGCAGAAATCTAAATCATACTACATAAGAGACAAACTCAGTGAAAATTGTCTTTATAAGAATTTATTCCTTGCAAGGAAGGTCAAACAGTCATACAGAAACACAGGTCGGGTTTCCTCAGCTTTTATACCCCCCCCCCACACCCTTCAAGGTTACACCTCTTAACATCAGTACTTTTCCACACATGGTAAAAAGAAAAGACACTGTACTATGACATAAGGCCTAAACCAAGTACGGATGGCCCTGTTAGGCCCTACATCCCAGATTTAGGACAGGTTGACCCCTCAGGTCATGAGCAGACTCCCTTCAGCCCTGCAGCTGCTTTCCTTCATCCCAAATATGTGTTTACAGCAGATAGAAAAGCATACATTAACTCTTAGCAAACCCCTTAATATTAAAATTTCCTTCACAATAAACTACATGGTTGAGTACATAGTGTATAGTGCATCGTTTGGGACAAACTTGAGAGAATTGTTTTTTACATACTTCTCATGCTAACTTTTGTAATAAGTAAAAAATTAAGTCGTCAAATTTATTTGTATAGCTCTTTTCACAATACACAAAAACAATTTTACAGAAAATCATAACGCTAATGTTTATAAAATCTTAATATCGTCATGCCTTATAGTCACATCTAGCCAAATTTACACAGAAAGAAAAGACATTATCTAAATACTTTAAATAAACAAAAAGGCAAGTGTTGTATCGTGAATAAGTCACGGCTGAAGGGCGTTGTTAGGCTCGACGCGAAGCGGAGATGCAACACTTGTCTCGAATACCTTATTGCTTTTATAAAACGGTTACCACACAATATAAATATTAAAGCCAAAAATATGAATCAATGCTACTTTCATGAGGTAAAATCAGTAAAGGCCTTCCTTCCGCCGGAAAAAATAGTCCCTGACTGTGAACAGCAACAGAAGTTCCATTATTACGCCATTAGATGGCGACAAACACTCTTTATGAGTGTGTCAGTCAGTAGAGAAGACTTTTACATTGAAAACACGGAACAAGACGCAACTGACAAATGCTTTGACTAGAGCCGTCAGTCACGGGAAAACTCATTAACTGTTACAAGACAAGATATTGCAGCGAACATTTAAACAGATTTTTTATTATGAACATTAAGACTGACCTGAAGGAAAATGCTAAATCTGCTGACTCGATCTCTTTCTCACGACACTCTTCTACATTATACAGTGAGCTTCAATGAACAATATCAATTGAGAACAAACAGTTTACGTTGTTAAGAGTGGTTGCTTAGGTTTTGTGTAGTGATACACAGAACCGTTGGGTGACGTGGCCTTGTTTTATCGTGAATAAAAGCTATTGACCAATCAGAATCAAGGACATGAACTTTTATTAGAGGCCATTTTATGCGCTTTTACAAAGTCTTGATTTGGTTTTTAGGCTCTACTAGAGCAGGTTTTCATGCTTGAATGTTCAAAAACACATTATTTTCCTCATATTCTCCATTGTTGCAGCTCCTCTCTTCCCAGTCTGTCAGTATCGCTCTGTTTAGTTCCTGTCTCTATGAAGCCCCTCCTTCTGAAAAGCACAATGCGCTCTGATTGGTCGGCTGGACCAGGGTGTTTGTGAAATGTCCCGCCCCTTACCATAACCGCGAGTTTACTAACTAACTCAACCAAGTCCCGCCCCTTTATTTTGCGAATGCCTTGGGCGGGAATTATTTAAATGAGATGTTCGTTCCTGGGAGGAAACTCAGTTTCAGGGAATAACTCCTGCTTTAAAACTTTGCCGAGCTTTTTCATGCTCAAACAGCAACATTACACACTAAAGGAAGTTGAAAACCATCTTTAAAGACAGCACAGGTATTGAGTGATTTAACTGGAGCGTGTGTGGTTTAGTGAATAAGGTGTTTGTTGTGAAATAGAGCATGCAAATGAGGTGCAACTGTTTTCTCTGGTTTCTGTGCATTTGATTAAAAAGTAGACAGATGGACATTAAATCATTAAAAGCAACTGAACATTGTGTCAGTTTCTCACCAATATATCTTCCTTTCTTGTGTGGAACACAAAATTAGACATTTAGAAGATCGCTTCAGCTGTCCATGCAATAAAAGTCAATGGGATACAGGTTGCAGACAGGTTTGGAATGATATAAGGTTGAGTAAATGACACCATTTTCATCGGTTTCATTGGTTTTCACGACTGCACTGTCAGTGCAGGAGCCTTTACACATACAAATACATGCGTTTCAGTATGTAAAGACTATTCATAGCACCATTAAGATTACATGGCACACACACATTCCAGCTCTGTTCACATTTAATCCTCTCTACAGCTCTTCACAGTTAATGAAATATGTTCAAGCATGCTCACTGTCACCCCCTGGTTTTCTTTCAGAAGCACAAGCTGTTTTAAAACCTCACTAAACCCCAATCTCACTGAACTCACTGTTTCCCTCATTCATTTCTGAGCAAATTTTGAGCCTCGCAGCCGTCTGCACTGAGAGGCCGATGCAACACGACAAAATTAGAACACTTCCTGGAGGCTTTCTGCAGTGTGAGCGTGAACAGCGTTCTAGTTTTGTTGTATCAAACAGTTTGCTTGCTTCCATTCAGTACAGGTGGTGATGTGACAAGTGTCCAGCATCTAGTAGCTGAATTTGTTTCAAAAATGCTGCACCACTGCTGTCCAAAAGTTTGGGATCAGTGAGATTTTTTAATGTTCTTGAAAGAAGTCTTTTCTGCTCTCCAAGGCTGCGTTTATTTGATTAAAAATACAGTAATACTGTGAAATGTTATGACTATTTAAAATGCTGTTTTCTTTTGTAATATATATTAAAATGTAATTTATTCCTGTGATCAAAGCTGAGTTTTCAGCATCGTTACTCCAGTCTTCAGCGTCACATTATCCTTCAGAAATCACTGCTCAAGAAATATTATTATTATCAATGTTGAAAACGGTTTTGATGCTTAATATTTGTGTGAAAACGGTGATGCATATTTTTCAGGGTTCTTTAAAAAGTAGAATGTTCAAAAGAACAGTTTATTTGGAATAGAAATCTTTTTTAACATTATAAATGTCCCTTTAAATCATTTTAATGCATCCATGCTGAATAAAAATTATATTAATATTATAATTATAATTATAATAATTAATATTAATTATACATTAATAATATTTTTCATATCTTACTGATACTGACCCCAAATGGTAATTAATTTCATGTTTTAAACTGTGGATTTTTTTCACAAATTTTTTTTTTTCATTCGAAATTCATACCACAGACAAAACTTTCTAATATGAGAATAAAATCCATCCATCAATTCTGTTCAAATTGGTTGTATACCTTGAAAAATTCCGATATTCAGTGCCATTTTATTCAGATAATTCAGGTTTTATTTAGTATATTCAGGTAAGAAATGCTACAGAAATGAAAGCAATCAAATGTAAAACAACAGATTAATGAAATACAGATTAATGCTTAGAATTAAAGTTATTCATTCAAGAGCAGAGGGTGATTTTCTTTGTCTTTTGTTCTTGAAATAAAATAACAGACCGCAGCAGGTTTATTAGGCTGCTGTCACTTTAAGAGCCTATGCACGAATCCAATATACTGTTACACAACATGCGTTTTCAACTATTTATGTCCCAAAACTGACTGTTTTTACCTGAATATTTGGCAAGACATCATTTTGTGTGTATTTTACCACAATAAGCCATGAAAAAGAACTCAATTTGGTACTCGTGAGCAGTTTAAGAGGTTTATGAGAGCGCCACTTATATAGATCAGTAGTACATGCGCTTCTGGTGTGAGCTCAAAACCTGCAGGAATGACAAAAAATTATGCGCAATTCAATCCCTATTCAATCTGAGTGAATGAGACGAGTGAGAGGAGGCGGGTGAGAGCGCAGCTGGTATCGGTGTATCAATACTGCAGAAAAGAGCATTGGAACCATTTCAGATAATTCACTATCGATATATATCAGAATATTGATATTTTTGAGTACACTAGTACATACTAAGTATACAGTTATAGTAGTGCACTACAATGCACCATCTCATTTGCATAAACAGGCTCAGCCGCATCACTGTACACGCCCACATCGCTCAGTCAGTTGTCATTAATGTTGCTAAACTGAATCATTTCTGGTGGCTTTGATGTTGCAGATTTGTTCATTTGGATGCAGCTCAAAGCAGTGCATTTTCATCACTCTCATTGTTTAATGTTTCTTTGGCCGCTCTGAATGAAGCGTTGGACACAGAAGTGTTGTGCTGTGATCCACAGGTTTAATGAGACTCAAGGGTGGAAGAGACACACGAACCACCAAGCGTGGGCGTATCCGGAACGGGTTTTAATTACAAACCGCCCCATCGGGAGGCAGAGATGGAGGGAGAGAGTGGAAGTGAGAACCTGCATTGAGGGACACTTGACCAGAATGTTAGAGAGACTGGAGGGTGGGCTCTTGTAAATAAATGCCTAGCAACACCTTAGCAACCGCATAGCAACAGGCCGGCAACCATTTGTGGCGTTTAGCACGTTTTTCATATAATGTTAAAATCTCTTTGTTTTTGTTTGATGGGTTTGTAGTGTTTGAGAATTCATGTTGTTTTTCATGTCCGCCTTAAAAATGAATCTGTCAGAGATGTCAGTGAGACAAACGGCTGAAATCAGTATTCAGCGCAGGTTCATGAGGCTTTACTGCAGTTAAAACAAGCACTGAAAGAGTAAGTGTGTGTGTGTGTGTGTGTGTGTGTGTGTTGAACTGGCTCACCTTGTGTTTCCGGCCTCTGAAGGCTCAAGCTCTCTTCCTGTCTGTCCTTTCTCATTCTGTGTGTGGTACACCACTAACCAAACACAACAGTTGCTGGGATGTTTCACACTCACACATGAAATCAAAACTGACCTAATTGCGTGATTTTTTTTCCTGTCAATGTAATAACTTGCGTTTGCCTCTGAAACTTTGACTTCAGCAGTCTCTCTTTTAAAAAAATAAAAATATATATTATAATCATATAAAGGTACACTATGTAACTTTTAGTCCCTCTAGTGGTTAAAAAACAAAACTGCATGCATTTTGTAGAAGAACATTGGGTCTCATTCACTGAGCATGCGTACGCAGGACCGATTTTAAGAACAAATCATGATTCACCCAAAATTTCGTATTAAAAATCGTTCTAAATTTACGACAAAATATTGGATCTACTGAATGCACTCGTACGCAAAAAAAAGCACTTTATAATCGAGTTATACAAATGTGAAATTTCACCCTAACAAGACTATAATTATATAAAAGTATGTTACATTAATTGTATTATATAATCCATATATAAAGTTATTAAATAATACAATTTAATCTTAAATACGTCATCATAAACCGTGAATGTGCGAAGCTTCTCTGAATAACACGAGGATCAGCGGCGTGTCTGACGAGAGTGACGTAAGCCTGTGAGGAAAGCGTGCGCGGAAAGCCCTTATATGGGCGTGGTTTGGGCGCTTTTTATGCAAATGACATGCGGCCGCTCATTTAGAATACTCCAAATTCACTAAAATAAGAACGAGGTTAAGAACAAATTAATGTGCGTACGAACGTGTTGTGAATTAGGTGGAGATTTTTCGTGAGAAGTACTCCTGTGCGTGCAAATACGAAATAATCCATGCAATTATTAGTTAGTGAGACAGATTGTTTTTATTGTGCTTCGGCTCATAAAACGTTCATTACTCTGCTTAAGAGATATAACCAGTTTAGATGGAAAGGATCTCATGCTGACTAGCTGAAAACTTTACTGCCCATTAATAGACACCATACTTCCTTGAAAATAAATTCCAGCACAGCTCTAAAATAACCATGATGAAATGATCCTCCACAATAGATAATGAACTCTGTTTGAGAGCTACATATGGCAGTTTATCTGTTCAATAAAATACTGAGTAATAAAAACGCCATATTCGCGTCACATTTCATCTCTTAATCTCTGAAAAGTCAAGTCAATGTTGATTCTGGTTTTATTATGAGCTCTGACGCGTTCTCTCAGACTCTCTGCTGTTCGGCGTTTGTTTAAAACGGGTGATTCCCTGGAGGATGGAGATTTAGCGGGTCCATTTCAATCTTTCTCGCTCGTTGTGACAACTAACCTATACTATACTAGGGGTGTGCGATATTGATAAAAAATGATTTTTCAGAAAACGATAATCAGACGATATTTTGCATCATTTGGCAATGTAATTGGTGACAGTATTTATTATATATCTGTCACTTTTTCTGTCGTAAGGAACTTTCTTGCTAAATGATTCGGCCATGTTTATTGCGTGTGTTTTTGATTTTGCTCTGTCTGCCGTGTTCATTTGACTCCTGAAGCTTTTCATAATCCTCATATTAGGGCTGCACGATTTATCGCGTTTAAATCGCACACAATTTGACAAAGGCTGCGATTATTTAATGTGCAGCTTGTCAGAGCTGTACGGCTCTGTGATCAGTAGTAAATGCTTCTCCATCTGAAAGCCAGAGGGCGCAGAAGATAACGCTTCATATCACTGATTAAACAGAAGATTGAAACATTAATCATGACTAATAAACACACGACTGCATTATTCTGTGTAAGAAGCCTCATCATCTCACAGAAGCTCAACTGTCGTTATGAAGTGAGTTTGGAGTAAAAACATGTTAATAAATGTTGTCTTTTGTTGAAGGTGTTACTAAATCCTTCTCATGTCTGGAAAGATGTTTGACGCGTGTTGCTTTTTCAAATGTACATTATAAGTGACTCAAACTCGCAGTGCTTTCAGATGGATCAGCATTAGGAGCCGTACTTCACTGACAAGCTTCTTCACAGTTTCGTCACTCATTTTAACTTCTGTCAAACACACACTCTGAATACTCGCACACAATAGTACTCAGTATATACTCAACTACATCACACAGTGAATTCGTGAACACTTCATGCAGCGTTTGGATTGGTTTCTAAAAATGAGAGAAATACTCCATAATATGATTTGGCATGTTGTTAACACATCAATTACGATATTATCGCACACGATACACACATCAAAGTAGCCGGGGCAACTTTTCTCTTTTTATGGATATGAGACGCACACGAGCGAGTGACGTATGTACACAATTTCCCGCTAAAACCAGATCTGAAATATAAACACTAATAAGGGATTTACCATAGTGAATCAGGGTAAAACAAAAACACATTTGGAAGAAGGATTGCTGATGTACTGACGCATTTATATTTTGTTAATTTTGAAAAAAGTTTCATAGTGTGTATATTTTTTCTTGTTTAATATCCTGTTTCAACAATATGCCTGCATCTTGTAATATTGGAAATACATCACATTATATCAGTAAAATGGGTTATGATGCCATTTGAAGTTAACTTTATGTCAACATCATTCACACAGTTTCACTCACTCACAGGCACAACCCAGCATTCATTAAAGCACTCGAGCAACTTGTCATTTGCTAGCAAACTTATACAATGTGTATCTAGCAGCACTACAACAAAAGAGTTTCAGCTAATCGTGACTCATGCATTTGATGCGTCTCCGTGGAGCCATAAACACACTGAACCTGATCCAGCTTTATGTGTTATCCAGTAGAAAACCATAAATAAATGCAGAATAACTAAAACCAATGAAATCATAGACAGTCACATATACATCGCGAGAGTGAGCAGCTCGATATTTATTGTTGTCTTTGTCTCCCCTGATCGCAGTTTTATGGTTTTATGTATCAGTATGTGACAAATAAACTCTGGAAATAACATGAAATAAAAGTTGTTGCCCCCAGGTCCTCATTATGGGCTATTTTATAGACAATAAGTGATGTAATAATCAAAAAGAATGTGAGTCACTGAAACTTATTTTCTTTTATGTTGCCAACATAACCAATGCTGCATTACAATTCAATCAATTCCAAATGAATAAAGCCAAGCCTCAATTTTCTCAAATATCTTTCTTGATTTTGAAATGTCACATCACAGCATTTCATATTAATTTTAAAGAGGCCATATCATGCCCTTTTTTTTTACAAATCCTTGAGTTTGTTTTTGGCTCTACTAGAAGGGGTTTTCATGCTTGAATGTTCAAAAACACATATTTGACATTGATGCAGCACCTCTCCTCACGGTCTGTCAGTAACAGTCTGGTTTTTCCAAAGCGTCATTACCCAACTGTGGTCGCGAGATCTGTCATTACCAGCATGGTTCAACGATTCTGTGTTTCCTGAAACCATAGTTCCAACTAACATTTGCAAACAGCATCACAAAGTTATGCAGTTGGAACGACACTTCTATACCTGTGGTTAGAAGCAGAGATTTGAAGAGTGTGCATGTACGTATATGCTCTGGTACATTGGAGGAACCCCGGAGTGGCGTAAGAGGGAACATGCAATTGACCCTTCGCCGGCAGTTTGATTGACAGGCGATCTGACCAATCATAACCCCAAATCCGCCATTTTGTCCGACAAAGCAGTCAGGGGAGTTAGTAGATTAACGTTGGTGAACTTGAACTTGAAAAATTGTGTGTCCTCACGTCTTTCCGCGCTTGAAATGCATCATTCCTTCTGATGTTCATTCATGTTTATTTGATGCTATAAATGAACTAGTATGAAGAGATGATCAGTTCACGAGCCGGTTCACATTAAAGAGACACTATACGGTATTATTAACTTCTTTAAAAAATTACAATATCTTAAATATGAAACTGTTTCATACGTTGTCAGTGTCCTCTTTGCTCCGCATTGTATTTTTCACTGCATGAGAACATGATGTGTGGCGTGAGAGCGCATGGCTTGTCGGACATAGCAACAGTAACTAAAGGGGGCGGGTCAACGTGGTTTGAACCGCGGATGTATGACGAAGTTGCTATGGCTAGGAAACAGTCATAACTAGCAATTATTCATCGTACCATGGTGGTTAAGTAACGAGTTATGCCTTTTTACTTCCTGTCTCCCTCCTTCTGAAAAGTGCAATGTGCTCTGATTGGACAAGCGCTTCTGGGATGTATGGGAAATGCCACGCCCCTTACCATAATTGCGAGTTTTAAAACACCACTAACTAACTGAACCAGGCCACGCCCCTATATTTAACACATGCCTTGGGCGGGAATTATTTAAATGAGGAATATTGTGACATAACTACAATGGAGGTGTTTCAGAGAGTTCAGGTATAGAGAATAACTCCTGCTGGAGGGACTATGAGCTTTTTTCTCGATCAAACAGCAACATTACACACTAAAGAACGCTGAAAATGTAAAAAAGCTTCAAGCTGTGATATGGAGACGAAACTGAGCAAGTAACACCATCAACTCACATTTACACACACACATGCACAGGTGTTTCTAATGAGGTGTGATCAATTCAGGTGTGAGCAAATGAGTTCATTACCGTCACCTGAGCTCTGATCTGTGTGATTGAGTGTGCTTGTGATGCACACAATGAGGCTGATTTCTATTGTAATGTGAGCTTCACTGCGAGCTACGGGGCATCACTGTCCCATGTGGGCATGTTTGCCGTGTCCTACAGTACATTAGCTGGGTTGGAGTTTTGCATAGACCAGACTGTTTATTTTTATTTTGAATCCGAACATCATAATGATGTAGCAGCAAAATTCACATGTAGAAAATATTGCACTTTTTATGTGTTTGAAATTATTTTTTTTCATACATTTACGTGTGTGTTCTGTTTGGTTAAAAGTGACCCTGAAATAATGAACATGGAAGGAATATTTTACTCTGATTGACCTTGAGCGCATGAGAGCACATAAATTACCTCAGGTTTCAAAATGAAACTACCCAGTGATCATAAACGGCTACATTTCCTCCTCAAAAGTGAGCGTTGTATGTACCCGTCACTATCTTTGTGATAGGAATTACGTTGCTCACTCTCATTTCCCACTGTGCTCTTCAAGGGTGCAAAAATGTCATTTGTAAATCGCCCCGGTCCGTCTCACGCGCAGCTGTGTTCCAATCATCTGATAACTGACCGCCAGACTCTGGTTCTTAAACTCAGCAGGTCACACAAACAAGATAAAGGCTCCTTCATTTATTTAGCGCTTTTAATTTGTCAGTGTGATTCTGCCTGAAGACGCCGTTATCTAGACCCACACAGGACGCTCTTAGATTCTCACCAGTGAGAAACTCATTAAACAGGTCGTATTCATGTCATCTTTCAAAGCATATAATGCATAGGTAGTTCCAGTCAGTTTAATCATGTTCTATATTAATACACGGCCTTTATTACGGTACACACACGCACACATATTGTATACATTGATAATAATCAGAATCAGCTTTCACAGGAAAAAATTAGATTTTGCAGTATATTCACGTAGAAAGCCTGTTTCTGCCTCTAATTAGAAAAATAAATAAGGTAATTGGGACATTTATCTCACAATTCTGACTTTTTTCTCGCATTTGCAAGTTTGCGTCTCACAATTCTGATTGTTTTTCTCAGAATTGCGAGATTTAAACGATATAAAGTCTTTTTTCTCGCAATTGGACATGTTTATATCTCACAATTCCGACTTTATAACTCGCAATTGACCCCAGTTTGATTGACAGGCGATCTGACCAATCACAACCCCAAAATCGCCATTTTGTCTGACAAAGCAGTCAGGAGAGTTAGTAGATTAACGTTGGTGAATTGAACTTGATAAATTGTGTATATTCACGTCTTCCCGCGCTTGAAACAACATTCCTTCTGATGTTCATTCATGTTTATTTGATGCTATAAATGAACTAGTATGAAGAGATGATCGGTTCACGAGGAGCTACAGCGATCTGTCACCACACATTAAACACACACTAGACGCTATTTATTGATTAAACTTCTTTAAAAAATTACAGTATTTGAAATTTGAAAGTTTGCTTCATATCAAAGTAACCTGCTCTGTCTTGTCTGTCGACATGTTGTCAGTGTCCTCTTTGCTCCGGGATGTATTTTTCACCTCGTGAGAACATGATGTGTGGCATGAGAGCGCATGGCAGAGTAACAGTAACTAAAGGGGGCGAGTCTTCGCAAACGGTCAATTGTGAAATAAAGTTACCTTTTTCATATTGTGGCAGAATCAAGCTTCCACAGAAAATGGTTATTTTAAATTATAATAATATTTCACAATATTATAAGAGTCTTCTTTCTTATATTACTGTGTAAGAATCTCTGTTGCATCTTTACCAAGCACATCCATTCTCCTGCTGCCTTCTTCTCATGTCAGACCAGCTGATGTTTTAAGCATTCGTGAGCTCTCAGGGCCGTTGACTCGTTGCTTTCCTCTCTCCAAGTTCCACAGCTGTCATACGAGCTGAATTGCTCTCAGGTTTTGATCTGAGTTTGGCACCGTAGTGCAGCAGATGGTGTCCAGGAGTTCAGTGAACTGTCAACTCTTTCAGCGTTTAATCTTTATTTCAAAGCAATTATCTTCTCAGCTTGAGTCACAGTATCAGCCCTGCTGAAATGAGAGAAATGGCAGAAATATCTGTTCACATACAGTGGGTACGGAAAGTATTCAGACCCCCTTAAAATTTTTCACTCTTTATTATATTGCTAAAATCATTTAAGTTCATTTTTTTCCTCATTAATGTGCACACAGCACCACATATTGACAGAAAAACACAGAATTCTTGACATTTTTGCAAATTTATTAAAAAAGAAAAACTGAAATATCACATGGTCCTGAGTATTCAGACCCTTTGTTCAGTATTTAGCAGAAGCATCCTTTTGATCTAATACAGCCATGAGTCTTTTTGGGAAAGATGCAACAAGTTTTTCACACCTGGATTTGGGGATCCTCTGCCGTTTCTCCTTGCAGATCCTCTCCAGTTCTGTCAGGTTGGATGGTAAACGTTGGTGGACAGCCATTTTTAGGTCTCTCCAGAGATGCTCCATTGGGTTTAAGTCAGGGCTCTGGCTAGGCCATTCAAGAACAGTCACGGAGTTGTTGTGAAGCCACTCCTTCGTTATTTTAGTTGTGTGCTTAGGGTCATTGTCTTGTTGGAAGGTAAACCTTCGGCCCAGTCTGAGGTCCTGAGCACTCTGGAGAAGGTTTTCGTCCAGGATATCCCTGTACTCGGCCGCATTCATCTTTCCCTCGATTGCAACCAGTCGTCCTGTCCCTGCAGCTGAAAAACGCTCCCACAGCATGATGCTGCCACCACCATGCTTCACTGTTGGGACTGTATTGGACAGTTGAGCAGTGCCTGGTTTTCTCCACACATACCGCTTCGAATTAAGGCCAAAAAGTTCTATTTTGGTCTCATCAGACCAGAGAATCTTATTTCTCACCATCTTGGAGTCCTTTAGATTTTTTTAAGCAAACTCCATGCGGGCTTTCATGTGTCTTACACTGAGGAGAGGCTTCTGTCTGGCCACTCTGCCATAAAGCCCTGACTGGTGGAGGGCTGCAGTGATGGTTGACTCTCTACAACTTTCTCCCATCTCCCGACTGCATCTCTGGAGCTCAGTCACAGTGATCTTTGGGTTCTTCTTTACCTCTCTCACCAAGGCTCTTCTCCCCCGATAGCTCAGTTTGGCCGGACGGCCAGCTCTAGGGTCGTCCCAAACGTCTTCCACTTAAGGATTATGGAGGCCACTGTGTTCTTAGGAACCTTAAGTTTAGCAGAATTTTTTTTTTGTAACCTTGGCCAGATCTGTGCTTTGCCACAATTCTGTCTCTGAGCTCTTCAGGCAGTTCCTTTGACCTCATGATTCTCATTTGCTCTGACATGCACTGTGAGCTGTAAGGTCTTATATAGACAGGTGTGTGGCTTTCCTAATCAAGTCCAATCAGTCTAATCAAACACAGCTGGACTCAAATGAAGGTGTAGAACCATCTCAAGGATGATCAGAAGAAATGGACAGCACCTGGGTTAAATATATGAGTGTCATAGAAAAGGGTCTGAATACTTAGGACCATGTGATATTTCAGTATTTCTTTTTTAATAAATCTGCAAAAATGTCAACAGTTCTGTGTTTTTCTGTCAATATGGGGTGCTGTGTGTATATTAATGAGGGTAAAAAATGAACTTAAATGATTTTAGCAAATGGCTGCAATATAACAAAGAGTGAAATATTTTAAGGGAGTCTGAATACTTTCCGTACCCACTGTATATTCAATAAATATACATACATTCCAATTCAAATGCAATAGAATGTACTTGACACATGTTGTATTGTATTTACATCAATTAGACGAACATTAAAGTGTAGCACTGCAATAGTCTTCAGAAGTAATTGGATTGGTCTCTGAGAGAGTTTAGTCTGTGAAGCGCCTGACAGCAGGACGCTTGTATGAGTAATTACACTGATTTGTTGTCAGTATTAAATTATCTATGAATGCGGCCCACTGAAAGTTTGCTGGACAGAATGTGTTCTTTCCAATTAACCAGCGTTTGTTTTGTTTTGTTCGGTACAGGTTCTCATGGTGTGACAAAGTCAAAAAGCATTACAGTGTAGTGTTCACTCCAGTACAGACAAAAAAATAATGTCGAACTGACAGCACAGCGTCTCGGGCCACTCTAGTTTATGACACCAGTGTGAAGAGCAATGACACGCTCTACCCTCAGAGAAATCCTCTCTAGTAGTTTATAAACTTGTGTTTGGAGAGGCTGTAAGCAGAGATGTGCTTCAGTATCCTAATCTCCATCCGTCTTTCTTCTTGCCTCTCCACTCATTATTTCATTCCCTCCATTTCATTTCTGCTCCCCTTTCCTCATTTGTACTTGCTGAAATGAAACAAATGATTCGCCCCAGAAGAGGAGATATTCAGCTTTATCCCTTTCTGTTGTCACCTGCTGCCGGAGAAGCTTGTTTACTCCAGCTTTGCTTTAATAAGATCCTGTTGGGGCATGCTGTTTAACATTTTAGGCTGTGTAAATATGTAAATGCAGGCACCAATACTTAGTCGACAATTTGCAATCAGACTTTCCCATTGTCCCTACTTTACTTTCATTAGTGCATTAATGTGGCAGGAACAAAATTCGGTGCTCAACAGGGTGATCGCCTGTAAAGGCCAGGGGTGTATAAAGTACTTGAAAGCCATACTTGAGTAAAAGTATAGATATCTTACTATACACACACATATATATATATATATATATATATATATATATATATATAAAATGACTTTGGTAGAAGTTAAAATCACTGTTTTGAATATTACTTGAGTAAAAGTTTTAAAGTATGTGATATTTTTTTTTACTTATGTAAAAAAATTTTTTATATTAAACACACTTAAGTATTGAAAGTAAAAGTACAAGTAAATGCAAAATACAAAAGCAATAAAAAATTCTTCTATACACTCTCACATTTTGTTTGCTTTGAATTAAGAAATGGCAAAATGTTTATTGTAAGTTTTAAATATAAAAAAATACTAATATATTAATTATACCTTGATCATTCATGTTAATTCATAGTGCATTATAATTAATGTAAGAGGCAACTTTAAAATGTTAAAATGCAAATGTTGTAATAAACAATGAACAACACTTTCATTGACCTTTTAATGTTACAAACGGACTCTTATTGTAAAGTGTTTCCATTTCATATAAATCCAAACAATCATGCTTAAAAATGGCCTTCTTTACACACAAAGGCATATTATATGTATACTTTCACTCGTTAGTTGCTTCTATTTTAGAACATTTGATGATTATCAAATCAATATGTGTTAAAGTGCAGATTAAAAAAGAACTGAAATCGAACACATTTCTGATTTATGTTTCTGTCGGCTGCATGATTAGGATACGATTTAAATAAGCAACTTTGCTGAATAATGAATGGATAAAATCAAACAAATGGATACAAACTAAAGCAAATAGATGGAAACAATCATGACATTAAACAGTTGGTGTTTTTGTCACATCGCTTTAACGCTTGAGGTAATGTTATTACTAATGTTAGCATCCTCTCAGCCTCGACGGCAAACATACTGCTGTTCTCCACTAATGCAGCATCTAGTCAACAAACTAATTACTTTAGTGATATGAAAACATATACTGTAGTGTACTGTATAACATACCGCTTTGTTGTCTGTTTTAAATCCGTTTTTGAAGTGTCCCATTTTTCAAAACAAACTCTACGAGGCGTCAGTGATAGTTTTTATTTGGCCTCTAGAGGTCGCTCTCGAGCCGCACTCTTCTCAGTCGCTCCAGCAACAGACACAACCCAAAAAATTTAATCAGCACTTGTTTGCACATGCTTGCTTGCCGTCTGTGTTCTTCCGACTGTATTTTGTAGTAAGTAACGAAAATGCTTTGGAGAAATGTATCGGAGTAAAAGTTTACATTTTATTTACCAGTTTATTAAGCACCCCGTGAAAATGCATAAGGTCTATATATACATGTTTACTGTTAGTTGTAATGAGTATTGAGTATTAAGTAGTAAGGATTATGGAGGCTACTGTGCCTTGCCATAATTCTGTCTCTGAGCTCTTCAGTCAGTTCCTTTGACCTCATGATTCTCATTTGCTCTGACATGCACTGTGAGCTGTAAGGTCTTATATAGACAGGTGTGTGGCTTTCCTAATCAAGTCCAATCAGTATAATCAAACACAGCTGGACTCAAATGAAGGCGTAGAACCATCTCAAGGATGATCAGAAGAAATGGACTGCACCTGAGTTAAATATATGAGTGTCACAGCAGGGTCTGAATACTTAGGACCATGTGATATTTCAGTATTTCTTTTTTAATAAATCTGCAAAAATGTCAACAGTTCTGTGTTTTTCTGTCAAAATGGGGTGCTGTATGTACATTAATGAGGAGAAAATATTAACAATATTATATGCACTTCTTTTCAGAGTGAAAACAGATTCATCTTCTGTACAATAAACGTCTTAAAACTCAATAAAGTTTTGGCCATCATTTGGACAGGGTCCAATACAACAGGCTTGTACTAATAGTGGATAAAACTATAATTTTTAACCGTAATTAAACTAAACTATACCTGCTCTATCTCCACGCAGCATATATTCTCCGGTTCTGTAGGCGTTTTTGTCCGACTTCAGTTTGAACATATAAGGCTGAGCTCAGCTACTGCCAGTTTCAGTGCGTGAGATTGTCCTGTTTTGTTGTTGCATGAGCTCTTGAAGCTCCGCCCTCTTCTTGAATGGGGGCCGGGAGCAGCAGCTCATTTGCATTTAAAGGGACACACACAAAAAGGGCGTGATTTTGCTCACGCCCAAGAAGTGGCAATTTCAACATGCTATGGAAATGATCTGTGCGGTGTTTTGAGCTAAAGCTTCACATACACACTCCGGGGACATCGAGAGACTTATTGATGAGTTTCCTGTGAATGTCAGCTAAAATATGTAAACTAGAATTTCTTTAGAAAAAATGTTTGCTTAGGCAAAATTATTTTCACAATGCTAGGGGCAATGCAATGTGGATGGTTGCCAGGGTGTTGCTATGTGGTTGCTAAGTTTAGCTGGTTACCTTTTGAAGTAATAAAAAATCATATTTAGTTCTTTTATAGCTCTCAGTGTTACCAAAACCTCCCTTCTTTTATTATGATGGAAATGTTGTTTCTTTAGCAGACGCTGCTGCTTGATGTGTGGGTTGTTAAATGGAATCTGATTGGCTCAGAGACTCTGTATCCCTGGATCCCAATATAACCATACTGACGAACTCAAGCAGAGAATATCTGGTTTATTTTTGTCACTCATTACCTTGTTTATTATCATCTATTCCATTGCAGTGCACTTCAGTTAAAGGAATTCAATAATCACCCTCATTCGCAAAACACTGTATCACTGTCTTACTGAGAGTCTGGCGAAGAAATGTTTAGTTGTCTGGAGGTCTTAAGAAATAACAAATTAGTAGCACAGATTGGACTGTTCCCAGACTGCTTGGCACTTCCTTCTGGGAATTATGGGCTGTCAAATGCATCGTCGTGGTGACAGAACACTGCATAGCTGAAGGTGTTTGTTAGTCACCTTCCTGTCAGAGGCATCTGTCAATCATCTGTCAATCATCTGTCAAAACGAGTGATGTTTAATGGTACACAGGTGTGTAGATCACACACAAATGCTCAATGTATGTGTTTGCAGTTGGTTAGGAATTGAAATAACTCAATTTTTGAATGAAAGAGATTATTGGGAAGATTGGGAAGGATTTGCTTGGGTCAGGAAAAGTAAGCAACATTATTCTTACTCCCCTGTGGGGCCTTGTTTACATCAGCAGAGAAGAAAAAAGATGTAGAAAATGCTCTCTTTGAAAGATTATGAAGCTGCTGCTTTTCTTTTGATTAACCTGCACTGATGAATTGAGCACAATAAGACCAAAGACATTTATTAAGGGTGTAAATGAAGTGCATTTTTATTTCATATTGTCAAGCAAGGTCTCTTTTTTTCCACAAGCATCCATGCAGTGTTCAATAACACTAAGGCAGTGAAAGAGAGTAAATATGGTGAATGTCTGTATGTATTCATTCATTTTAGTTATCCTGTTTATTTGGCCATCAATCATATGGTTTTCTACTGGATAACACATAAAGCTGGATCAGATTCAATGTGTTTATGGCTCATGGGCTCCTCCGAAGTCTCTGCAGAGATGCATCAAATTGCACGTGGCATAATTACTTGAAAATCTTTTGTTGTAGTTCAACTAGAATCAAATCTACATGCAAATAACACGATTACATGAGACAAAGTTCAACGGTTGCCTGCCTGCTTCTCTCCCAATGTCCTCATCATTTGAACCAGTGGTTTTATGCTTTACTGTGGATTTCATGGCATAGAGCACAGTTTACTGTCTCTATATACAGTAGATAATTATCTCATAAGGCTAATGATAACTACTAAATATATATACTCACCTAAAGGATTATTAGGAACACCATACTAATACTGTGTTTGACCCCCTTTCACCTTCAGAACTGCCTTAATTCTACGTGGCATTGATTCAACAAGCTGCTGAAAGCAGTTTTTAGAAATGTTGGCCCATATTGATTGGATAGCATCTTGCAGTTGATGGAGATTTGTGGGATGCACATCCAGGGCACGAAGCTCCCGTTCCACCACATCCCAAAGATGCTCTTTTGGGTTGAGATCTGGAGACTGTGGGGGCCATTTTAGTACAGTGAACTCATTGTCATGTTCAAGAAAACAATTTGAAATGATTCGAGCTTTGTGACATGGTGCATTATCCTGCTGGAAGTACCCATCAGAGGTTGGGTACATGGTGGTCATGAAGGGATGGACATGGTCAGAAACAATGCTCAGGTAGGCCGTGGCATTTAAACGATGCCCAACTGGCTCTAAGGGGCCTAAAGTGTGCCAAGAAAACAACCCCCACACCATTACACCACCACCACCAGCCTGCACAGTGGTAATAAGGCATGATGGATCCATGTTCTCATTCTGACTCTACCATCTGAATGTCTCAACAGAAATCGAGACTCATCAGACCAGGCAACATTTTTCCAGTCTTCAACTGTCTAATTTTGGTGAGCTCGTGCAAATTGTAGCCTCTTTTTCCTATTTGTAGTGGAGATGAGTGGTACCCAGTGGGGTCTTCTGCTGTTGTAGCCCATCCGCCTCAAGGTTGTGCGTGTTGTGGCTTCACAAATGCTTTGCTTCATACCTCGGTTGTAATGAGTGGTTATTTCAGTCAAAGTTGCTCTTCTATCAGCTTGAATCAGTCAGCCCATTCTCCTCTGACCTCAAGTATCAACAAGGCATTTTCGCCCACAGGACTGCCACATACTGGATGTTTTTCTCTTTTCACCCCATTCTTTGTAAACCCTAGAAATGGTTGTGCGTGAAAATCCCAGTAACTGAGCAGATTGTGAAATACTCAGAACGGCTCGTCTGGCACCAACAACCATGCCATGCTCAAAATTGCTTAAATCACCTTTCTTTCCCATTCTGACATTCAGTTTGGAGTTCAGGAGATTGTCTAGACTAGGACCACACCCCTAAATGCATTGAAGCAACTGCCATGTGATTGGTTGATTAGATAATTGCATTAATGAGAAATTGAACAGGTGTTCCTAATAATCCTTTAGGTGAGTGTATATATATATATATATATATATATATATATATATATATATATACATATATGTATACAAATTCATAATGAAGGTAATTCAAATATTAAATTTAATATTCATATGATTATTTCTGTAACATTTGGCAACAAAAGCCTGTTATGTGTTTACAGTCCACAGCAATTCAGAATCTGCTCTATATACGGGTCAGAATGATTAATTGCATACATTTTTAAAATGATTGATTCTACTAATTTATCACATTACATTGACAGCCTGTTGCTACATATTGCGAAAGCTCTCGTTCCCTTCGATATGCAGTTTCATAGTTGCTAATGTGCATATATCGAATGATTTGGCCCCAAGATCCCATAATGTCGGTTATTCGCTAATGGATTCATTTGCCTGAGTGTGGTTTTGGAGCTAAATATGGTTTAGACATTTACATTTCGAGCCTAATGTTCCATAATAATACCCGATTGCATCTGACATACACACTGCAGATCCATATGCGGAGATTTTAGTGTAGAAGAGTTGCTTGTGTGAATAATTTAGAAGCTCAGTCTTTCCCTCCTCTGAGAGAGAGAGTTGATGTATCGTCTGGCCCCATCGCTCTGAGCCAGAACGGAAGCTGTGATTGGTTATCAATCAGTGAGGCGGAACCCTAGAGGCCTGGGGAGGTTGATTATTGGATAGTCATCAGGACTGACCTTCACCAGCGCCTGGCAGCCCGAGCCCAACAAATGTGATTTAAATTTAAATAGTGTTCGCTGAACATGCCGCCTCCTCAGAGTATTTTATTTTACTGTTAATTAACATCACATAAAAACAGGCACCAAAGTAAGTAACTCCAAGTATAGAATAAAAACATAATAATAATAATAAATTCAAAAAGACATTCGCAAGAAGCCAAACACAGATTTACAGTATTTTACAACAGATAAAAGATTTCACCACCTGAAAAAGAGCAAGTTTGTTACAGAAAGCCAAAGGAGGAAGAATTTGCCATTCAAAACTATAAAGTTTACAAAATTATAATATTATAATTATAATTGCTTAATATTCATAAGCAGATACTTTGTATCATCTTTAAATTAGTTTTTGCAAAAAAAAGTCTTTCCAAAATGTCTACAATTTGGTAAGTATAAAACAACTGACATAAAGACTCCTCAATATTACTACAAAAGCGTGTTTGTTTTCAATTTCCATAAACATAGAGAGTAAGAATTTTATTTTCGATCTTTAAATTACTGTATCTTACTTGATTTTGAAAATTTGTCGGCTAACAGCCAAGCCTTTCTCCAATTAATGTGACTTGGGATAGGATTCAAATACAATTTTCCCCTGGAATATTTTTATTATTATATTTATTTATTGTTTAATATCTTTGTTAGTGCATCTTTGGTTAAATATATTGTTTTAAAAGGAAATTACAGTCTTTAGTATAACAGGCCAGGACATTAAATTAATAAGTCAACAACAGCAAAAAACAACTTTATATTTTATAGGAAATTTAAACATAGACGTACACTCTTAAAAGTAAAGGTTCTTTATTGGCATCGATGGAACCTTTCCATTCCACAATAGGTTCTTTAGAATATTAAAATGTTCTTCACACTAAGAAAAAATGGTTCTTTGAAGAGCTAATCACCAAAACCTGATTCTTCTACGGCATCACTGTGAAAACCCCCTTTCACCACCTTTATTTTTAAGAGTATAAAAGAATCGTAAGAGACCATTTATATTGTTGACTCACAAAGATCACTTATGTAATTATAACCCGAGTATGGAAATGTAAAATCCTCTCTCTGACCTCATTTCCTGTTTACCATCTCAAACATATGGCCTAATTTTCCAGGCACACATGTTTACAGACTGATGATCTTGCTGCCGGTAACATCAGTCCTCAAGAGCTCTGCATGTTGGGTGGCACGCTTTAGTTTTCAAGGTGTTTCGGTTGTACTTCGGTTCGGCTGCAAAACCCCACGAGCTCCAGGGAGTCGATTTGAACACGACAGTCACGACTCAAGATTTTAAGAAGCCCTGCGAGGAGCTGCTCGAATTCTGCAGCAGTGACTGACCTTTTTTATTAGCACTCATACCAGGCAGAGAGAGATAGCGAATGATGATACGGGAGGCTTTTGTATCTGAAACGAAATAGAATATTATTTTATTGATCATTAATATGAACAAAAGCATGATCTTGGCTTATCATTATTGCACAGCAGCTGTGGCTCGGGGTTTTGAGGAGAGATTCTGCAATCCGTGTGCAAATGAAAAATGACTTGTAAGACTTAAAGGGTTAGTTCATCCAAAAATGAAATTTCTGTCACTAATTACTTGCCCTTGTGTCGTTCTACACCTTCATTCATCTTGGGAGTGTAAATTAAGATGAAATCCGACAGGTATATGACTCTTCCATTGATAGCAATTTATGTCTATGTAGTTTTTCGTCCGCTGGAGGTCGCCTTTTCAAAACAAAAGCGTAGCTTGATGACAGTTTGAGCGAGGAATCTTGGGACGTGTAGTCTTCCCCTCACAGCCGGTGGAAAAGAGTCGGGATGGGAAATCATGTTCATGGATGTGATTATTAAGGTTACTGTAGTATGAAGCAGAGCAGGAGCGAGTGTTGTGGAGCTGAACGATAATGAGAGACGAACGACACACGCCTCGAGAGCAGCGGGACTTTTATTATGACACAGTCGCTGGAGCCGCTGCCGATTTTTTGGTTGACTCCCTCACACGTTCTGGATCCTTGGTTAAAATTGCGATTTTCTCACGATTTACAAATAGTTGGAAACACTTTTGATTAGTGTTGTCACGGTACCAAAATTTCAGTATTTGGTACCAATACCAGTAAAAATCAATACCAAAGCAAAACACAAAAACATGCTAACTGAACAACACACTATTTTTATTAATAAAGTTGAACAAAATAAAATGTACAAAAACCAATGCCTTTCTTTTATACTTATCCATGGATATGAATTGAGTTTTTGTCATATTTCTGCTGCCGCCGAAACGCATCTGTAACTGTTGTGTGTTTTAGAGTTTCATTGTAGATGTTTCATGACCTTCCTCAGCCTGCAGCTGTAAAAGGAAATATATAAAAGTAAAACAGTGGGCTTAATCTGACCAAATGCAACATTAGATCATTGACACCAGCTAAAATATAACTTTTCTGTAAATAAAAAATCTGTTTTGTTCATTTCAATCCGACACGCCTAATGGTGAGGGAGTTGGGCTTGTAATCTGAAGGTTGCCGGTTCGATTCCCACGCCGGCAGGAATTGAAAGTGGGGATTGTGAATAAACTGCACTCTCTCCACCTTCGATCCCATGACTAAAGTGCCCTTGAACAAGACACCTAACCCCTAATTGCTCCCCTTGTAAGTCGCTTTGGATAAAAGCGTCTGCTAAATGATGAAAAATGAAAATGAAAAAAATGAAATATTATTCATAACAGAATCTCTAAATATGAAATGAAGTTGAAACTTGAACTCTTTCATTAGATCTGGCAGTCGCTCTAAGGCGTTTTATTAAGTTTGACGTATTTCCTCCTTTTGAGAGAAAACTTCGATGACATTGTTTGCAAATTGGTTTTTGATGGTCTATGACGTTCCCCTCGTCATCAGCCGCAAATCCCAAATATTTCCATATGTGGCTCTTTCCTCCTTTCTTGTCAACAAGTGTATTTACAGCCACTGCATCAGCACCGGTCGCTGTGCTTTTATGAAGACGACGCAGCTGCGCACCTTTCGGATAGCGCATCAAGAACCGGGTTTGACCGGGTATTCGGTACCACCGGTACTTAAGAAAACCTGGTACCGTTTTAATTTTTTTAGTACCGACTTGGTACCGAAGTACCGGGTCTTCTGACGACACTACTTGGCATATTGTAAGTACTCATCTGAACTCAACTGAACAAAACACTGGCTTAGTGGTTTTTGGATATTTTACTGCAAAAATTTTACGTTTTGCAGCTTTAACCACCACTTTCAAGGTCCAGAAAAGTGCTAAAGACATCGCTAAAATAGTCAACGTGACTACAGCGGTTCAAACTTAATTTTGTGAAGCGACGAGAATACTTTTTGTGCGCAAAAACAAAACAAAAATAACGACTTTATTCAACAGTTTTGTCCGGTATACGCCCAAATTATAGCTAATTACACAAACCCACACACACATGTTGTGTTTTCATGTTTTATGGGGTCATTCCATAGGCGTAATGGTTTTTATACTGTACAAACTGTATATTCTGTCCCCCTACACTAACTCTACCCCTAAACCTACCCATCACACAACATGTTCTGCTATTTTACATTTTCAAAAAAGATAATTCTGTATGATTTATAAGCTTGTTTCCTCATGGGGACCAACAAAAGGTCCCCACAATGTCAAGATTTACTAGTATTACTATACCTGTGGGGACATTTGGTCCCCATAATGTAGGAAATACCCACACACACACACACACACACAACTTTATATACTTTTACTGAATATGCGCTCACAAGCTATAGTTTCCCCTGCTACACACCTGTATATCGATTACTTCTTATGCAGTTCTTATACTGTGTGACATTTCAAGTTGTCACTTTTCCAATTAATATGATTTTCCGGTGTTTATATAGTATTTAAAGCCATTTTTATTGTGCATTAGTACTTTTTTTTTCCAGACAAAACAGAGCAATGTCAGAACACTGATGAATAAATGTTGATTAGTTATTACACCAACAGTAATATGTGCAAAATGTCCCTGTCCCTGTGAAAAAAAAAAAAAAAAAGTAGTGTGTGAATGTGTGCGCGTGTGATGCGTTGTGAAAATGATGTTCCTGTAAAAACGAGAAGCTGTGCTCTGGCTTAGGCGGTGAGAGCCAATCATTTCTCTCTCCTCAGGGGTTCCACCAATTAAAACATGTCGTCGCTGACTGTGTGCATCTGGCGAACGGTAATTCTGCGCTCTGCCTCATGACACGTCTCGGTAATGAAGGGACGGCTGACGGTTGTCACATCACTATAATGATTATTAGGATGGTCGACAGAAGATCTATTTTTCATTAAGGTGGTTTCCAGACAGGAGAAGCAGGCGTCTCTAAGCACTCTATCGGGACTTTTTCCAAACCCTATAGTGAGCTTCCAACCTAGACAACATTATAGGGCACTGTCTATATGTGTGCTGCATACTGTTTCAAAAAATGCATAGAAATCATAAGATGCCTAATTCTGAGGTAGCATTTCATGTATTATGTGCATTGAAGACAATCCCAGAATGCATTGCAACATAGTACCATCATAAACATGCTGGCCTAAACTGTTATTATCAGCAGCGTAGGCTAATAAAAATTCATGCAACATGGCAGCAGTGGCATTCATTTATGCGACAACAGCGTTTCGGGGGCCTGAAAATGCAAACTTTTTAAAACAAGTTTGCAAGTTTTTGAAAACGATACCGTTATCGTCTCTGTGTAAACTACAAAAAAGCAGAATTTTAACGATGATGTTATGCACACGTGTATTAAGTGTTCAGTCTATAAGCGCATAATGTTTCTTTACAAAGCGTTATCGCCATTTACTGGCCTGGCATGAATAATACAGCATTTTTGGTCGTTTTTGCATATCTGACAACTATTTGTGTGAATTTAAATAAAGCTGAAATAATAATAAAATATAAATATTAAATAAAAAACTTAAACTTAGAAACAACTTGGCAACTAAGTGAAAAAAGTACAAATATTTTAAAGAATTAATTTTATTTTAATTAAAGAAACAAAAAATTAACTAAATTGAAATTGAAAAATGACAAAAGCATTTAACAAAAAACTAAAAATAAAATAAAATAAAAAAAATAAAATATAAAAGTAGAACCTAATTCAAAATATTATATTTAAAAATCTATAATATACTAAAAATACTAAACAATACTAACACTGTATATATTATTTATTTATTTTTAAAGAATCTTATTTCGCCCAGTATTTGTGTGCTATGTATATTTTTTGTTATTAGTTTTTATTTAGTTAATAAAGTGTGCATTGTTCGCTCAGCATAACAGTGAAGCCGTAATGTGACAAAGACAGCTCAACACACACTAACAGATTCCCGACTGTGAAAGCGGGAAATCTCGCAAAATCTCTCGAGATTTCAGAATAAACATGGCGGACGATGGGCAGGAAGTAATTGCGATGATAGAGTTTGGAAAGATTCTGACAGAAAATTCACAGAAAAAAAATAAATAAAGAAAGAAAAGGGGTTGGTTAAAGTCGTGGAAATGGCGGGAACATTGTCTTTACACGTTTGTTATGCTTCTGATTGGATGTCGTTTATAATTTCCAGGATTCATTATGCGGCTCCGACGTTCTTCCGAGCAGATTCAGTCACTCTTAACACACTTCACACCACAGGAAAATCTGATAAGATAAAGTAGATCCATCAAGATAATCGGGACATTACCTAGAATTGACCCTTCGCAAAGACCCGCCCCCTTTAGTTACTGTTGCTATGTCCGACAAGTCACATGCCACACATCATGTTCTCACGCAGTGAAAAATACATCACGGAGCAAAGAGGACACTGACAACGCATGAACCAGTTTAAAAAGAAGTTTAAACAATAAATAGCGTCTAGTGTGTGTTTAATGTGTGGTGACAGATCGCTGTAGCTCCTCGTGAACCGATCATCTCTTCATACTAGTTCATTTATAGCATCAAATAAACATGAATGAACATCAGAAGGAATGTTGTTTCAAGCGCGGAAAGATTTCAAGTTCAAGTTCACCAACGTTAATCTACTAACTCCCCTGACTGCTTTGTCAGACAAAATGGCAGATTCTGGGTTATGATTGGTCAGATCGCCTGTCAATCAAACTGTTTGCGAAGGGTCACTTGTCGGAAGGAGAGAAATTGGCCCAAAATCGGCCCGATTATCTTGCGGCGTGCACCCAGCATCAGGTTTCAGTATGTTTACTCATAAAGCAGCTGCTCATGTAGACCGTAGTCAGCTCAGCAGGTTTGAAACAGAGCCACTCTGCTGTCTTTTATTTATCCGTCCCAACGGCCGTTCACACCTCGACACAAAGAAAGATGGAACGAGAGAGAGAGTTGTTACCGGGGAGATTTCTGAGTCATGTTTAGACAGATCTAAGTGTGGAGAACGTGTGAAACTGCTCCATTCTCAAAGTGGGACAACAGAAACAAGCGCACGTTTCTCACCAGGGCAGATTTAGAATAAATGAGCGGAGCAATGAGGGAGAAAGAGACGGGAAATGATGTAGGTTTGAAGGGAGTAGAGAAGGAAAATTGAAAACGCTGGCGCAATCTCTGAAGCCAAAGGCTCTCATCTGAATTTATTACACAATAAAGGCTCTTGACACAGTTATGGATTACTAAATTCAAGCCTTCTGTGCAGCACATCGAAGGGGTGTCCATAATTTCTACCCCATCCGCCTACATTCTAAAAAATTCACCTCTGCCGACTTGTATCACAAGTAACCTCAATGACTGTGGGAGCCAGAGTTTTAGATCAAGTAGTTTTGCTTCAGGACACACATTTTACATTTGAACATCAAACATGACTCGACACAGCACCACAACTGTTTATCATGCAAAAATCAAACCGTACAATTTGTATCTGCTGCCAAGAACGGCTTAGCCCGACAATATTTTGGACTGGTGATCATTTCACGCGCTTGGCAGCTTGTAATTCACTGCACGCAATCTGCACAATCCATGTTTAACCTCATTACAAGTTTTTAGGGTCATGTTTTTCAGGATGGATTAAGTGATGGATGATTTTGAGCTAAAAAGCACAGAGTTTGATTGGACATGTGGTCTGAATCATGATCGAGAGATATTTTGCTATAACTATGCACACTTTCATGGTTAGCTGCATTTTATTATGTGGATTGTTTTTTCCATCAGTTGTTCACGAGCCTTTCGCTACTAGAGATCGTTTAAAGTGATGAAACCGGTTTTGAATTCAAATGTCATCTTGGACCGCCTTAGTGGCCATGACATTTACTGAACCACAGAGATGTGTTTATCTATCTATCGATCATCCATCTACCATCCATCCATTCATCCAACTATGTATTTTATTTTAATGATTTATTATTTGTTTATATTAGTAACTTATTTTATTTTTTTATTTTTTTATTTTATTTATAATAATTCAAAATAAGTTATTTAAATTATTATTATTTATTTGGTATTTTATTTATTTTGTATTATTTCATTATTTATTTATTTTATTTATTTATTTTCTTATTTTATTTATAATAATTCAAAATAAATTATTTAAATTATTTTATTTATTTTGTATTATTTCATTATTTATTTATATTATTTATTTATTTTATTTGTTTCATATCATTTTATTTGAATTATTTATGTTTATATTAAAATGTTTTGGTTGTTTTTTGTTTATTTATTTATTATATTATTTTATTTTATTTATTTTCTCATTATTTTATTTATTTTGTATCATTTTATTTGAATTATTAATGTTTTTATTAAATATTATTTATTTATCTGGTTATTTTAGTTGACTTTTATTGTTTTATTCATAAAGGAACATGTGTTTTGTTGCAGTGGAGTTCTTTGAGGTTTTAGAGCGTTGCTTGGTGGTTACTTGCTCAATGAATTATGCATTGAAGTTCAATATTTAGGGTTAGCGGTTTGAGTGCTACCACTTCCCAGTTTCCCAGATCAGACAGAGGTTAAACTGTGAATGGAGTGTGAACATTTTAGTTTTGACAGGCACGTGTTGGAGGCCAGACAGCTGCCCACACGTTCAAATATATGTTTGTGCATGAAGTGTTCGGTGGTACAGATGAATTTAAATGTGTGTCTAGTGCTTAGCGCCCCACGCTTGGCACATCAGCACTGTAAATCAATGATCATTTGTCATTTTACGTTTAATATTTTAAATGTGTTGCTTCAGGATTCTGCTGACCGGGCCAATGATGTTGAGTTCGTCCTGTAGAGATCCAATGATTTCTGCTCTCTCAGAGAGGCTGCGGTTCACCCGCTCAATACTGATTAAGTTTAGTGGCGCGCTGCAATGATACGGCTGTCTGAACCCTGACTTAGTGCATTCAATACCTGAAAGAATCATAATTCTTGGGTAAATCTAATGATGGATTGAGGCCAGAAGTTAATATGAGGTTGCCGGGGGATCGTTGATGTGCGTAAGTTGGAGTTGGTTAGCCACTTAGATGGAGTGGGTAATTTTTTTGATGTGAAAATATTTACTACTCCTCCAGTTTAATGAGCAGTGATAATATTATGTAAGCCGTTCATATGCATAAAGCATCTCTTTGAAGGCCTTTAAAAAGTATCTGTGTGTATTCTGGAGAAATCCTTTTGCATGCAGCATATTAACATACAACATACATTAATTATATTATAGGATAGTATAATATAGTATATTCTAATCACACATATATATATAGCTTGTTAAAAGGATGAAATTTAATTTCTTAATAAACAGCTAATGATAGTTTAAAATAAATTAATACATTAAATTAAATGAAATAATGAAATGAAATGGAAAAAATTTAATGAAATAAAATAAAGAAAAGAAATGAAAAAAGACATGAAATGATGAAATTAAATGAAAAAATTAAATGATGAGATGAAATGAAAAATAACAAAATAAAGAAATATGATTAAGAAATGTAGTGATGAAATGAAATGAAAAAAGAAATGAAATAAAATTAAGAAATGAAATTATTATAAATAATAACGATTAATAATACTACTACTAATATTAATAATAATAATTAATACTATGAAAAATGAATTATTATTCCATGATGTATTTAATAGTTTTATTATTTATTTATAATACCACAATCACAAGTGAATTAAAATGTATTGCATATTTTATTTATATTACTACTTTATTACATTATTTGTTTGAGTAAATAATTTTCCTTTAAATAAAAACGCAGTTGGGGATGGATGCTTATTTTGACAATTTTCCATTTTGAAATGTATGTTTTTAATATGTTTGTATTATTATTTTAAGTAACCAGCTCTTTTTTTAGTCTCGTTAACAGTGTAAAAATGTGTATTTTGATGGACTACAAACTAGAAAAGCAAAGATCAGAGAGCGGGATATGAATTATTTAGCAGCTGGCCTATCCCCAGGAGTGATGGGATATTCACACGATTAATTATGATTGGATATTCACTCAAATGCAGTGGAAAGCTGCAAAGTTTATTGCAATGCGAGGACTTTAAAAATGAAAGATTTACTGCAGGCACCTCAAACAAGCCAAATGGAATCACTCTGAATTTTCAAAACGACTCGAACAGCAATGAATGCATTATCTAAATGCTCTAACTGGATACGACGGGATGAGGAGTGGACGGTCACGTGACCCTGTAGACCTGACCGTAGGGGTTTCCTGTTGCTCTGAAGCTCTGGACTCATGGCTCGGCGTTCTGTTCTGTTTGCTGGAGATGCGGAGCTCGATACGTCAATAGTCATTACCTGAGCAGAGAGGGATATATATCGATCTCTCCTGATCCCCGACTAAGAGTGGAGAGAGGCCCGTTATTTTCCTTTGTTAATGGAAATTGTCAGGAGGCGCTTTTCCTTATCGAGGCTTTTGCTCTCTGATCACAAATTGGGAGATCGGGCTTTAAATGAGGTCCTTGAATCAAAACACTCACAAACGGAGAAGTAAAAACACACAGCTTAGGATTAACAATCAAAAAATCGAATTGGGCAATTTACAGTCACAGAAATGACTGGAGCTGTGACTAATCCAGTTCAGAAGCCAGAATCGCTGCAGTGGATTAACAGATGAGAGCGTTCAGAGCTGACAACAACAGCTCACTTCCTCTCGTCGATGTCTCACATATGCTTCTCTGTCTCTCTGCTTAAAAAAGGACTTAGAGGGTTAGTTCACCCAAAAATGAAAATTCTGTCATTAATTCCTCTCCCTCATGTCGTTCGTTCATCTTCAGAACACAAATGAAGATATTTTTGATGAAATCCGATGGTTCAGTGAGTCTCTATTGACAGCAAGATAATGAACACTTTCAGATGAACAGAAAGACACTAAAACATATTTAAAACAGTTCATGTGAGTACAGTGGTTCAACCTTAATATTATAAAGAGACGAGAATACTTTTTGTGCGCTAAAAAACAAAATAATGACTTTTCAACAATATCTAGTGATGGACGATTTCAAAACACTGATTCATGAAGCTTTACGAATCTTTTGATTCGAATCAGTGGTTCGGAGCGCCAAAGTCACATGATTTCAGTAAATGAGGCTTTGTTACGTCATAAGTGATTCATAATTTCAATAGTTCACGTGATTTTGACAGTTTGATACGCGCACTGAACCACTGATTCGACACAAAAGATTCGTAAAGCTTCATGAATCAGTGTTTTGAAATCGTCCATCACTAGATATTGTTGAAAAGTCGTTATTTTGCCGCACAAAAAGTATTCTCGTCTCTTTATAATATTAATGTTGAACCACTGTACTCACATGAACTGTTTTAATGTTGTTTTAGTGTCTTTCTGTTCATCTGAAAGTGTTCATTATCTTGTTATCAATAGAGACTCACTGAACCATCGGATTTCATCAAAAATATCTTCATTTGTGATGGAACGAAGGTCTTACGACCTAAACTAATGACAGAATTTTCATTTTTGGGTGAATTAACCCTTTAACTGCAAGTGACTCGAGCACTGTAATGTGTACATCTCTCGCTCTCCGTCTTTCTGTGCTTGTAATGATACTTCTGTAATCATTTTTAAAGCAACACCATTGAATTTTTGGCACTCTAGCGGTTAATAAACAAAACTGCATGTGTCTTGTAGAAGAATATTGTAGCTAGATCTACTTCTCTCTGTTTATTTCTCTGACGAGTCACGCAGGGCCGCTCCGCACCGATGCCGACACGACCGGTCTAAAATAGTCTTAATATACACACTCATTATAGGTGTACCGTAGTGATTCAGGACGAGACAAAAACACGGATTCATGATGTACTTGTTCATTACATAAAATACATCAAATATTGCAGCTTTAAAGATGTCTGAGAGCTTGATCTCTCATATCTTAGGAGACTTAATGGAATTTTCAGAAATAGTTCATCTAATAAAAAATGAAAATGTCTTTCAATATGCTCACCCACATTTAGTCAAAAATGACTTTTCCACCACAGAAGACAAAAGAAAAACGTATTTTCCTGGCTGCTCTTGTCCATGCAATTACTGTAGAAGAGGACTGCAGCTTTCAAGCTCAACAAAGAACACAAAATCACACTAAAAGTCGTTTTATTGTTAGCTTGTATATGTCATTTGATAGATTCAGTTAGTCATTGTTCATGATAATCGCCAGAGAGCTGGATCATTGAGTGGAGTGAGTTGTGTCATGAATGACTCATTCAGCTGATTCATTTAAAAGATTTGACTCCAGAGGCACTGCTGCTTCTTTCATTATTCTTATGAACGCACCAAGAGTGTAGACCACTTCAATTGTACTTTCATGGTGATTTTGCATCCTACAATAAACTTGATTTATAGTAATTGCATGTAAAATAACAATAGAAAACTGTCTACAACTATTTTGTGTCTTGTGGAAGAAAAAGCATGTGGGTTTGGAAAAACATGAGGGTGAGTAAATTGTCTTTTTTTAGATATTTCTCTTAATTTTTCAACGTGATTTAGACAAAAATGAGAAAATAGCTGTCATACAGTGAGAGTATAGTGCTAAAATGTGAATTTGAGTTTGATAAGAAGGTTTTGAGACCTTTTGATTGCAGCCTTTGAGATCCTGAACAATCTGAGCACAGTTTGAGATCTCTTCTGAACCTACTGAAACTAGCAGCAACACATTTGAGATTAATGTGGTCTTTTGCTCAGGAGAAAATTGTTAACAAAAAAAAATAATAATAAGAGTCTTTAGCAATAGTCTCTTTCATCTGCATTTAATTTAATTTCTGGCCAGGTGACGCAAATGAGATGTTGAAGAGGTCTCATTTGTGATTTTTCTTTTCTAGGGGAAGCCTGAGCAGAACTTTAATTATGGCAATTTAAAAATCTAGATTGTTTTTATGCACAAATGAAATAGCCCAAATGTATTTGTAGGAGAGAGACTGTGGAGAGGAAACGCATGCACCGTGTTGCTGGTGTTGTAATGTGTTTGAGTTGATTTTGATGTATGTCTGTATGTTAAGGCCTCAATATACGTCAAGTGAAGTGGTGTGATGTCATTTCAAACAAAATCGGGCCAAAACGAAGTTCATTTGGAGTTTGTTTCAGGACTTCGAAACAGCTTGCCAAAGCAAACTTTCCCGAAAAGTTCGCTCCGGCTGGTAAACGCCCGTGGTGATGATGTAATAGGTTGATTTGGCTCCGCCTTCTTTGACATGGAAATCTTCTCTGGTTCATTTCTTCTGTTCAGACCGTTGAGGTCAAACATGAACACACTGGAGAGCTGCTTTATAGTAGAAACTGAAGTTGTAATTATAATTGAAAGTGACATAGACACTGGTTTTTCATGTTTAATAATGCAAGCTGCTGCTTTTAAGCAATCTATTGTATGAAGCGGTAAATAAATAAAGTGGCGTGACATTACTGGAGTGCTTTGTGAAAACAAATCCCCATCGCTATGATCAGAGGCTTTCTTAACTGCTGTTTTCCCACCGCGGTACTTTTTGTTGTGTTTATTTTGTTATTTAAAGGAAAGCGCGCAGCACATATCTACATATTCACATAAACACTCAGCAGTGTTGACGGTGTCAGGATGTTTGCTAACGGTAAACCACTGCTTGCATATTTCCGAACTTCTTTTTACCTGTAAGCGAAGAATGAAAAAAATCTTTACCATGAGTATATCGGGGCGATTAGTTGAGTTTGACTGATGGTTAACAGTAGCCTGATCTGATGTTATTCCTGTTGGACGGTGTCAAGCTCATTAGCTGATGGTTTGTTTCAGGTGTGTGTGTGTGTGTGTGTCACCGCCTGCAGTCTGCAGTGAGACCAAGGGCTTGTACTGCTGCATAGCATGCTGGGAGATTACAGGGCGACCTCATTAACAGCATCTCTGGGCTGCCCAACTGAACATTGATGAATGGACACACTCTAAAGCATTAGTCTGTTAGTATATTTGTGTCTGTCTTTGTCCACTAACAGATTGTTTCACACAGCTAACAGACTGCCTACAGTTAGTAACAGACAGAAGACAGCTGGAGGAAAAACATTCACATTCACTTATCTGTTCACTTTACTTTGAAGGAGCTCTTCTTTCATCTCACCTCATCACATCTCGTTTTGTCTTATCTTGTCTCGTCTCTCATCTCATCTCATCCCCTCTAATCTCATCTCATCTCATCCATTCTACTCTCATCTCATTGCATCTCATCTCGACACATCTCATCTTGTCTCGTCTCATCCTCTCTAGTCTCATCTCATTCCCTCTACTCTCATCTCATCTCTTCGCATCCTGTCTCGTCTCGTCTCGTATCATCTCATCTCAGCTCATCCCGTCTCGACTCATCTCATCTCATCCCCTCTAGTCTCATCTCATCCCCTCTCATCCCCTCTCATCTCATCCCGTCTCAACTCATCTCATCTCATCCCCTCTCATCTCATCTCATCCCGTCTAATCTCATCTCATCCATTCTACTCTCATCTCATCTCATCTCGTCTCATCTCATTTCATCTCATCTCATCTCGTCTCATCTCATCTCATCTCATCTCATCATCTCTCGACTCATCTCATCTCATCTCATCCCGTCTCAACTCATCTCATCTCATCTCATCTCATCCCCTCTCATCTCATCTCATCCCCTCTCATCTCATCTCATCTCATCTCATCCCCTCTCATCTCATCTCATCCCCTCTCATCTCATCTCATCCCGTCTCAACTCATCTCATCTCATCATCTCTCGGCTCATCTCATCTCATCTCATCCCATCTCATCTAATCTCATCTCATCCCCTCCAGTCTCATCTCATCCCCTCGAGTCTCATCTCATCCCCTCTTGTCTCATCTCATTTCATCTCATCTCATCTCATCCCCTCTTGTCTCATCTCATTTCATCTCATCTCATCTCATCCATTCTACTCTCATCTCATCTCGTCTCATCTCGTCTCATCTCATTTCATCTCATCTCGTCTCATCTCATCTCATCTCATCTCATCATCTCTCGACTCATCTCATCTCATCCCGTCTCAACTCATCTCATCATCTCTCGACTCATCTCATCTCATCTCATCCCCTCTCATCTCATCTCATCATCTCTCGACTCATCTCATCTCATCCCGTCTCAACTCATCTCATCTCATCATCTCTCGGCTCATCTCATCTCATCTCATCCCATCTCATCTAATCTCATCTCATCCCCTCCAGTCTCATCTCATCCCCTCTTGTCTCATCTCATTTCATCTCATCTCATCCCCTCTTGTCTCATCTCATTTCATCTCATCCACTTTCGTTTAATCTCATCTCATGTCATTTCATCCACTCTTGTCTCATCTCATCCCCTCTCTTCTCTCGTCTTGAGATTTCTTCTCATCTTGTCTCTACTTCTCTCGTCACCTCTTCTCACATCTCATCCCCTCTCTTCTCTCCTCTTGTCATATCTCATCCATCTCGTCTCATCTCATATTCTCTCTTCTCTTCTCATCTCATTTTGTTTTCTCTCATCTTGTTTTGTTTAACCTCCACCCATTTTGTCTTTCATATAATTTCATCTCGTCTCATTTCTTATCTTCTTATTGACATCTTGTCTTGTATTCTCTTGTCTCCCGTTTTGTCTTGTCTCATCTGCCCTTGTCTTGTTTCTTCTGCTGTACTCTCATCTTCTCTTATCGTGTTCCATCTCTTCTCACTTCCTCTCATTTCATCTTCTCTTTTCATCTCCTCTCCTCTCATCTTGCCTCGTTACATCTTTTCTTGTCTACTCTCATCTAGTCTCGTCTCATCGCATCTCTTAATCAAACACCTTATCAATAATCAGAAATTTTAACAATCAATCAATAATCAAAACCTTTAACACTACATGTAATGTGACCCCATACATGTTTACAACCTCTCCTCGTCTTGTCTCCTCTGTTCTCGTCTCATCCCTTCTGCTTCACATGTATACACACGCAGTACATGTATTCATGGTGAATGCCAAACAGAAAGGGGGAGAGAAAGAGCTGAGAGGTAGAGAATGAATGAGTGGGTGGACAAGATGGAGGAAGAGTGGGGCGGGGGAAAGGAAATGAACAGAGCGAGAGAAAGAGGGAGAGATAGACAGATAGAGAGAGAACATTCGAGAGCAGAGAGACCCGGAGAGGAAGAGAAGAGCCGTACTGTCCGTGACAGATGCATCTGTGCTTGACTGCCGCTCCAACACAAATCACAATCTCTCTGACACTGCTGAGCACTAACATATGGCTGAAGAAACTTCACCCTCTAGTGCTAAACTTAAGTGTCCTGTCATTACAGGAGTCACACAATTATTACACCCCAAAATACAACTGGTGTTTAGAGACAGAACTGAATATCAAACAATCCAACAATTCTCTCTCTAGCAAAACCGCTCTGATTTGTTTTGTTTAGGGACCCCTTCAGGCACAGAGCTCAAGCAGCAGATTCCAGAAGTAAAAATTCTAATAATTTTCTCCACAGAGAAATACATTCTAGCAGTGATGCACAAACCTTTCCAAACAGATTTACCATGAGCTCTGGGTCTGTGATGCCATGAGATATGCTACTCAAGTCATAAATCAATGTCGTTTTTTTTTTTTTTTAATCCAATTTACTACATTTGCTAATGCTAATAAATCTGCTAACTCCCAAGATGCATTGTGAATGATGTAATTAAGTCTCCTTACACTCTCAAACACCTGATATATGTGTACATATTTACATATTTTCCATTGAACATCAAATATATGGCATTTATATACTTTAAATTGTAGAATTATTGATGGTTATGTCATTCGCAATGCTTCCTGGAATTGTATCTTATTCCCTCAAGGAAACACTTTGTATTTCTCACTATTTTCAAATCAGATTTTATGTTGTGGTTGGTTTAATTCATGGAACTTTTTAATGGTAAATTGTATTGAAAAACCTATGGAGAAACTGAAAGAGAAAACACTTCCGGGAGCAAAAACGCCCACTTTTATTGGTTCATTTCAGATAAGAATTCTAATCTTGTCATAATTGTGGAATTATGAATGATGTTTCATTTATCATAATATCAGTTTCATTAATGAACCCCTGATATCTTCAGCACTGATATCCTGAAAGCCAGAGAGAGCAAAGCTTCTCACACATTTCTCCAGCGTAGTTTCATCTGATTATGGCATTTTATGATCTAATGCGCTCTGCTGACCAAAATGGCTCTTTTTCGTAATTGTGCATTATTGTGAAAATGATTTAGACTGACACTTAATACTTTTTTCTTCATTTGCTGTGTTTAGAATAGCATACTATTCCTTCTATACTGTGCACATTTTATGTATGCATTGAATACTTCAATACAGCCAGAGAACATGACATGAAATACGGTATCCCATAATGCAGTGCACTATTATTGACCTTTCTTTCCAATCAACAGCCATTTTTAATCTCATTCGAGACTTAATTGGATTGCAAAAGGTAAAGGGTACAACATAGTTACACAAAATTGGATTAAAACGAAAATAAATAACCTATTTCCAAGACAACTCCCCAGCTTTGAGCTAAATTAAACTGTCATACAGAAAGCCATGTGATGATAACCGTGCATACTTCCACATAATATTCTGACAAATTGTTGTAATAACAATGTATGTAATTATCAAATCCTTTAAAGGATTAGTTCACTTTAAAATGAAAATTACCCCAAACTTTACTCTCAAGCCATCCTTGGTGTATATGACTTTCTTCTTTCTGATGAACACAATGTGAGTTATATTTATAAATACACAGTAAAAACCCCAGAGTTAAATCAACTCTGCTCAGATAACATTTGGTCCCTCTCTAAATAGTGTTAAAGTAACACTGAAGCAGAGTTAAAGTTAATGAGATAATTAAGCAATTAATTAAGTGATGATTGAACATTAATGATGAACACCTGCTGTTAACAAGCAGAATCACTGAAGAAAAGAGAAACACAAGAACAACAACTGACTTCAACTAATTTCCTGAACAACTGAACAACTCTGCTTCAGTGTTACTTTAACACTATTTAGAGAGGGACCAAATGTTATCTGAGCAGAGTTGATTTAACTCTGGGGATTTTACTGTGTATCCTGACGTATCCAAGTTTTATAACGGCAGTGAACGGGAAACGAGTATGAAGCTCAAGAAAGTGCCTCCATTCATCATGAACATACTCCACACGGCTTAATAAAGTCCTTCTGAAGCGAAGCGGTGCGAATGTGTAAGAAAAATATCCATATTTAACAAGTTATAACTTAAAATAGCTTCCGCCAGACTTCAACTTGGGAAGAAATTGTAATGCCTCTCGCAGTTGAAAACTCTTACGCTACGTTCTACGCCTTCGCTATTCGACTTACGAAAAACTGTCTGGCGGAAGCTAGATATTTTACTTTATAACTTGTTAAATATGGATATTTTTCTTAGACAAACACATTGCTTTACTTCAGAAGGCCTTTATTAATCCGTTAGAGGAGTGTGGAGTACAGTTACAATGACATTAGAAAGCTTGGAAACGTCAGGATGTTATTAATATAACTCCGATTGTGTTCATCAGAAACAAGAAAGTCACATAAACATAGGATGGCTCGAGGGTGAGTAAAGCTTGAGGTCATTTTCATTTTAAAGTCAACTAATCCTTTAACAGTACAAATAATGTGTACATGTTTATAAACGTGATTCCTCTGGCTCACAATTTGCTGTTTCAGGGAAATATTTGGTGTTAGATGATAATGAAATGCCATTAAACTCCAGGAGCTCCACAAGATGCCGGTAGCTATAGGAACTCTTTGTTCCTTTTCAGGTGTAAATGAGCGACCTTTATTCTTTGAAAACCTGATATTTTTCAGGTCTTTTTTCCCTTTAGCCAGCAGTGTGTGTGAGTGTGTGTGTGTGTGTGTGTGTTTGATCTGAGATTCAGACTGAAGCCTGTGGGTGGTATCGCACATTTGTGGGCTTTGGCCAGCTTGGCTGTGCTTGGCTGCAGATGCAGGTGGTAATGACATCCAAAGCATTACAAATTAATCCAATCAGTGTGACAGGAATCATTTTCGAGTACTGCACATTTCGGTGGACATGTTGTGGTCATTTTAAAGCATCCATGTTAATGCATTTTGTAGTTCAATGCAATGCGCTGCTTCACTGCTTCACAAAGGTCAAGCGTGTCATTTGTTGTCATTTGCCATGTGTTGAGACATTACGGTGCTTTCACACTGGCTGTTTAGTTCAAAACAGGGTACTGTTCTCATGAAAAATTGGAAATGTGAAAGCAGTCACGCGGACCCTGGAGCGCACAGGGCTGCCGAACCCCTTACCTTGTACAGGAGGCGTTCTGAGTTTGGCTGCGCCGGAACTGTGACGTGATTCGCATGCATGTGAAAGCAACTCGGATTCACACGCACACTTGCAGGGTTGAGGAGTAACGAAATTCAAGTAACTTAGTTACGTATTTAAAATACAAAATGTGAGTAACTGTATTTCATTACAGTTACATTTTAAATGGGTGGTAATCAGATTACAGTTACATCTGAAAAGTATTTTAGATTACCAAAGTGATTACTTTGAGTTTTAATGTCATTTAAACAGCAATTGGTGATTCTCTGACTCTGACCGTCTGAAAAAGTGGAGTTAAGTTTCATGTTTTTGACTGTTTTCATGTTTTGTGATAGTTGTTTGTGAGTCGTTTTATAATTCACTCGTCACTGCAACTTTTCCTCACAATTTGTTTTTTCCCCTCACAATTGTGAGTTTGCATTGCACAATTCTGACTTCTTTTTCTCAGAATTGCGAGATTTAAATTCACAATTACAAGTTAAAAGTCAGAATTGGGAGATATGAACTTGCAATACTATTTTTTTTCTTGCAATTGTGAATATATGTGAGTTTATATCTCATATTTTTGACTTTTCTCAATATTGCGAGTTTATATCTCATAATTCTGACTTTATAACTCGCAATTGCAACTTTATATCACACAATTCTGAGGGAAAAAGTCAGAATTGTGAGATAAAAACTTGCAATTACCTTTTTTGTGTTTGTTCCACACTTATTAGTATTCCAAAGTATTCTAAAGTATTTAGATTAAGTTACTAAACTTGAGTAATATAACGAAATACGTTACAAATTATTTTTTTAAAGCATGCATTTTGTAATCTGTAGTGAAATACATTTTAAAAGTAACCTACCCTTACCATGAACCGTTGGCTGAACGACCCGTGAATGGGAAACGCTTCAGGAGTTTCGAAGCCGTCACCTGATTGGTTGAATTCTCCAGGTTGTCTGTGTGTGTCATGTTTTAATATTTAAAAATATTCTCACAGTGTGGAGCGAACCAGGACTAAATGTATCGTTTTCTTTTTTGGTCGGGACCTAAAGAAGAACCGAACTACAAGTGTGAACACACTCGACGTTTCAAACGAAACTAAATCTAATATTCTGAATATGTTAAAATGATGATATCTGCAGAAACGAAAGCCCTTCCTCAACATCTACTAATCTCAGTTAAGCTGTCAAGGTCTGTTAAGCAGCTTTTATGATTGCAGGTTGACTGTAGAGCATGAAACTACTAAATCAGCATTTGTTAAATTCATGAAGCATCATTCCTGTAAGTGAAGTCGAACACCTCGACATCTGCCTGATGTCAGGTCTGGAGCTCGTTTTAAACGCAGTAAATCAGGAACGATGCACAAAAATTCAATTCTCACCTCTGCCTCGCGGTGTGTCTGGCATCAGATTGTGTCGAGTGCAGAATTGAGTTTTTCCCTGGAGTTGGATGAATCTTGTGAGTTTGTAAGAATAGCAGTGACATTAACTCTAAATCTGTTCATTTCTTCTTTCTGTCCTGAACTTCAGCATCACGATGCAGGTTTTATTGTATATAAAATGATAAATTGCATTCGTACAGAGTGTGTGTGTGTGTGTGTTTCTAGATCTGCTATGATGGGGAGGATAAAAATTGTAAATGCCCTCAGAAGAATATAAAAGCCTGACAAAATAACTCCGCAAGGAAAAAGATTCATAAAAGCAAAATCTGACATATATTTCATGCCGAGGTTTATGGATAGTCGATAATAGTTTGTTAAAAACATATCCTAGGATATACTGAACTATTAGGGGAGGCTGGGGCAAGTTGTCACAGTGGGATTTTCCCCCCAATAACTAGGAAATTAGGTTTTAAGTCGAATTAATGCTTATTAAAATGCAAATGCTTGTTTTCGAGCTGTTGTTTTTTATGTAGGTGTCAAATCTACTTCAAAATATTATTATTTTTTTAATTTTAAAAAATGTATCAGTATTTGATGCAATAATTAAATTCGGGTTTTGTTTTGGTATAGTTACTTTAATTTAAACTGAAATCATATTTCAAGTTATTTTTTTAAAGTCGTATTTTATATTTCTTTTTTAATGTTTTACACATTTTTTCAGAATAATGCGTAAAGATTTTATGGCATATTTTATTTGTATGCGTATACTTTTTAAGTAATCATTTATTCCATCTTTTTCCCACCCTAATACATATCTGTCATTTCCTCTCTCATGTCGCTGGCAGCTTCCTCATACAGAATCCCATTCATTCACATTAAACATCAAATATTAAAACCTCTATTAATATGAGATGAAATGGAGGATCTGTGTTCTCTTTAATCAGTTCAGTGACATAATAATTACTCATCTGTTTCATCTGTGGGGCGTCTGTGAAGATTTAGTGTTGAAATGTACAGTGTAATGACTTCAACCTTTGCATTAATCCTGTTAATGAGCATTAATTAAGTATCCTAAATATAGCAGGACCCTGACACTTGTAGTTGTGATAGAAGGACACGTGAAGATCGTCGCTATGAATTCTGGGGCAGCTCGTCTGTTTGATGTTCTTTTACAGTGTCTGTGTTGTACTTTCGCAGTGTCCTCTCTCTCTTTTACTAATAATAATCTGTTTAGCATATGCAAATGTTATTCTATTTTCCTGGTGATTACAGCCCAGCGTGATAATGCGAAGCCCTCGGCTTCTCTCACCACTGTTACGTGATGTTTCCGGTCTCAGCTGTTGAAATTATATACAAGCACAAAGTGAATATAAAAACAGCTACATAATGTTGCTTTGATCCTGGTCTACCAGCAGTTTAAGAAGATCAGCTTAATTACTTGATGTCAAAAGTGGAGCTCCACGTGAATTAATTAAAATATTGTTGCCTGACACACTTGCTCTCTGTCATCAGACACTCTTCTGTCATCATGTGCTCCTCTGATAACACAGTAATATTATGTTAGTTAATGTAGTTGAAATATTAACTAACAGTGAGCGATAGATTTGGTAGAGGCTGCATTTATCGTTGTTAATACTTGATTGAAAATACAACTACAAAAATACAACAATAAATAATATTAACAGATACAACTTTTGATTTTAATAATGTATTAGTAAATGCTAAAATGAACATTAAGATTAATAAATGCTTTGTTCAGATGTTTTGTTCATTTTTAGTTTATGTTAACTGATGTTAACAAAACAAACCTAATGGTAAAGTGTTACTGCTCCTACCATCATCAGATACTCTTCCGTTATCAGACATTCTAGCATCAGATGCTCTTTTGTCATCAGGCGCTCTTTCACCATATGACATTCTTCAAACATCAGATGCTCTTCCGTCATCAGACTATCTTCAATCAGATGTTCGTCAAGCAACAAATGCTCTTCCGTCATTAGACGTTCTTCAAGCATCAGACACTCTTTCATCATCAGATGCTCTTCCATTATCAGACATTCTTCAAGCAACAAATTCTCTTTTGACATCAGACGTTCTTCAATCAGACATTTTTCAATCATCAGACATTCTTCAAGCATCAGACACTCTTTCATCATCAGATGCTCTTCTGTCATCAGATTTTCTTCCATCATCAGACACTCTTTCATCATCAGATTCTCTTCCATCATCAGACACTCTTCCATCATCAGATTCTCTTCCATCATCAGACACTCTTCCATCATCAGACACTCTTCCATCATCAGATTCTCTTCCATCATCAGACACACTTTCATCATCAGACACTCTTCCATCATCAGATTCTCTTCCATCATCAGACACTCTTCCATCATCAGATTCTCTTCCATCATCAGACACTCTTCCATCATCAGATTCTCTTCCATCATCAGACACACTCTCATCATCAGACACTCTTCCATCATCAGATTCTCTTCCATCATCAGATTCTCTTCCATCATCAGACACACTTTCATCATCAGACACTCTTCCATCATCAGATTCTCTTCCATCATCAGATTCTCTTCCATCATCAGACACTCTTCCATCAACAGATTCACTTCCATCATCAGACATCCTTCCATCATCAGACACACTTTCATCATCAGACACTCTTCCATCATCAGATTCTCTTCCATCATCAGATTCTCTTCCATCATCAGACACTCTTCCATCAACAGATTCACTTCCATCATCAGACATCCTTCCATCATCAGACACACTTTCATCATCAGACACTCTTCCATCATTAGATTCTCTTCCATCATCAGATTCTCTTCCATCATCAGACACTCTTCCATCAACAGATTCACTTCCATCATCAGACATCCTTCAAGCATCAGACACTCTTTCCTCATCAGATGTTCTTCCATCATCAGGCATTCTTCAAGCATCAGATGCTCTTCCATGATCAAACACTTTTTTTCATCAGATGCACTTCCATCATCAGATGTTTTAAGCATCGGACGCTCTTCCATCATCAATCATTCTTCTGTCATCAGACGCTCCTCTACCATCAGATATTCTCCCACCTTCAGATGCTATTAAAGCCTCAGACACTCTTCCGTCATCAGACACTCATCTATGATCTATCTTCAAATGCTCTCTATAATCAGACAGTCTTATAGCATCAGACACTTTTCCAGCATCATAAACCGCTCTAATAACATAGAGGGATAAATAAAGCAACTGTTCACTCTCTGAGGTCTAAGAATCTACTGCCTTCTCAAATCACATCACCATCTGTGTGTGTGTGTGTGTGTGTGTGTGTGTGTGTGTGTGTGTGCGTGCGCTGTTCATCGACTGCATTATTATAAATGACATAAAAATAAGTGCAAAAGTCATTTTTAGAGTCAGAGTTTGAGTGTGTGTATCCTATGTTGATTTCAAGTGAGGCTGGCTAAAACAGACATCAGACAATGTTATGCTTTATATGCACACGTCCATCTTACAAGAATTAATGAAGGAACATCAAGATTTTTCCCAGAAGCCACAGCAGAATCAGAGAATCACTGCTTCTCATTTAAAGGACCTGAAATCAAGCCAGGACATGATCATTTGAGACATTAGCTGCATGTTCTTGTTGTCTTGTAAACACTGCATGGCTGCCAAAGGAAACGATTGAATACATAAACAGTCCAGTGAAGGAACAAATAACTGTGGGGTGTCTCGATGTGCACCGGCTCAAAGGGCAGTCACGCAGATTTTAATTATGCAAAATGATTTCAGCCCCTGCAATATGGGCAGTCGGATAGGCTGTCATGCACGAGGGTTTCTGTTTTGAATGAATAATAAAAATAATAAATTAATAAAAGTGAAAATATAAAATTTACTCCAGTTTTCAGTGACACTGCTGTAGATGCACTGCAAAAATATACACTTAGTCTTGATTTCCTGTACTGTAAAGGAGTTTGAAATAAGCTTGTCACTGATTGGTTAAACGGATATCTAACATTCTTACATCAAGACATGTTTACTGGAGAAGCAAAATGGCTTGAGAAATTAAGTCTTGTTTTCTGAAAAGCTGATCAAAATGAAGTGAGTTTATGTTTTAACGTGAAAAGATATCTGTTAATGAGGTGAGAAAAATCAACTTGTTTTCCATGACAGTTTAGCTTAATTTTTTCTTGTTTTAAGCATAAACTTGCTTTAATTTTTTTTTCAGAAAATAAGAATTGATATCAAGTAATTTTGCTTCTTGAGTAAATGTGTCTTGGTTTAATCATTTTTAGATATTTGTACTGAAAAACAATACTCTTGTGTTCTTTTGAACTTGTCTTAATGCAAAATTTGATTTTGAGCTAAATCTCAGTTTGTGTCTTTTCACTCTACAAATTGGAAGAAAAAAAATTGTTTGTACAAATTGAAACACATTTGAGCTGGAAGTTAGCGATTAATCCACACCGGTGTTGCCAAGTCTGCAGTTTTCCCACGGAATTGGGCTATTTTAACACTGTTGCTGCAGGGGTTTTTCCATGTCCGCGGGTTGAAGCGTCCCCAAGATTTATTTAGCCCCTGAAATGCAACTTTTACCAGGGGAATCCAGCCAAAGAGTTTTTATACCGGGGGACGTCCTTTGAAATGCAATTGGGCTTGTTTTGAGTAGCAGTTGGGTGGGTTTTGTTGTGAAAGTGGACAAAACATTTTAGACTCCCTTTACACCTGTATTAGGTGAAATGCATGTTAATGCCAGGTGTAAACGGGACCTAAGAAGTAAATAGAAACCAGGTTTAAAATGAAATGCATTAAAAGTATTTATTCATAGTTAGAGGGTTAGTTCACCCAAAAATGAAAATTCTGTCATTAATTCCTCTCCCTCATGTCGTTCGTTCATCTTCAGAACACAAATGAAGATATTTTTGATGAAATCCGATGGTTCAGTGAGTCTCTATTGACAGATAATGAACACTTTCAGATGAACAGAAAGACACTAAAACATATTTAAAACAGTTCATGTGAGTACAGTGATTCAACATTAATATTATAAAGAGACGAGAATACTTTTTGTGCTCCAAAAAATGACTTTTCAACAATATCTAGTGATGGACGATTTCAAAACACTGATTCATGAAGCTTTACAAATCTTTTGTGTCGAATCAGTGGTTCGGATCACGTATCAAACTGCCAAAGTCACGTGAAATATTGAAATTGTGAATCACTTATGATGTAACGAAGCCTCGTTTACTGAAATCACGTGAATCAGTGGTTCGGAGCGCCAAAGTCACATGATTTCAGTAAACGAGGCTTCGTTACATCATAAGTGATTCACAATTTCAATATTTCACGTGACTTTGGCAGTTTAATACGAGAACTGAACCACTGATTTGACAAAAGATTCGTAAAGCTTCATGAATCAGTGTTCTGAAATCGTCCGTCACTAGATATTGTTGAAAAGTCATTTTTTGGCGGACAAAAAGTATTCTCGTCTCTTTATAATATTAAGGTTGACCCACTGTACTCACATGAACTGTTTTAAATATGTTTTAGTGTCTTTCTGTTCATCTGAAAGTGTTCATTATCTGTCAATAGAGACTCACTGAACCATCTGATTTCATCAAAGAACGACATGAGGGAGAGGAATTAACGACTGAATTTACATTTTTGGGTGAACTAACCCTTTAATGTATCTCTGCTTCTTTCCATCCCTCATCACAAACTCCCTCAGCGATGATAAGATACAGTATTGTCTTTGTGTACTCGAAAGGTTAAATTGAATTACAAGTCCAGATTCAGTGATGTAAAATGTCTCAGTGGGTTTTTAAAGCACACAGTAAATGTGCAGTGACATGCTCAGTGAAGCACGCCGGCCCGTAGCTTTCATTTGGACAGCGGCCCTGATATCTGAGGGTACGAATGAGATTCGGATCAGTTCCATCTCATCCGAATGCTTCAAGAAATAAATGCATATTATGTCAACACATTCCTGATTATACTTTAATAAGAGTTCGGAATAGTGGCGTATTTTTAATCTGTCAGTCGATGGAGCTTAAGTTTTATTTATTCTTGTGTCTTTAAATATTTGAATGTCCGTCCAACATAACCTAGAGCAACATTTAATGTGTGGGCAATGCATTGTTTTTCTGTTTTCTTAATAATTCAATGAATGATACATTTTAACAAGAGCGCCTTCTCATGGCAAAGAGTAAAAGATATAGAGAAGCATAACAAGAAGATACATAGATCCAGTGACGTACAAAATGGAAAAAGTATGAAAATGTTTCGGGGTTGGATTTAATGAGTCTGGGTGGTGAGTTTAGGGGCATAAAAAGGAAAAGGCCTCCAGTTTCTCATTTCTACACAAGTAGGCACGTATTTATCAGATGACTCAAGGTCGGAGGCTGAAATGAGCCATGGCGGAGTGTTTCCGGAAAGCGTTTTGGTAGCATAAAGAATTATGCCTCGCCGTGGCTTTAAGTGCTTTATCAGTGCTAGATTGAATAGTTGCGCATAACTTGCTTATGTAAGAGTGAACTTCTCAGTCTGTTTGAGAATAGCCTGAAAAGAAATGCTGCATCAGTGTGTGTGTGTGTGTGTGTAAATACGTGTGGTGTGGTCAGTGCGCACTGGCTTTGGCATGTGAGTGCACTTGCTGAAACAGCTAAATGGATGAATCCCTGCGCATGTGGGAATGTTTGTATGTGTGACAGAAGAGCGAGGGAGAGAGGATGCATTTATGGTGAATCTTCTGTCCTGGTCACCAAATTTAAAATGAAAAATAAGAATTTGTATTTTGAAGGCAGATTTTTTGCTTCATGACAGGTAAGAATCTTTCCGACCAATGGAAGGAGTGTTTGGGAATCCCCATTTGATTATTTTTGGAGTCTTTATTTTTGCATTCAGTGATGATACAAAAGGTTCCATATAGAATCTTAACCTTCTGGTGCTGTTGGGGCATTTTTGACCAAAAATTTTACTTTTTTTTTTCAGAATGGTACAAAAATCATGGACATGATTTGAAAAGGTCTTGAAAAAAATAGTCCCACTTGCGCTGTTCACTCTCAAATCGCATTGGAAATGAATGGGAGATGAATATTTCATCTAGTGGAAAAGTTTGGTACTGCGCCCAAACAAAATTTTGTGATATCAACCTCAAATATGGAACACAACTTGTCTATATTTATGGCTTTGATTTTCTCAGATATATATATATATTTCGTATAAAAAATTAAAATAGTGTTTTTCTGCACTTTTCATAACTTTTTTCAGGTTCACTTTTTCAAACTTTTTTCACTTCAGCAATAATCTGCCAAGTGTCTTCTTTAAAAGTCACCAAACTTCAGTCTGTGCTCCAAAGCATTCAAGATTCATCACAGTTTAAGTTGGAAATTTCATTTTCAAGTCTATGTTCAAAAAAGTGAATAAATAGATTATAACTACTACATAAATATAATTTAGTACCATAAAATCCCCCAAAATATTAAATAAAAACATCATTGAAATGAAAAATATAAATTTCTGTCATTTTTGACCGACACGTGAACAGCACCAGATGGTTCTTCATATACAGAACCATTATTTAGATGATTTAGATGTAACACTTCAGGCATTCTACTAACTATAAGTAACTTTGCAACTATTTCTTCTCAGTACTACAACTTTTCATTAGTCTATTAGTAGACTGTCTGCTTAATATACAGTTTTTATATATATATATAAGTAACTCTGCAACTTCATGTCACTCTTTCTGCTAACCCTAACCTAACAATCCACTAATACTCAAATGAGAGTTAGTTGACATGTAGTTGCAAAGTTACTTGGTAACACTTTACAAAAAGGTTCATTAGTTAACAACGTTAGTTAACATGAACTAATAATGAACTGCATCTCTACAGCGTTTATTAATCTTTGTTAATATTATTTTCATCATTTACTCATACATTATTAAAATCTTGTTATCATTAGTTAATGCACTGTGAACTAACATGAACAAACAATGAACAACTGTATTTTCATTAACTAACATTAATGAAGATTAGTAAATACAGTAACGCATGTATTGCTCATGGTTAGTTCATGTTAGTTAATACATTAACTGATGCTTAACTAATGAACCTTATTGTAAAGTGTTACCAGTTACTTATAGTTAGTAGAATGTCTAAAGTGGAAACCATTCTGAAATGATGAATTAAGCAGCTTGTTACATACTTTATCATTAGAAAAATGTAAACATTAAAAGTAAAACCTGAACGTGAAAGTATTACTCAATCATTTAAGACATTTCTCCACTTTAGCATAAAGGGTTCTTTAAAATTGAGTGAAGAACCCTAGAGTTTTATATAGAACTCCATAGAACCCTTTCTTAAAGAGCGTAGCGGTGCAGAAATGACTCGCTCGACCTTGAAAATAATGTCACAATTGATTAACGGGGAAGGGATGCCGTTTTCATGTGGATGGATCCATAAGTCATTTGTAGTAATTTGCTGATTCTCTTTTAATAATTTGTAGGGTTTTTTAAACAAAATAAAATCTAAAAAAGCTCCTAAATATGAGCTTCTTTTTCTTGAAGCAAAATATATTTTCCTGCTTTTTCCCTATTGATTTGAGATCAAAATTTGTTTCCGACAGGTTTCGTGAGATTCATCCAAATATTTGCTCTCAGTCCAATACTTTATTTAGTGTTTTTACTGTTTTATTTACTGTCTTTCTGCTCCATTTCTCTGTGATGTATCACTCTCACCAACTCTTCAATGGGGTCGCTATGGAAACATCCTATGAGGCGGACCCCCACATTTCAACTTTCTCTCTCTCCTTTCAAATCGCTTTAATAGCATGATAAACATTCATTAAATGGGACCTATTATGACCTTTCTCCAAGTATCGATTTAGTTTTTGGGGACTAGAACAGATTTTCATGTTTCAATGTTCATTATTTTCCTCATATTCTCCATTGTTGCAGCACCTCTCTTCCCAGTCTGTCAGTATCGCTCTGTTTAGTTCCCGTCTCTATGAAGCCCCGCCTTCTGAAAAGCATAATGTGCTCTGATTGGTTGGCTAGACCCGTGTGTTATGATTGGTCAAGCACTTCAAGCTTGTTTGGGAAATGTCCCGCCCCTTACCATAACCACAAGTTTCCAGGCCCCGCCCCTTTATTTTGCATATACCTTGGGCGGATATTATTTAAAAATGGAATATTGTGACATTGGAGGCGTTTCAGGGAGTTCAGAAACAGTGATATAACTCCCGCTTTGAGCTTTTTCTTGCTCAAACGGCAACATCACACACTAAAGCGAGATGAACGTGGAACAAAGGTCCTCTTTAACACACATCATATACAGCCTAAAAATTAAGGTGGTTTTTGGTTCCTAAAAGAACCTTTTCCCTCGTGTTCCTACGTTTTAATAACCTTTTCCACTATAAAGAACCTTTTGTGCAATGGAAATATTCCATGCATGTTTAAGGTTCGTAATTGAACCAAAGAGGCCAAAAAAAGAGGCTTCATTTTTGAGTGTAGAAACAATAACGGCATCGGATTTTATTGTTCGCCAAGGCAAGCGGAACTATTACTACTGCTCATACTTTGGGCCAGATGGCTTGTTTTTATGTGTCTTTTTTATGTCTCATACTGTGCAGCAGAGTTTGGAGTTTGTATTTGTTTGATTTCAAATGAATCGCATTCAGTTTTTCTGTTTCTCTCTCGGTGTCTGTCATTTCATCTTCTCATAAGCAGTGAGCAAGATCCCCTCACGCTCTTCTGTGATCTCCAAAGCATCTGTTTTGTACCTCCTTTAATATGCCGTTTTAAAAGAAACATGAGTTCAGTGCAGGCTCCGTCCCTGAGGTGCTTTTGCTGCAGAAACAAACACAGTTTCTTCATCCAGGTTATTTTAGCTCACACCGTATTATGACTCAGCCTTTGCCGAGCTGCTATATTGGGGGGTTTGGCTCTCCGCAAATGACAAGCCTGCAGTCATACGAACGCTGTTACGCAAAGAGAGAGAGATGCTCTGTTAATGAGGGGAAATGATGGGGCAGCCCACTAACCTCCGTGCAACCCATCACTGCGTGAAACACGAGCACAATGCAGCTCTGTCTTGCTGTTTAGTATTCTGAGTGAGAGCAGAAAGAGCAGTTCAAACTTTGTTTTAGACACAGAGCTACACTGTGATGGAATAAGGCCATTTAGAAAGAGACAATAGAAAGAAAAAGAAGGGTGAGTTAGTATGGATAGTGTGCTCTGAAAAATCTAAATGTCTGTCAACATATATTTAAAGAGAGAGAGAGCAGTGTGCCCGCTTGCACTCGCAGTTGTGTTATAGATCAACATTAGACTGTGTGTGTGTGTGTGTGTGTGTGTGTGTGTGTGTGTGTGTGGGAAAGGAAAGCCGCTAATAAAATCTCTAATGTCTCGAATGTTTCTCCTAGACAACAATTAGATTACAAAGTGTTCTGCTTTTCAGATGTTTCTCCTGAGGAGAACGCCTAATAATCTCACATGCATCATCTGTAGAGTTTAGGAAGAGTATGAAATCAAATTGCTCAAAGTTTGCTCTTTCACAGCTCAAGAGAGTTCGTTTACGCAAAAAAGAAAATCATGCCATGATTTACTCGCCCTCAAGCCATTCTAGGTGTATATGACTATCTTCTTTCAGACAAACACAATCGGAGTTATATTTAAAGATATCCTGGCTCTTCCAAGCTTTATAATGGGAGTGAATGGTACCCGGGATTTTGAAGCTCCAAAAAGTGCATCCATCCATCATATAAGTAATCCATACGGCTCCAGTGGGTTAATAAAGGCCTTCAGAAGCGAAGTGTTTTTATAAGGAAAATATCCATATTTATACTGGACTTCTAGTAACGCTGTATGCGAGTCTAGTTCCTGTGGAAGAGTGACCTCTGACCCGACACATTATATATTGATGAACGCAGAAGCACAGAGGAGAGAACAAAACAAAACGCCGGTCATGAATTAGAAGTCTAAAATGAGAATTTTTAAAGAGAAATCTTTGAGGATTTTGAGTTTGTTGCACAGCCCTATTTGTTTGACGTGCGAGAGCTTACATTTCTCCTACATCATAAATCGGGTCAAAAGTCACTCTTCCACCGGAAATTGACTTGTGTACTTGCTGAAAACAAGTGATTATAGTTTATAATAAGTTAGTTATAAATATAGATGTGACGAGCAGGGCGGGCGAGAGCCGTGAGAGACGCGAGAGATAATGAGCGCCAGCTGCGCGCTACACCGGTCTCGTATCTCATGGAGGAGCTCCGGAAGCATAAAAGAGGAGCGACTACAGTGAAGGACGAGAGAGGACCAGGCCTGGATTTTATGTTGTGTTTTTATTATGTTTTTACTTTCGTTTTATTGTTTATTTATTTATTTGATTAAAGCACGTTGAATGTTCGCCGGTTCCCGCCTCCTTCTTCCCGTTCTTACAAACTGTGTTACAATAGACATTTTTCTTTCAAAAGTGCATCGCTTCCCTTCAGAAGACCTTTATTAACCCCTTGGAGTCGTATAGATTACTTTTATGATGGATGGATGCGTTTTTTTGGGCTTCAAAATCTCACCCACCCATTCACTCCTATTATAAAGCTTGGAAGAGCCAGAATATTTTTAATATAACTCCCGATTGTGTTTGGCTGAAAGAAGAAAGTCACATACACATAGGATGACTTGAGGCTGAGCAAATTATGGGATAATTTTCCTTTTTGGGTGAACGTCTTTCTCCTGAAACTCCTTATCATTGTCATTATTGTTCACTATAGCTAAAACAATAAAAAAAATGTTTGTAATTATAATGAAGCTTAAATAAAATAAAATTTAGATGAAAAACTAACTTTACCAAATTGCTTTGGCAACTAACTAGCTGAAGTATAAAATTTACTAAATCTAAAACTGAAATTAAAAAAAATATATAGATTTTTTCAAAATTAAAATATTAATATGAAAAAACAAAAAAACTAATAAAAATGACAAATACTAAAACTGAAATAAAATTTAAATAAAATCTGAAAAAATAAAAAGCTAATTCAATATATTCATAAATTAAATAATAATATATAAATAATATTAAAGAAACAGTGGTACTACAAAAAGCTAAGAAATGCTTGCGTTCATAAATATTTCATGTAAAAGAAAATTCACAAACGAGATTTCTTAAATATCTAACTCAATCAGTTTGGTTTGTGCAGTGGATATCCACATTGATTTTACAGCTCTGTTCTCTTCATCTTCATCAACAAACTTTTCATTTGTTTATTCTGCTCCCAAGATATTTGAGGAAACATTTGATTTGCTTGCAATGAAACATAACTGTCCATTTCAAGTCTCTAAAGAAGAAAGAGCAACATCCGAGCATTAAAAGTTTCCTTTTGTTGCGTGTGTGCGCTTGCGTGACTGTGTGTGGAAGTACTGGAAGGTTTTTGAGTATTTGAGCTAATAAAAGCCTTGCATACACAGATGTCCCTCTCTGAGACCTGCAGAGGACATAATCCTCCATCCTGGCAACATTTCGACTGTTATTTCATTCTTATTTGAGTTCCTTCTCGAAGTCCTGTTGCTAAGCTCTTTTAAAAAAAAATCCCATCCATCATCACCAGCAGTAGGTTTTGTCCTTCTAACAGCGTTTCGCCTGATGAAAGCAATCATTTTCATTGCCTACGCAGTCTATTCTTCCACCAAGGTCTGTTTCTGCATCTCACATGTTTTTTATAATCATCTACTTGATTTACTCCACTATAAAAGCGAGCGGAGCAGCTCTGTACAAAGCTGCAGCCTGGAGATATTTATGTTGGATTGCGAGCGCTGTTCCTCTAAAGCTGCGTGAGATTTGTTTGTTCTGATGATGACATTTACAGATGCATTTTCGGGTTGCTTTTCTTGCCATTAAAGTTTCTTTTTTTTACTCTTTTCTCCCCAGGTCCCCTGGTGGGCTGGTTCCTCTCCGTGTTGAATCATCTCCTTTTTTTCTTCTCCTCCTCTGAACTCCGGAAGCCCTTGAGGAGTGAGACCATGGCACCGTTTTCCTCTCGACGCTCTTCTCGCCTCTTTCTGTGTCTCGTCCTCGTCCTTTCCTTGCCCCCGTCCTGTTCTCCTGAATCCCAGCGTGAAGAGCCGTCTTTCCAGCCCTCCTTCGCTCCAGAGGTTTCCTCAGAGCTCTACAGTAACCTGACCGACGACAACGACGGCGCCACTCTGAAGAAGCCATGCAGCGAACCGGTCGAGTGCAGGCCTGGAATCATCCTGCCCGTATGGAAGCCTATTAATCCCAAACTTGGAGAGCAGATCGTCCGGGCCATTGTGTATTTCGCCTCGCTCATGTACATGTTTCTGGGAGTGTCCATCATCGCTGACAGATTCATGGCATCCATCGAGGTCATCACGTCACAGGTGAGTTGCACATGTCCTTCTTATACAGTGCGTGTCAAAATTGTAAAGTTTTAGTATCCTAGTTTTGTCAATTTGAGTGCAAAAAGTTCAGTATGGCGCACTTTTCAGTGGCTTTCTCTGCACTCGTTTTGTTGTAGAAAACTCCCTTTTTGCTCTTGAATGGTTTAAAATCACATTAAAATCACTTTTTCTGTGCCCACGCTTTGGATGTGGAGGAACCGATAACCAGAATCGAAATGCATGTTTCTTATCGAATCACATGTTCCAAAATTGGAACCGGTTATAAAATGGAACCAGTTCACGGTAAATGGAACCGCTTCACAATGAATGGAACCGCTTGACAATAAATGGAACTGTTTCACAATAAATGGAACCGTTTCACATTAAATGGTTTTTATCATTATTTCAACCGTTTCCATAAATGGAACCATTTCATAATAAATGGAACCGCTTCACAATAAATGGAACTGCTTCATAATATGGCCTCTTTAACATAATGCGAGGCTGTTCTTGGATGTTTTATTGTTGGGTTCATTGATCAAGTGATATTGTTGAGTATTCAGTAAATAATTGTTCCATTTACCATGTATGTTAAAGGAATAGTTCATCCAGAATTGAAAAATCTCTTATTATTTACACATTCTCGCATTTTCATGCTGAAAGTTAACAAGAGTTCATAGTGACATTGAATAGACAGAAATCATCATAAAAAGTCTATTTTCAAGTCTTCTTAATTGGTAGTATGGTGCTAGCAACGCTAAGGTTCGATTCTCGGGAAATGCAAGATCTAATTAAAAAGCACACGTTGAATGTACAGTAAATCAGTAGTTGATTTGGATAAAAGTATTTTGCAAATTATAAATTTAAGTTAAATCACTGAAAATGCCATGTTCAAACTGGTGCATTTGCATTATGAAACTTTTGAAAACCATATAATTTGTAATAATTTATAGAATAAAGTAATTGTATGGCTTCACATGACTTGAAGTTTTTTGGAGTATTTTCATTTTGATGGTTTATTTTGTGCTTTTTGCTTTTTGTTATCTTATAAAAAAAAGAGCAAAGTGAAAATGAATAAAAAGTTTTACTTTTGTTTCATGGAAGGAAAAATAACTGCGTACGGGTTTGGAATGATGTGAGCGTGAGTAAACAATGGCAAAATGTTCATCTGGGCGAACTCGTCCTTTAAAAGCATAGCCTTCACCTGAGCTCCAGTTTAGCGAGTAATTGCTGTTATTAAAATAAAAACAATCGTGACTGTTTCTCCAGCCTTTCAACGTTTAATGGGATGCAAATGCTTGCAGTGAGCTTGATGTTCTTTCTTTATTTCGGCTAAAACGACTGACTCGTCAACACTTGTCAAGGGCAGATCGCCTACTCTTATCACCTCCGTTGACTCATGTGCCATAAACCTGCTGAAAGAGGAAAATTAGCCAAAATGCTTTTATAAAGCAGGCCAGTAAGTTTACGTTCCTCAGCCAGAAATGAAAATAAATAATAGTCTCTAGCTTTATATACGTAGCAGAGGCATCGATTTTCACACAGCGAACGTCTTAACTCCAAAATACTTCCATAAACAAATCTGGAACACAATAAAACTGAGAAATGCTGCACCATCTCAGTACAATCACGCTCATTTGCTTTCAATTAGAGAGTATTGCGACGTGATTGTCAGTGTTTTTATCGTCTACTAAAACTGTAGTAAAAATAGATTAAAGCTATAAAGAATAATAAAAATGCTACAAGCACATAAAATTACCACAATTTGTAATATGATTGAAAACTGAAAATATAAAAATAAAATCCAATTTAGAATGTTAATAAACTATATTATAGTTTACAGATTAGAAAGGTTTGTCTGAAAGTTTAAAAGTTTTATAACCTTCCTAACACGTTTTAGCATGTTGTCAGTATGTCTTAGGATGTGTCTGGCATTATTTAACACTTTGTTAACATTTTTGTGCATTGCTAACAGGTTTTAGCGCATTGCTAGCATTAATTAGCATGCTGTTTACATGTTTTAGCATGTTAACATGAATTAGCTAGCATGTTTTAGCTCAGCGCTAGCATGAATTAGCACGTTATTAGCATATTTTAACACATTGCTAGGTAAACGTGTTTTAGCATGTTGTTAGTATGTCTTAGCATGTGTCTAGCATTATTTAACACTTTGTTAACATTTTCGTGCATTGCTAACAGGTTTTAGCGCATTGCTAGCATTAATTAGCATGCTGTTTACATGTTTTAGCATGTTAACATGAATTAGCTAGCATGTTTTAGCTCAGTGCTAGCATGAATTAGCACGTTATTAGCATGTTTTAACACATTGCTAGCTAAACGTGTTTTAGCATGTTGTTAGTATGTCTTAGCATGTGTCTAGCATTATTTAACACTTTGTTAACATTTTTGTGGCAGATTTTACTGCATTGCTAACAGGTTTTAGCGCATTGCTAGCATTAATTAGCATGCTGTTTACATGTTTTAGCATGTTAACATGAATTAGCTAGCATGTTTTAGCTCAGTGCTAGCATGAATTAGCACATTATTAGCATGTTTTAACACATTGCTAGCTAAACGTGTTTTAGCATGTTGTTAGCATGAATTAGCTCGTTTCTAGCATGCTTCACCATTTTACCATCATGTTTTAACACATTTCTAAGATGTTTATGACACATTGTTAGCATGTTTAACACATTGGTAACATGGATTAGTATGTTACTACCATGAATTAACCTGTTGCTAGCTGTTTTAACACATTGTAAATATACCATAAATATATATATATATATATATATATATTTATATATTTTTTTAATACAGTTTTTGTTTGCTATTTGATTTTTTTCTTTGTTACTTTTGTATATAGCTTTGGTCATTTGTCTACTGGGACCATTTCACCTCTCGAGCACTGTAAATAAACATCACTTTACACCTTACAGCTCTGCTAGTCTTGCCATATTTTGTTTGGGCAAACCCAGTTTCATCTGACAGTGGGTCTGCGAAGACCCGTTGTCTCACAATTAGCATGTTAACATGACATAACACATTGCTATCATGTTGCTATGATTAGCATGTGGCTAGCATTTTTTGTAAGGTGATTTAACACGTTGCTAGCATGATTAGCATGTTGTTAACGCGTTTTAACATATTGCTTGCTTGTTTTAGCATTTTGCTACCACAATTAACATATTACTATTATGTTTACAGGATTTAACATGTTGTTAGCATTTTGCTAACATGATTTAACACATTGTTGTCATCTTTATCATATTGCTAGCATTTTTAACATGTTGTTAGCATATTGCTAACATGTTTTAACATATCATTTTGTATCATATTGCTAGCATTATTAACATGTTGTTAGCATATTGCTAGCATGTTTTAACACATCATTTTTTATCATATTGATAGCATTATTAACATGTTATTAGCATGTTAATAACATGTTTTAACACGTCATTTTTATCATATTGATAGCATTATTAACATGTTATTAGCATTTTGCTAACATGTTTTAACACATCATTTTTATCATATTGCTAGCATTACTAACATGTTGTTAGCATATTGCTAACATGTTTTAACATATCATTTTGTATCATATTGCTAGCATTATTAACATGTTGTTAGCATATTGCTAGCATGTTTTAACACATCATTTTTTATCATATTGATAGCATTATTAACATGTTATTAGCATTTTGCTAACATGTTTTAACACATCATTTTTATCATATTGCTAGCATTACTAACATGTTGTTAGCATATTGCTAACATGTTTTAACATATCATTTTGTATCATATTGCTAGCATTATTAACATGTTGTTAGCATATTGCTAGCATGTTTTAACACATCATTTTTTATCATATTGATAGCATTATTAACATGTTATTAGCATGTTAATAACATGTTTTAACACGTCATTTTTATCATATTGATAGCATTATTAACATGTTATTAGCATTTTGCTAACATGTTTTAACACATCATTTTTATCATATTGCTAGCATTACTAACATGTTGTTAGCATATTGCTAACATGTTTTAACACATCATTTTTATCATATTGCTAGCATTATTAACATGTTGTTAGCATATTGCTAACATGTTTTAACACTTTTTATCATATTGATATCATCATTAACATGTTATAGCATGTTACTAACATGTTTTAACACATGTTGTCATCTTTAACATATTGCTAGCATTTTGAACATGTTTTTAGCTTGTTTCAACATACCATTGCTAACATTTTAACATAAATTAACATGTTGTTAGCATGTTATTAACACATTCCTAGCAAGTTTTAGCATGTTGCTAGCATGACTAGAAAATCTATTTAAAAACTCATTATTATTAATATATATAATATATATTAACTATATAGAATTTTAATAAAAATAATAAAACTAAAACAACAAAATTACAAAAACTGTAATTAAATAAATACAGTAAATAAAATAAAATTCTAAATATTTATAAAAACTATAATAGTATATAACTGCTCAATTAAAACTAGTACAAACAACATAGCATCAAAGTTAATCTGAACTGGCTAACATTGTCGCTCTGTTTCTCTGCGGTGAGTAAATCAGCCCTGCATCCTTTGCAAAATCAAAGCCAACAGCTCTGAGTCGACCTCATTAATCAAGCGTCCCCAGAAAGACTCCCATACACCTTTGTCAAAACACGAGGACGCGTCTGCAGCGTCAAGGGAATTGCGAGTGTGAAAACGGTACCAGAGACGGCCAAAAATAGTCTGGCGATGTTAGCGAAGGAAGGACAACGTTGTGGAGGGAGTTTTTGGCCTGTCAGCGACTGCACTCGCACCTCAAGGCCCGGTGCACAGAGCTAATATTTTAAAACATCCCTGCGCCTGTTGAAAAAAGCCCAAATCTCAAGTGTTTTTGCTGCATGAAAGTGCAAAAATCGGAATTGGTGTATGTTGGTGTTGACGACGCACACCGCGCAACTCTGAGTCATGAAGAAAAGAATGGGGAGGTTGCAGACCAGCATCAGTAGTCTGTGTCCATCCTTGCCTCGAGCGTCTCACCCATCCACGCACAGACTGCCTCAGACGCATCATTCTGAACCGTAGTCATACTTTCTGTAATGCAGGTCGCAAATTAATACAGGAAAGCCGGACTCTGGATCAGAATCTGCGCCACACACACACTTTAAAGCCTCTAGGCCAAACCAGGCAGAAAAACTAGAGCTCTTCCACTGAACCATGACAGTTTGACTGACTCCAGGTGCAAAGAAAGTTCAAACAATAAAAACACAATGCCAGAATTACGATCCCTGACAGCATAGCAGCGCATTATCGAGTTGTGGAGTGTGTTGGTTGTCTGTGCCTCGGGGTTTTTATACAGTTTGGCATCTCTCTACTAGACTAGAAAACAAAATTTGCCATGGTGCAAAGAAAAAAATTGAGACTGTGACTGCTTTAAAACAAGTCAGAAGTCGATTCTGCATTTGTTTGAGTAAACGAGTAAGTTTTAATGCTAATGTAGTGTTCGCATACATGCTTTTCAATAAAATAGCTGCGCTAACATTATGTAGCCCTAATTAATATTCATGAGCATGGCTGATAAAGTTTATAATGGCCACGCCTCTTCAAGAAAAATCAAATAAAATTTTCAAATCATGATTTCGAATTGGTCACACCTCACAGGAAGTTGAACTGAAATGACATGAAGAGGAATTTAACGTCTTCTAAGAAGAAGACCCATATATAAAGATATATAGATTAAACACTAATATCTTATGACAGGTATGAATATATACAGCAGTGGCCAAAAGTGACATCCGGCCTAGGAACATTGACGTCTTCAACCTTTATTCAAACGAATTGTTCATTTGGAAAAATCGATAAATGGCACTTTAAAAAAAAAAAATACATATAGCTTGTTCTGAATCCTAGACATGTTTTGTCAGAAAAGCCGGTCCACTGTCAAGGCATCGCGAGTTCATGTTTTACAGCAGAAACAGACTAGCGCACTTGTTGTTTGTGTACAGAAACCGATACGTCAGTTTTAGCAAATCAGAGCGCAGTATTCAGGTCAGGTGACAAGGCTGCCAGTCACTTCAAAAAGATGCGCTAGCTGAGGGGATTTGTGTCAAAGGTTGACTAAAAAAAGTGATTGAGGATTTATAATTTAGCCTAATGGTGAGGGAGTCGGGCTTGTAACCTGAAGGTTGCTGGTTCGATTCCCATGCCGGTGGGGATTGTGAATGAACAGCGCTCTCTCCACCTTCAGTACCATGACTAAAGTGCCCTTGAGCAAGACACCTGACCCTGATTTCTCCCCTTGTAAGTCGCTTTGGATAAAAGCATCTGCCAAATGAATAAATGTAAATAATTTCAAGTCCTGCAAGTTTTACATGTTGAACCCTTGGTTTTCTTTTTGCGTGTGTGTGTGTACTGTGTGTTTGTGTGTGTGTGTGTACTGTGTGTGTGTGTGTGTACTGTGTGTTTGTGTGTGTGTACTGTGTGTGTGTGTGTGTGTGTGTGTGTGTACTGTGTGTGTGTGTGTGTGTGTGTGTGTGTGTACTGTGTGTGTGTGTGTGTACTGTGTGTTTGTGTGTGTGTGTGTACTGTGTGTGTGTGTGTGTACTGTGTGTTTGTGTGTGTGTACTGTGTGTGTGTGTGTGTGTGTGTGTGTGTACTGTGTGTGTGTGTGTGTGTGTGTGTGTACTGTGTGTGTGTGTGTGTACTGTGTGTGTGTGTGTGTGTGTGTGTGTGTGTGTGTGTGTGTGTGTACTGTGTGTTTGTGTGCACACGTGTGTTTGACTGCGTTTTAAATGCAATTACAAAGCAATTACTTGGTATGGTTTAACTCTAAAACGTAATCAAAACAACCCAACTGCAGTTTTATTGATATTTCTTGGAATGCACAATAAAAAAAAAACATGATTTGTGAGAATTAATAAAAATAGAGTTATCTGTTTTTCCAAATGAACTCTTCAAATACTATTAAAAAGATATGAAAGATGTTTTTAAGCAGTTGTGTTTCATTTGTAACATTTGTGGGACAATTTTTGGCCAGGCTGTCAAAGAAATTATGAACGCATGCAAAAACAAGAACAGAGGAAATATTAATAACTGATTATGTGGAAGTCAATGCTTTTTCCTGCGAGCTTCTTGTTTTTTTTGTGAATTTTGTTTTTTTCCGTAGTAAAATAAGGCTGTAGGTTGCCAAATGATTTTGTCAGATTTATTAGTTAGCAATAATAACTAGCTGTCTGTATCCTTAACATGTTCCCTTCTGGTCACCCAGGAAAAAGAAGTGACCATCACCATGCCCAGCGGAGAAACGTCGGTGGCCACTGTGAGAATCTGGAACGAGACCGTGTCCAATTTGACCCTGATGGCACTTGGATCATCCGCCCCTGAAATTCTCCTGTCGGTTATTGAGGTGAGTGAGACTTTAAAAAGACAAATGTGCTTGTTGGGAAGCCTTTTTTGTGTGTAACAATTAACTGCTTAACTACTAATTGCATTCACAGCAGATGGCTAAACCCTCATTAGCGTAGCCTGAGGTTTTACTATTTCATTAGCAACATTACCACTCATAATTTAAGTGCTGCTTTGTCTGATCATTCCGTTTGGATTGAAGCACGATCCCTCTGTAATTCATAGACTCATGAAATTAACAGATTTGTGGCTTTTTGGAATTTTTAGCATTTTAAAATTTGCAGTCTTTTTATTTTTCAGGGAAAATGTATAGAAATATTGTGACTCATCTTGCTCACAGGGGTACATAAAAAGTTTTATAGTACTTTCAAAGAACTTACAATAGCAAGTAGCATGTCATGGATTTGCCAGGTTATTAACTAAAAACTAAATTTATTATTTTAGCATTTTCATTATTAGAACAACAACAAAAAAACAAAAAAATAGCATTAGCTAAAATAAAATTAAATATAGAAAACATTATGCTTATTAATATTATTTAACTTTTTTCATTTAATATTATTTTCATTTAATTTATTTTCATTTAATTTGATACATACATTTTTTACTTCATCTGGTTGACAAGCAATTTTTTCATTTTTGATGTACAAAAATAACTAAAACAACTAAATATATGCTGCGTTCATGCCGTCATAATTACCCTAATTTCGAGATGCAAGTAGGAGCTCTCAAAAAATTCCCAGCTTACAAACTGTAATTATGAGCTTCACGAGGACATGAATGCTTGAAGTTGAAATCTCGTATTTACGGTAATTACGACATGGTGTGAACGCACCTATAAACAAAATGTCAAAACCGAAAAAATTCTAAAACTTTAACAAAAATAAACTAAAATTAAAATGAAAAAAGAAAACATACTAATAAAATGTAAATAAGCAGTACCACAAGAGTTGCTGTGAAATATGGCTGTATATCAGCACGGCTGTGATACGGTTGTAGTGGCCTCGTGCCGTAGGTAATCACAGAGTGCTGATATAAAGCCGTATTGCACGGCTACGAGTGTGATATTGCATTTATACAACAGTTGAATGGCACAAGTGAGTAAATAAATAAGAAACAACAACGGAGTGCTTTTAAAAACCCTCTTTTGTGCAGAACTACTTCCTTCCACCATAGATTCAAATCTCAAGTTGATAGTATAACAGTTGAGCCGTTACTAATTCTAAAACGTCACTTTTGAACTAATAACAAAGGAACGTTGAGTCACTTCATTGAAGCTTTGTATTATGTAGTGTTATGGTATTATGAGAAAGAGATCGACTGCATCTGATAGAGCATTCATTCTTCAGATGGATATCTATATTATTATATCCATTATAAAAAGTAATTTTGAATGTCCACTGAGGAAAGTGATATCTTTGTCCTTTTCCCATGTCAGCACTAATAAAACTTCCTTGTTTCCAACCAGTCCGTTTCAATTTGCTACTGACTCACTCATAAAGACAGTCGGCGTGTAGTAATGTAACTTTCACTGAAGTCCATATCACTTTCACTAACGGACCCTTTCTTAACATCAAATATGGTGTGTTATTCATATAAAATAATATTTATTGAACAGTAATATTTAAATTAACAACAATAGCCATTATAAAAGATACAGATCCCCATGACATGCAAGAAAAAAAATTAAATAGTGCACACGATTTACTAATTCGTTCCCTTGAAATAGTAAATCGTGCGCATGTTTTAGTAAATTAAGGGGATAAATTAGTAAATCGTGCGCACGATTTAGCCTACTATTTCTCTGTGTCATGTCCGGGGCTCCGTAAAAAGACAATAGGAAAAAAACACAAACAAACAATTCAGTCGAACGTACTAAAGTAGCGCTCTAGTATAGTATTTAAGTTAAATATAGCTTAAACATAAAGTGATGAAACTTAATTTTCCCCTTAAAACCCACAATCGATTTGCTCTGGAACAAGTGATAGAATAATAAGACCAAAGATTGCCCGTTTGATATACGCCAAATTTACATTTATTCATTTAGCAGATGCTTTTATCCAAAGCGACTTACAAGGGGAGCAATTAGGGGTTAGGTGTCTTGCTCAAGGGCACTTTAGTCATGGTATCCAAGGTGGAGCGAGTGATGTTCATTCACAATCCCCACCTTCAATTCCTACCGGCGTGGGAATCGAACCAGCAACCTTCAGGTTACAAGCCCGACTCCCTCACCATTAGGCCACGACAAATGAATTATATCTCATTTAACCACTATCTACATAAAAGCCAGCGGCAAATTCCCGAAGGACTGGCCGAGATGAAGCTGTTCTCGGTGGGTATATGAGCTCTGAACGGCCGCTGATGGCCTAGAGCTCACGTTTGCGAAAGCATCTAAACAAATTGTAAAATAGGTGCAATGAGTCACATATTTGAGGTCTAAATAACTACATTCTTGCCTAAAAACTCTTAAAACTACATTCCGTGACACAACAACAGTAGTATTTGTAAAAAAAATATGGTGGATTTGCTTGCCGCAAGCGGACTGATTCAAACGGTGAAACAATTCCAGAGTTGATATTGGGGAAAAGGCTCTCAGCCAATCATATTTGAGAACCAGAGCAAATTGTTGTATAGTTCGATATATTAACAAAAACTATAATATTATATCAACAATACAAAAATAACACTATGTATAGGATATTGGGGTTACCACTCACTTCTAACGCACCAAAGACCGGGGTTCAATCCCCACCAAGGGCAACTTCTCACTTGTAAGTCGTTTTGATAAAAGTGTCTGCCAAATGAATAAATGTAATATTGGACATCTTAAACCAGTCTGAGCTGGACTCCCAGCTTTTGCACACTTTATGCAGTTATTGTTCAGCAGGGAACTTTATTTCAGTAGTATGTATGTAAAAACAGGACAGAAAATGTTTGTCATACCACCGAGGGGTTAAACAGTTTCTCTGCCCTTCACAATGGAGATGGTTAGAGAGATGCATGCTGATCGCTGCTCTCGCTAATGAGGGTCCAGATCATGTTGATTAACGAGACGCTGATTCGTTCCTTGTCGTCCTCCGCATGGAATCAACCGCTGTCTCAGATCTGTGCGACTCTGCCTGCGGGAGACGCTCACCGCTGTGTCGGCTAACATTTAGCACGTCAGCTGAGGTTTATTGCCTCACATTTGTCTCTCCACGTTGTTTGTCACTCTGCATCACAAGATCTAATGTGTTAGGACATCCGTCAGGACACAGTGTCTCACTCAAGGGTTTCACGCACACAGTGGGATTATTGTTATACGCATCTAAACAACACAATCACAATGCATCGCTCATCTTGAAAAATTGCAGCGAAGGAGATGCAGTCAGGCAGATTTTGGCATCAGAAGTGTGAAATCTCATTGCAAACTCAGCTGGAAAGGAGACGCAGGGTGAATTATCTGTGTGTCACAGACCGATCCCAAAGGTTCGCCACTATATCTGCTAGTGTAGATATGGAGAGATACCAGTGATAGAGCCACAGGCATAGATTACCAACACCTGCGTGCTTTTCGTTTCATTCTTTTTCTTGTTTTATCTTCCCCAAGGACATTCGCTCCATTTTCAAGGATTATTCAGGAAATGTGACATGTCTTGTATTGAATGCTACTGACTCTGAATAACACCCATTTCTCATTGATCTGATGTTAAGAGGAATGTGACACAATCCGTCTGTTGTTTAGTTGTTCTGTCATTTAATTGAAAGATTTAAACTGATGTGTTATGTAGGCCTGCACTCCATTCAGTGTGGAAAGTGAGAATTTACAACTTTCTAATTGGAAAAGTGCAATTCAACGCTTGAAGTCACTAGTAATGCGTGCTAACGAAGTAATTAGTGTCAATTTCATGAAATGAAATGCTACACAACATTGTTGTCACTTGCTTTGTTTCTTTTTTTGATGTGTCATGCTGGGTAGCCACGCCCACATTGAAATCTCATTGGTCAATAATCTTGCTCCACATTGCTACTGCCCACATTAAACGTGAGATGTGTTCTGATTGGTTGTGATTTTGTCATGTGTGTGTTTCAGGTGTGTGGTCATGGTTTTGAGTCCGGTGAGCTGGGTCCGGGCACCATTGTGGGCAGCGCTGCCTTTAATATGTTTGTGATCATTGGAATCTGCGTGTGGGTGATTCCTGACGGCGAGGTGAGGAAGATCAAACATCTGAGAGTCTTCTTCATCACCGCATTCTGGAGTATCTTCGCTTACATCTGGCTCTACCTGATCCTGTCTGTCATCTCACCTGGAATCGTGGAGGTGTGTGTGTGTGTGTGTGTGGTCCTGGTTTTTATTTTTTATTTTACGTGTTACAATGTAAACATTAATTTTGTTGTATGCAAAATAACATACAGTACATATATATTTATGCATGTAGTACAAAAAACGCAACCAATTATATACACTTGCCAAAGCCTTACAGAAAATTAGAGAAGATATTTTGCAGTGTGACATAATTGCATAACAATTAAGATAATTTCACCCCAAATCCCTTTAGTAAATGTCTAAAAAAGGTCTCATTACTGAAATATAAAAAATAATGATATACAGTAATGAGAATCTAATGAGAATCACCATTGAGAATATTGAGAATTACTGAAAAACTCAAAAGTAACAGATGTTATTATGAGAATTTGGCAGTGAAATGTGCTTAAAAATGATCATGAAAATAGTACAAAATCAATGAAAAAAATCTTACTGATCATGAAAAAGGCTTTATTTTATTTTCTTTTTCTATTGATTTTTAACTTGAAATATGGTGAGACATATTGTTGGCAGATTTACTCATATATACCAGCACAATATGTGTGTGACAAACACTATCTGCTTCACACAAAATGATTATATATGTTGTTTATCTACTGGTCCTTCAGACAACACAACCATATTGAGTCATTTGTAATGGTGAAGAGAGCTGGTACAGAGCTGTTTGTCTCTGTTTAATGTAGCTAGAAGTGCCTCCTTGCTTGGACTGTTGCTTTTTCTTTTGCTTGCCGTGGTCTTTTCTCTCCATAGTACTAAACTGTGTTTTGTTTAATTTGTGTGTGTAGATATGGGAAGCTCTGGTCACTCTCTGCTATTTCCCCGTTTGTGTAATTCTGGCGTGGATCGCTGATCGACGCCTCCTTTTCTACAAGTACATGTCCAAACGGTATCGTGCTGACAAAAGAACGGGTGTTGTTGTGGAGACAGAGGGGGAAATGACCCCCAAAGGTATGGAGATGATGATGGATGGAAAGTTTCCACTGAGGGCAGGAGCCATAGGGATCGGGACACAAGAACATTACCAGGATGGAACCGGCAACACAACAGGCACCATGGCAACTCTACCCAACTCCAACAGCACGACCGTTTACATGGACAGTGTCAAGGACCTGGACGAGAGCCGTAAAGAAGTAAAGACTCATTTAAACAAACATTTATGTGTTGATACTCACACACAGAACTTTAAAAGTACTTCTTGGTTGACATGTTTTTCATCCTGACAATCCAAGAAACCGTACTAAAAATTGTCTCAGGGGAACGCAAAAGTTTTACGGGTAAAAGCAAAGTTTCTTGGGGGAAAGCAAAAGTTTTGCAAGTGAACCCCAATACATTGAAATGTTATTTTTACTCCCATCTCATATTTTTTCCATCACCATGTCCCCTTAAGGGCTCAGTAAAAGAAATAACTACAACTGAATTTTTTTTTATTCACACTTATGCTGTTCCAAACCCGTATGATTTTCTTGCTTCTGTGAAGCACAAAAGGAAAAGTTAATCAGATCTTCAAAATGATTGTTTTCCAAAAGAGTGACCAGTGTCAGTCAAGCTCCAGAAAAGTCCAAAATCACCATAAAAGAAGTCCACACAGCTGTTATATTCCATGTCTTCTAGGGGTGGCACGGTACATGAAAAACCGTTCGAACCGTTCAGTTCGCTTGTCTCGGTTCGGTTCGTGTGTGCGCAATGTAACCCCGTATTCAGACAGTTTTGCGCGAACATATATATAGACAGTAAAAGTGGAGTAAGGGGCTGTTCATATATTGCGTCTTTTGCACGCGCATATTCATTATTTCCTATGTAGGCGCGCAACGCAAATGGAAGCGACGCGGCCGTGCTTTCCGCGCTTTTTTAGGCGCGATATGTGAACGGCCCCTAATGAAGGCTGCCCGGAGTTGGCGGATGCGCCCATGTCGTTCAAATCCGGTGTGTGGGAACATTTTGGATTTCATGTTACTTACGATGACAACGGAAATAAAACAGTAGATAGAACTGCGACTGTGTGCAAGCATTGTGCAAAATGCATTCAATATGCTAATGGAACACATCTAATATGACAGTTTGAGAAGACATCACGCCAATGTGTGGATAAGCACAAACAGGAGAGAGCCGGTTAGGAAACAACTTCTACTGTCCGCAGCATTTAAGCAACCTCTCAGTGATAACTAAAGCATTGGGGATGTTTATGTTATTACATTATATTATATATTTATCTTTAAAGTATTCTGACTTGTTTAAAAGACAGAGCTTTAAGAGTTCCTCTCTTTGTCTTTTAAAATATTTTTTTTTGGTAAGAGCTTCACTGAAGTTGGCAGTTTGATAAATGCAAGTTAATTTCAATCTTTGTGTGCTAAAAAGGCACAAGTTCCTGTAGAGATAACAATACACATGCTCCTTTTTTTTTGCCAAACAAACGAAAAGCATGTCATCATCAATGTCTTCTCTCTTGCTGTATCAAAATCTCACCCAGCTTTTACTCAGAGATGGTCCCAATAATGTGCTTAAAGTCAAGTCAAATTCATTTAGTGCATGATTACATTACAAAAATGTTAATACTGTATCCTAAATTGTGGATAATTAAGCTAATAAGCTATATATCAGTGTTAAAGATTAAAAGAAAAAAATAACAACAAGAACCGTACAGAACCGAAAACCGTGATACAAACCGAACCGTGGGTTTTGTGAACCGTGCTACCCCTAATGTCTTCTGTAGTATAATGATAGCTTAACGTGAGGAAAACGCCAAAATTGAAGTCTCAAATCTAATTTGCATTTGTGCATTCTTCACAATCTGCGAGAACCAATTCTGTTTAATTGGTGTCATTGACATCAAAACTGGCAGATTGCATCATTTGCAAGCTTTGAGATTCGAAAGCTACAGCTATTTTCAAGTTTGGAACAACATGAGGGTGAGTAAATGATGATGGAACTAAAACTGGACTTGCCCATATTTTCCCCATTACTTGACCTTTGAATATTGCTTGGCAGGTGATCCGTATCCTGAAGGACCTGAAGCAGAAATATCCCGATAAGGAGCTGGATCAGCTGGTAGACTTGGCCAACTACTATGCCCTCCTTCATCAGCAGAAAAGTCGTGCCTTCTATCGTGTCCAGGCCACACGCATGATGATCGGGGCTGGTAATGTGCTGAAGAAACACACAGCTGATCACTCTCGCCGCACTGTGGTGGTGGGTGGCAACGAGCCTTTGGAGGACGAAGACCTGGCCGTCTGCAGCCGCATTTCCTTCGAGAGCGCGCACAGCCAGTGCATGGAGAACTGCGGCACCGTCATGATACCTGTGGTGTGTCGAGGAGGCCTGGGGGAGAGCACTTTCTACGTCGACTACTGTACAGAAGATGGCACAGCCAACGCTGGATCAGATTATAAGTACTGCGAAGGGACACTGGTGTTCAAACCTGGAGAAACCAGGAAAGACATTAAGGTAAGTAGGAGTGAAAGAAGAAAAGAAAACATTGCTAGAATCGGTATAGTATCCAGCTAAAACCAGTAGATGGTTTTTAGTTTATATCTTGTCCAAACTGATCGTTTATGCTCATTATCTGGTTGCACCTTGTCTAGATGGTTACTCAGTTGGGATGTTCTCAAGTATCCGAATATTTGGAAGTGTCACCAAAGATTGATCATGAAACTTTCTGCATGAACTTTGCGGTACTATATGTTTTTTTTGCTACTTTTAGAAGAACATGTCCACAACATATAGTTTGGTCCAGCAGAAACCGGTAGATGGTTTTATATGGTCTCTATCTTGTCCAAATTGATCATTCATGCTCATTTTCTGGTCCCAGCTTGTCTAGATGGTTACTCAGTTTGGATGGTCTCAAGTATCTGAATATTTGGAAGTGTCGCCAATGATTGAGCATGAAAAGTATTTGCATGAACTTTGCGGTACTATACGTTTCTTTCTTTGTAAGTTTTCTAAGAACATGTTCACAACATAAAGTTTGGTCCAGCAGAAACCAGCATAAGGTTTTACATGGTTTCTACGTTGTCCAAACGGATAATTTATGCTCATTATATTGTCTAAGCTTGTCGAGTTGGTTAATCAGTTGGAATGGTCTCAAGTATCCAAATATTCGGAAGTGTCACCAATGATTGATCATGAAACTTTCTGCATGAACTTTGCTCTACTATACGTTACTTTCTTCGTAAGTTTTCTAAGAGCATGGTTTCTACCTTGTCCAAATGGATCATTTATTCTCATTATCTTGTCCCAGCTTGTCTAGATGGTTAATCAGTTGGGATGGTCTCAAGTATCCGAATATTCGGAAATTTCACCAAAGATTGAGCATGAAACTTTCTGCATGAACTTTGCGGTACTATGTTTTTTGCTACGTAAGTTTTATAAGAACATGTCCACAACATATAGTTTGGTCCAGCAGAAACCGGTAGATGCATTTACATGGTTTCTGCCTTGTATTAGCTGATCCAAGCTGGTCCAAGCTGGTCCAGATGGTTACTCAGTTGGGATGTTCTCAAGTATCCGAATATTCGGAGGTGTTACCAATGATTGATCATGAAACTTTCTGCATGAACTTTGCGGTACTATATGTTTTTTCCGCTACTTAAGTTTTCTAAGAACATGTCCACAACATATAGTTTGGTCCAGCAGAAACCGGTAGATGGATTTACATGGTTTCTGCCTTGTATTAGCTTGTCCAAGCTGGTCTAGATGGTTACTCAGTTGGGATGGTCTCAAGTATCCAAATATTCGGAGGTGTTACCAATGATTGATCATGAAACTTTCTGCATGAACTTTGCGGTACTATATGTTTTTATCGCTACTTACGTTTTCTAAGAACATGTCCACAACATAAAGTTTGGTGCAATAGAAACTGGTAGATGGTTTTACATGGTTTCTACCTTGTCCAAACTGATCGTTCATGCTCATTATCTGGTCCCAGCTGATCTAGATGGTTACTCAGTTGGGATGGTCTCAAGTATCCGAATATTAGGAAGTGTCACCAATGATTAATGAAAACAGAATTTGCATGAACTTTGCAGTACTATATGTACCTTCATGAACAGGTGAGTCTCAAGGACAATGCTTTATTCTGTACCTTAATAGCTGCCAAAGAAAAAAAAACACTTTATCTTTCATGTAGTACACTTCCTTTTTGACAAACGTCCACTCTGCTGAGATGGACAGGGCCGTGTATCCATGGCAACAGTGCTATAGTGTCTGTCATTGGTTGAGTGACAATGATTGAAAGTCTCTTTGCGAGAAAGACAGAGAGAGGATTCAGAATGGCAGATGCATTGATCCGAAAAATCTGAACTCTAGAAATCCATGTCATGTGCGATGAATGTGCAAGGTGCATGTTCTGAGCTGAAAGTTTATAGACATCTGTATGTCTCTTTCTAGGTGGGCATCATCGACGATGACATCTTTGAAGAAGACGAACATTTCTTTGTGCGTTTGCTGAATCTGCGTGTCGGTGATGCGGAGGGTATGTTTGAGAGTGACAGCATGGATCAAGCTCCCAAGGCCCGACTGGTTGAACCGCTGATGGCTACAGTCACCATCCTGGACGATGACCACGCCGGGATCTTCACTTTTACAGACCGCCTGCTGCGAGTGAGCGAGAGCGTGGGTACCATGGAGGTGACGGTGGTCCGGAACTCTGGCGCTCGCGGAACTGTGATCATTCCATACCACACAGAGCCCGGAACGGCCCAAGGGGGAGGGGTCGACTACGAGGACACTCACGGAGAGCTGGAATTCGCCAACGACCAGACGACGTGAGTGTGCTTCTGTGTTTAGCTGTGCATAACTCGCTTCCACAATGCAAGAGTGTTCTGGGTGGTTGTCAGGGCTTGTCTCTGTAGTTGCTAGGGTGTTCTGAGTTGTTACTAGAGAGTTGCTAGGGTGTTCTGGGTGGTTGCTTAGGGATTTTAGTGATTACTAGAGAGTTGATGGACAGTTGCTAGGGTGTTTTAGTGGTTATTATTAGAGAGTTGCTAGGCAGTTTCCAGGATATTTTGAGTGGTTGTGTAGGTGCTCTTAGTGGTTTCTAGTGTGTTACTAAGCAGTTGCTAGGGTGATCTGAGTGGTTAATAGAGAGTTGCTCAGCAGTTGCAAGGATGTTCTGAATAGTTACTTACTAGACTTGCTAGGGTGTTCTGGTTGTTTGCTAGGGTGATCTTAGTGGTTACTAGAGAATTGCTAGGCACTTTCCAGTATATTTTGGGTAGTTGCTTACAGTTGGTGTTCTGAGTGGTTACTAGTGTGTTGCCGGGCAGTTGCTATTGTGTTGTTAATGGTTATTAGAGAGTTGTTAGGCAGTTGCTAGGGTGTTCTGAGTGGTTACTAGAGAGTTGATAGACAGTTGCTAAGGTCTTTTGAAGGATTACTAGGAAGGTGATAAGCAGTTGCTAGGGCGATCTTATTGATTACCAGAGAATTGCTAGGCATTTTCCAGAATATCCTGGGTAGTTGCTTACAGTAGGTGTTCTGAGTGGTTACTAGTGTGTTGCTAGGCAGTTGTTATGGTGTTGTTAGTGGTTATTAGAAAGTTGCTAGGCAGTTGCTAGTTTACGATAATATACGTAATATGCTATTACAAAGTTTATCAGCAGCTGATAGGGTGTTCTGAGTGGTTACCAGAGAGTTGCTTGGCCGTTTCTACAGGGTTCTGAGCAGGAAGTTTATAAGCAGTTGCTAGGGTGTCATGGATGGTTGCTAGGTTGTTCTGATTGCTTACTAAAAAGTTATTGGGCAGTTGCTAAGGTGTTCTGAGAGGTTATTAGGAAGCTGGTAAGCAGTTACTTGGGTGATCTTAGTAGTTACTAGAGAATTGCTGGACAGGTTCCAGGATATTCTGGCTAGTTGCTTACAGTAAGTGTTCTGAATGGTTACTAATGTGTTGCTAGGCAGTTTCTATCTTAGTTTCTAGGTTATTAGAGAGTTGTTAGGGAGTTGAGAATATCCTAGGTTGTTCTGATTGCTTACTATAGGGTTGTTATGCAGTAGCTAGGGCGTTCTGAGTGCTTCCTAGCCACTGCCTAACAACTCTCTAGTAAGCACTCAGAACCCCCTAGCTACTGCATAACAACCCTATAGTAAGCAATCAGAACAACCTAGCAACCATCTCAACTCCCTAACAACTCTCTAGTGTGTTTTGAGTGGTTACTAGAGAGTTGCTAGGGTGTGCTGCGTGCTCATGTGAGAAGAATCCTGCACTCTCAAGTTTGTGATCCTCTGGTCTCTGGATATAGCTCTGGGTCCTCCTCCAATATGCGTCTATGGAATTTTTTCACCTGTTTTATAGTGCAGCAGATGAAAATGGTGCGTCTGAAGACTAAAATAAGTTAAATTACACCTCTCCTCAACAAGACACATGATTTGAGGCATTATTCACGTTTGGCGGGACATTCAAATCCCTGGAGAATTGAGCTGTAGTGAGCTAGCTTAGTACGTGTGAGCGAATAAAATCAGTTAGCGGATGCAGTGCTTCCGTCTGTCTGGAGTCTTTTCTGTGTATGTCGGATGAACGTGACAGTGTCCTACATAATGGATGAGCACTAAACATTACGATTTTCCTGTGTGTGTCAATGCTGGAGGTAAATCCAACAGCACTCAAACATTTACGTCCTTACAAAGCATTGTGTTCTTGTTTGTTTTTTTGTGTGCAGTGAGGTTCATAATGGGAGTGTGTGTGTGTGAATGTGATTAAATATTGACGTGCAGCCTTTTGAAGTGATTTAAATGCTCATATTTCCCATGTTTTGTGTGAACATGATTTTGTGCGTATATTTGTGTGTGTGTGTTGATCGTTCATCAGCTCTTTTAAAATGATTTCATGTCAGGGGGGAGCACTGCTGTTCATGACCCCCAGAGGAATGGCATTAAGTATTTATAAAGCTCTGTGTGTGTGTGTGTGTGTGTCATTATGCAGTTACAGCTTTCTGCCATTTTCCTATTTAGTTGCAATTTTCTGTCACTTGTCACAGTAATCGATGTGAGACTTCAAAGCCACCACCTGAATGTCTGATTACTTGTACCTGTGTTTGTGTGTGTGTCTGCAGTCAGACCTTTCAGGTGAGGATCATTGATGATGAAGAGTACGAGAAACATGAGAATTTCTTCATCGTTCTTGAGGAACCTCGCTGGCTGAAGAGGGGAATCTCAGGTGTGTTTTGCACTACAAGAACAAGAAATTAGCTTTATTATTTTTTAGAGTGGTTTTGGACGTTCATTTGACAAACGGGTTCAAGTGGTTTCCGATACAGTTGGCTCTGCTCCCAGCCCTAATGAGCTGCCTATCTAGACAGCATATTTAGGCACCATAGGCGCGCTGCTCCAGTCATGAAGGCTTTCCAAACAGGCTGCAAAATGATTCTGTTTTACAAGATGCATCATTTTTGACCGAAAGCATTGCTTGTCATTTACAGATAAGACGATCTGAACGCTGTTATGAAAAGGTAACTGTACATGAAGGGAGGTTTAGGGGGGTGAGTGTAACGGAGACCAACCTCACTCCCTTCGTCTTAAGCGGTGTAACCCCTCTACCCAGGCCCTACACACCCCGCTGCGGGTCTCGAACCCGGGTCTCTGGCATGGGAGGTGGACACTCTAACAAGGAGGCTGAAGGCTGCAGTTGGTAGCGCATCTCTTGAGATCAGAGGAGTTAGGTTTACTCGCACAGCAATTACTAGCTGGCCTCTGTTACAGTGGCGCATCAGCGACTGTGGGCTTTAGCGTTCTTATTAGTGTGCTCTCCTCCCATGTCAGAGATGCCATTTCGAATCCTGGACGGGTTTCACCTGCAATATAACACGTTTCTTGAGTGTGTTATGTGAGCAGTGCTATTTGCCTGAGCATTTTAATCAATCTCTTATGAGATGCCATGTTGATTAGGATGCTGTTTTAGTATTCAGGGAGGCAGATCACTGGGGTTTGGAACAGAGCCACGGTTGTGAGATGTGTGTAGATGTGTTGTGTGTGTGTATGTGTGTGTTTGTGTGTTTATTCATGGAGTAAACTCATCTCCAGCACTAACTCCATCTCTCTTGTCCCTCCTTACACCACGCAGCCCTGCTGCTGAACCAAGGTAAGGTTTCAGATCAACCTCTGATCAACCTCTGACATGTGTCCACACTAACCCTCATGTTACACACTTAGAAGAGAGGAGAAAAAAGGCTAAAAGCTTCCCTGAACCCATGAGGGACACGATTGTGGTGTGAAAAGAGGGATCAAATGCTGACCGCCAAAAGAGAGGAGTTCAGAACATTAGACAGAGGGTGAAAAAGAATATCTCAATGGCAGTTTTCACAATCCAATCAATCCCCGTTTTTACTCTCGGAATCATTTTCTCTCTAAAACTTGTTTTGTTAGAGAAGTAAAATGGGTTGTAAATGGCTATTAATGTTGGCAGAGGAATCACATGCATTCAGAACATCTCTCAAAACCTGATTTCAAACCGTGTTGTTTCGTTTGTGTGCGTGTCGTGGTGTCGTATTGATTTGTTGAGCTGTTTTTGATTGACAGGGAAGGGGTATGCCCTCCATTTCCTGCCTGTTGTATTTCATCCATTCTTTTCTGTCTTCTGTCTGTTTCTTTTCCTTTGTCGTCTATCTCTTTCAGAGGATCCAGAGGGACAGTTGAGCACCGAGGAAGAGGAGGCCAGGAAGATAGCAGAGATGGGCAAACCTGTTCTGGGGGAGCACAGCCGGCTGGAGGTGGTGATCGAGGAGTCCTATGAATTTAAGGTATTACATCTGAAAACATGGAAAATAGTCAGTCCATATTTCATTTATTTTATTTTATTTATTGTTTTACTATTACATTATTATATTTATTATTGTTATTGAGGATGAATTTACTAGAAGGTATCACATCTGAAACATTGAAAATATTCAGTCCATATTTTATTTTATTTTATTTATTGTTTTACTATTACATTATTATATTTATTTTTATTATTGAGGATGAATTTACTAGAAGGTATCACATCTGAAACATTGAAAATAGTCAGTCCATATTTTATTTTATTTATTGTTTTACTATTACATTATTATATTTATTATTATTATTGAGGATGAATTTACTAGAAGGTATCACATCTGAAACATTGAAAATAGTCAGTCCATATTTTATTTTATTTTATTGAGGATGAATTTACTATAAAGTATCACATCTGAAACATTGAAAATAGTCAGTCCATATTTTATTTTGTATTTTCATATTTTAATTTTATTCTAATTTATTGAGGAGACCTGTTAATTTACTGTAAGGTATCATGTCTGAAAACATATTTTTATTGCATTTTAAAAAAGGTGGCATTTTTCAGCTATTTGTCCCACCCCTAGTCTCCCCCAGCCTCTGAAAGTCTTGACATGAGGTCACGAGGTGAAGTCATGCATGCTGAACTGTTCTTCATGTACAGTGTTCAGTAGAGCTCTATATATAGGTTATGTGGTATACGGCATGAAAAATGCACATCCACCAGTGATGCATTCCAATAGCATGTGAATCCCAAGAGATTCCCAATGTATTCCTGCACATGATAGTTAGATTTTTTTCTTCATATTTGCAGCGCATGATTTTAAATTATGACTGTTTATGACTTTTTACAATTACCCGAGGTGAAACGATGCGTTATGTTTTTCAGCTCTGTTCACGCTTGTTGGTGACAGCAAAATTTGATGGGTTGATTAAATCCTCATCTGAATATTACTTTTTTTTTTTCAATGTTATTTATCAGATCAGTGGTGGTAAACGAACATTAGGTTCATTAGGTTTATCATGATAGCAATCAAGAAATTCATTGCCAGCACTTCAGTGGTCCAGATTTTCTTTCTTTATTTGTTTCTTAAAATATATATTAATAATATATCATAATAATATGTGCATTTATTGTTATTATTATCATTGTTATTATAAATAATATTTATAAAAATAATATATATTTTATTATATACATATATTTTATATATTGTATTATATATACTGTATATTTTCTTTATTATTATTATTTTTTTACAGGAAAATCACACTGAATCTGATATTTTAAATTCTGAAAATAAATAGTAATAACACTATTAATAGTAATATATATGTAATTATTGGCATTGTTAATAAAAAATAATATTTATGCAGATATTTATTTATTTCTTAGATTATATATATATATATATATATATATATATATATATATATGTATGTATTTATTATATATTTGATCATATAAATAAATAAATGACAGAGTGAACAGTGACATCAGAATTATTTTATGTCAATCTAACTTAATGTTATATATCATAATTATATTATATTGCATTATAATAAAACTTATTATGAAATTGAATATATATATATATATATATATATATATATATATATATATAATTTAATAATATATGCCAAGATAGGGTGACCCCAATTATAATGGGAGTCCCAAGAACAAGCACAGTCCGGGGTGAAAGGGTCATGCTCACCTTGACTTTTCTGACTTTGCTTCGTTGTCTGTTATGGCATCAACATTAATGATGTCATGTGAACAACCTTACAAAATTAATCAGAATTAGATATTTTGTCTCATGGTCTAAATGTCACGAGTGATCTCTGCTGTGTTTCAGAGTACCGTTGATAAACTGATCAAGAAGACTAACCTGGCGCTGGTCATCGGCACTCATTCTTGGCGAGAGCAGTTTGTGGACGCAGTGACCGTCAGTGCAGGTCTGTCCATCTCACACACCTTTAAGCTCTTCATCAGTGTGTTGGATGTCTATTTTGAAATAGGAGTACATAGTACACTGTATACATTTCATCCCCTCAGCAATTCTCAGACTTAATAAAAAACATAATGAGGCTCTTACATTCTCAAGCTGCTCCTCTTAAAAGCTCAGTTTCAGAAGCTTCAGCAATACAAAGTCTGAAAGGAATAGCTCAGCTAAAAAAGGTTTGGAATGACATGAGGATATATCTAGGAAGGTTGTTTGCGCCAGGAGGTGCGTGTAAGTGGTGTGATACTGCCATCTGGTGGTTTGTTGTGGTAACGACTGCATGTAAAATTGGCCCCAATGTGGTTGTTTAATTAGTTATTTATGTGTGGCATCCTCAGGTGATGGAGACGATGATGAAGATGAGGGTCGAGAGGAGCATCTCCCGTCCTGCTGCGATTACGTCATGCACTTCCTGACAGTGTTCTGGAAGGTTCTGTTTGCGTTCGTTCCGCCCACAGAATACTGGAACGGCTGGGCCTGCTTTGTGGTGTCCATCACTGTCATTGGCCTCCTCACTGCGGTCATCGGAGACCTGGCATCGCACTTCGGCTGCACTGTAGGCCTCCGTGACACTGTGACCGCAGTGGTGTTTGTGGCTCTGGGCACTTCTATCCCAGGTGTGCTTCAGGACATTATTATAATCAAGTATTTGGGCACTTCAGCCACACACACACACACACACACACACACACACCACGACATAAATACAACTGGCATTTATTGTGAAGGAAAATGCACAAACATACTTTTTTTTCTTACTTTTTTGGCTTACAACAGATACTTATTTGGATCAGTGTACAGTATATATGAAGTTTGGGGTCAGATTTATATATATATATATAGTTTTTGAGCATATTCTGCTCATCAAGGCTGCATTTATTTGAACAAAAAGCTACATTAAAAAAAACAGAAATATTGTGAAATATTTTTACAGTTTAAAATAACTGTTTTCTATTTGAATATATTTTAAAATGTAATTTATTCCTGTGATCAAAGCTGAATTTTCAGCATCATTACTCCAGTATTGAGTCACATGATCCTTCAGAAATCATTCAAATATGATGATTTGCTGCTCGAGAAACATTTATGATTATTAACAATGTTGAAAACAGTTGTGCTGCTTTTTTTTGTATTTTTTTATGAACAGAAAGTTCAAAAGAGCAGCATTATAAATGTCTTTACTGTCACTTTTGTCAATTTAATCCAATCTCCACTGAATAATTTTTTTTTTTAAATCTTACCCAAAAACTTTGAATTGTAGTGTATACAGGTTTATATCACAATTTAGTAATAATAAATGACACATATACAAAACAACATAAATATTATTATTAATAATTATATTAAATCTAAATATGTAATAATAATGATATATAAAAATATTTTTATTATTATTTTATTATATTATATTTTTGACACAACGACAGCATTTTAAGGGTGAACTTTTGAAAACGATGACGTCATGCGCATGCGTATTGCGTGTTCAATCTATGGACATGTAGTGTTTCTTTACAAAGTGACATCGCCATCTACTGACCTGGCATGAATAATACAGCATTTTTAGTTGTTTTCGCAGATCCATGTGAATGATGCGGAAAATTTTACTAAATTTTACTAAATCGAGGAAAAGAAATAGTAAATCGCGCATATGATTTAGCAAATCGAGGAAACAAAATAGTAAATCACTCGCACGATTTAGCAAATCGAGGGAACGAAATAGTAAATCACTCGCACGATTTAGCCAATCAAGGGAACGAAATAAGAAATCGCGTGCACGATATAGCAAATCGAGGGAACGAAATAGTAAATCACTCGCACGATTTAGCAAATCAAGGGAACGAAATAGTAAATCACTCGCACGATTTAGCAAATCGAGGAAACAAAATAATAAATCACTCGCACGATTTAGCAAATCGAGGAAACGAAATAGTAAATCGTGCGTAAAATGTACAGGACTCGTTTTGACAACATTGTCATCTGTACACAAAAGACGCAAAGGAAAAAGATTTCTGTTTTTAATTACCTGTTGTCGTGTAAACACTCTTGTACTTATTTGCTGATTCTGATTATTTCCAGTTATAAAATATTGACCAGTTTATCAGCTTTGTCGATCCACTAATGCCTATATTGGTCTTTATCTCCCATTTTCAGACACATTCGCCAGTAAAGTCGCCGCTACTCAAGATCAGTACGCAGACGCCTCCATCGGAAACGTCACCGGCAGCAATGCCGTCAACGTGTTTCTGGGTATCGGCGTGGCCTGGTCCGTGGCGGCCGTGTACTGGGCGGTCAAAGGCAAGCGGTTTCACGTGGACCCCGGCTCACTGGCCTTCTCCGTCACCCTTTTCACTATTTTTGCCTTCATCTGCATGGGGGTTCTACTGTTCCGGCGCCGGCCGTCTATCGGGGGAGAGCTCGGCGGCCCTCGTGTCGCGCGTGTACTCACTTCGCTCCTCTTTCTGGGTCTGTGGTTCCTCTATATCCTCTTCTCCAGCCTCGAGGCCTACTGCCACATCGAGGGCTTCTGAACGGCCCCGCAGAGAGAGGGCGCTTTTGAGGCTCAGAGCCAATACATCAACACAAATTTGCACACACACACACACACACTTACAAAACACATATTTGGTGATTCTTTGAATGCATTAACGATAACAAGGATCATTCAACTTAGATGTATTCAAAAACCCTGGTAGAGAATTTGAGGTGGAAGAAGTTCAGAGAAAAAGGATGGTGTTTGAGAGAGGGTTGAAAGAAGAGGCGTCTATGAAAAAGAAAGAATGCGAAGCATGTAGCAAGAGAGGGCAAAACAGAGTGTAAAGTACTAAAACAAAAGAGGGAGCGATGATGTAAAATAGTCACATTATCTTTTCGTCTCTCAAGCTCATGGCAGAACTGATGACTTTTGTTTAGCACCGCAGACATTGTCACATAACAGGTCTTTTTATGGTTCAAGGGCACAATACATCAGAGTAAAGAGTAAGAGGTGTCTTCAGAACTGAGAGGCGAACTATAGTGACGGCATTTTAGATGCTAATGAAAACGCAGCAGCAATAGAGCTGCTTAACAGATCAGCAGTTTTGCTTGGGCTGCGTGCACTAAAGCAGTCCTTTACGATTGTGGCTTGACAGATCGAACAATATGACTCCAGAGATCTCGAGTAAAAGCCAAGGCTGACTGAAAATGCGCGTCACACTAGACTTGGAGCATGCGAAATTACTCTATATGCGCAGCAGGATATGATGTCATGCTCTAGAGCTTCTTGTTTTAATAAAATATGAATAACTAATAACAATGCAGTCTAGTGTGAGCACACCTAACTAAATTGAAATTGAACTGATGTTTCACCTGGAGTGATTGATGTCAGATGAACACAACGTGACGGGAATGCTAAATGTTGTGCATAAATATTGCCCGGAATTAGCCGTTCATTAGTGATCATGACACACTAAGACTTTCAATTGTGCCCTACGATGACAAAAAAATCCCAGAAATTTGTATTAGGCAGCAAAATAGTGGCTAGAAGAGGGCTGCGGCAGAGGACAGAAGAATGATAGAAGATGGAAGTTATTTATCAAAGTTTAGAATCGATATTCTGCTAGTTTAACGACAGATATTTTCACGTGGTTTGACATGAACGCTCCACACGACAAACAAAACATCTCCCACAGTATTAAGACTGGGATCTGCTCAAATGGAACACTGACGTCATAAAGATTTGAATCTTCAATTGTTACATTCATTCTGCGCTTTCTGCTGCCTAGAGACAATGGAACTCTCTCTGTGTCCACATTTAAAAGTGTCAATGTAAAAATCCCACTGGAAAACACCCGCCGTCATCTCCATATCGTCGAGCCTACCGGGATGTGTGCGAAACTGTTCTCCTCTCTTTAGTGTGAGACCACGGCAGTGTATCCTCAGTCCGGTCAAAGTAACTGAGAGTTTATCTTCTTAAAACAGGAGGAACTTTATTAGGATGCAAAAACTGAAGCGTGATCACGTTCATTTTGATGCATCCCAGTTCTCATAACAAAACACTAAAGATAACAGCGTCATTGTACAGTTTCTCTCTGCATTGTGTAAACCTGTTTGGGGCTCTAGAACAATTACTGATTTAAAGAGCTGCGCATTGATTGGTTCTTTATAATCTCGTTCGCCGATTAGGCTCATTATGCGTGGGGCTGAAAGCTGATTGGTCCTTGAATCGTCTGGTCCCTGACAGATTCACAATAAAATGTTGTTTACTCGTAGAGCACTCAGGATTGTGTGTATATGTACGTTAAAGGGATTCTAAGCGTTTTTATGTCATCGGGTCACCTGTCCGGTCTGTAGATGTTTGTAAAAAGCTGTGTGGTGTGTGTATTTGTGCTATACTTCAGGGCTGGACTTTTGTCTGTGGTCTAGTCAATCGAAATGCATGATGGAGTACATATCGGCAGATCTTTAATGGCATGCTTTGACTCTGAAGACATGCATGAATTTGAAGTTTACAATGTTTGTTACTAAAAGGGACGACAGATTCTGTCGACTACAACGATGGCTGCCAGATCTCTTTTATGATATTTTGGTGTGAGATCGGTACTTAATTAACAACATTTCATTTATTTAAAGGGATAGTTCACCCAGAAATGAAAATGATCCCATGATTTACTCCATCCTCAAGCCATCCTAGGTGTATATGACTATCTTCTATGACTAGACGAACACAAGCGGAGATTTATTTAAAAATATCCTGGCTCTACCTAGCTTTACATAGGGGTGTGTTTTGAAGCCCCAGAAAATGCATCCATCCATCATAAATGTAATCCATACGACTCCAGGAGGTTAATAAAGACCTTCTGAAGCAAAGTGATAGTTTTTTTTTTTTTTTAAGAAAAATATCCACAACTTATTAACGATAATAACTAGCTTCCGACAGATAGCCGTAAGCATCAATTTGTGCGGGAAGTGTGACCTCTGACCCGACACATTACGTAATAACGAATGCGGAAGCGCAGAAAATAGAGCAAAACAAAACATCTGTCACAAATTAGAAGTCTAAAGCAGTGTTTCTCAAACTTTTCCAGCCCAAGGACCACTTTATCTTCCAATTTTTTTCTGAGGACCACCTAACAGAATCCCACTCTAACACGCCCCCCAAAAACAACAAAATAGGAAGGATAAACTAAATTTAAGTTTAATATGCAACTGTTTCAAGTCAAAAACTAATTATTCAAACACAAATCCAATGATATGATCCAGTTTTTCGTTATTAAAACACACTGACACCGCGATCCGGTGCGGGTTAAGAGCTTGCCTAGTTTAGGTCATCTTTTCACGGACCACTAGGGGGCGATGGCGGACCACACTTTAAGAATTACTGGTCTAAAGCGAGAAATTTTAAAGACAAATGTCAGAGGATTTCAATATAAGAGATTCAGTTTGGTGGAAGCTAGTTATTTAAGTTTAGAAATATGGATATTTTTCTTACAAAAACCCACCGCTTCGCTTCAGATGTCGTAAGAATTACTTTGGGGGTAGATATTTTTAAATATAACTCCGATTGTGTTCGTCTGAAAGAAGATTAAGAGTAAATCATGGGATAATGTTCATTTTTCGGTGAACTATCCCTTTAAGAACAGATCAGGATTTCTTATTATTTTCAAGAATGAAAAAAAAAAGAAAAAAAAAAACACCATTGATCTGTATTTTCACGCGACAAGCTTCGCTTCGTCTCACATTTTCGTATTTCTCACGTTGAACAACGTTCATGCCTTCGTTTACAGTTCGGCAGAGAGAAATACGTTCTCTGACTGAGATGTTGTGTGAATGATAAAGCATGAAATCTTGTTTTATACTTGCGCAACATCAGCGTCAACTTAAACTGGCTTAAACGGACTGTTAAAACACATCAATACAAAATTGTTCAGTGGCAGGTTCGATTTAGAAAATGTCTTTTCTTTAACAGAGATTTTCATATTTGAACCGCGGCGGACGGGGTGAATCCTAGATTAGCAGAATCCTGAATCTGTTTTTGTTCCCAATTATTGCCTTAAGAGACTTATCGATTATTTAATGTTTAACTAAAAACATTTCATAATTATATCTGTATAGTGTTACATGTTAACGTGTTCATGTTTTCTCTGAGTACAACAGAAACCAAATTGATTGAGACAAAGTGTGCAATATGCGAACATACCCTGAGCAACAGCAGGACGTCCTGCGCTGGCGTTGCAGTCAAACCCTTCAGTAATACTTGGTGCCTATCCTGACCCTTCCGCTTGCTTCCAGGTTTCCTTTAGTGCATGTAGGCTTTTTCTTCTTCTTCTTCTTCTTCTTATAACACTACAAAGAGAAAGTGCAATAAATCCGACAAACGACGAGGAGCGTGATAGAGAAAGTTAATATCCTAATATTATTTCATTCGTATGTTTTTTGTGGAATCAAGCTGGAGTTTATCTGTAGAAATCACCCATTGCCCTGAATGTCAGATGTTTACTCTTTTTACAACTCTGTTGAAGTCGAAAGCTTTGTAAAACTTTTTGGAATACGACATTTTCAGTAGGTGATTTTTCTATTTCCAACTGTACTCGAATTGATAGGAACCTCAATAGTTATTGATGTAGTGGTTTTTGATAACTATTTCCAAGATGTTTAGATATTCTCAGTAGGTTTACTTGGGTTGCAAGAAATCACCGTATGTTGTATGATAATTCAGACTCCATTTGCAGTGTTTATCTATCTATCTATCCATCTATCTATCTATCTATCTATCTATCATTTGTTTTTGAAATACAAGTAATATATCTGTAAAACAGTTTCTTGTGCACTGGGCCAAAGGCTATTTTTATTTATTTTTAATTTCCAAGGAATTTAACTCATGATAACAGAGTAAAATACACTGTAGCTGTGACTGTCTTGTCTGTTAACTGTGTTTTAAGGGCATGTTCATTGAGAAAATGCCATCTTGGCCTTTTCCAACACATGTCTGGTGATGATGTTGCATTTCTGAGCGGTTGGACTGTTCATTACTGTAAATGTGAAGCTGTACATGTGCCTCTGATGTGCAAAACGCATGAAGTACCCGTTTGTACGCATGAGCTGTTATTAGTGTCAAAGTTTACATTGACTGTATTATCCCGTTAATTTTGCTTTTTTTATGTCACTTGCAGGTATTTTTTACCCTCTTCACACAATATTATATTAATGATCTTCCTTGTTTTAGAATAGAATTGGAAGTGAGGAAGATATTGACAGTTTGTTACACTTAATTTCCTTTCTGCCTAGAGAAATGTGGGAAAAAAATAGTTACTTTTCATGTTATGAATCTCTGTCTTGTCCTCAGAGTTTTGTATGTCGTCTGTGTCGACCTGTGTTCGCTGCCTTGTATCTGTGATCATTCTGTTTTTGCCTGTTAAATTACTTTAACATTGACTGACGGTGTCAGAAATGAAAAAAATGATGTGACATTAATATATATATAAATATCAAATACTGTAATAATTCACTAGAAAGTAATATTTAAGGTTTTTATGTTTTTTTGTGTTCTGTTTTCGTTCATTTTTTTATGTAAGTAGCACAAACACAAAACTCAAGGCGGAGGACTTTTGTTTTGAAGAACATGGCATGATGTGTACTGTGTCAAAAGAAGAAAAAAAATAATGATGTAGCCGTTAGAGCTCAAGCAGACCTTATTGAATATAGTTTATTTATTTTAAACATGTACTGTCCTTGAGTGGTTTGTAATAACATCTATATATAATGCATCAAAATTGGCTCTTCGTGTGTAAAGGCCTGTTACTGTTCACTTGTACCAATGCAAACAGAACGGTAAAATGTACAGATCAGATCATTCCCTCATCTTTTCAATAAATCCAGCAGTTGTTAAGTCATCTAGTGATGACAAAAGCCGAGTTTAGACATGAAATAGGTCGGTTTTGATTAGCACAAAGCTTCCCTTATTCATCAAAACACTTAAAAATAGAGAAACACGCTTGACTTTCACCATTAAAACTAGTCTAGGATTAGTGATCATTTCAGAAATGGCACTTAAGATTGTAAAAACGTATATGCTTCTGTCATTATTTCATGTTTAACTGCCCTCCTCAGCTAAAATATGACTATGTTTTATCTATTTCCATGTTTCAAATGAACTATTCCTTAAAAAAAAAAGAAAAGAAAATGAAGTTACTGTAACTACTCAACACGTGCTTTGTATACTGCATTGACTTCAACCTTATTTTAAAGCCTGTAGCCTCAAAAAGTAAAAAAAAAAAGAAAAGATGTGTGTGAGTTTTTGCTTGTATGTTTGCAATTGAACCATGTCTTTGTTCAAAAATGAACAGATCTAACACTGAACCCACTAAAGTCATCTCGTAACATTCAGGGAACGCCTCGTGGGCCACTGGAACGCTTTCATAAGGTCATTAAAATGTCATGAAAATAAAAATCGACAATGCCTAGAGGTTGCTTCGGCCGCGCGCTCCCGAGTGGAGGACTGAAAACCTCACTATATGACGTCACAGACTTGCACCACGACAAACCGAGTGACCCCGAGCCACGGGTGCCGTGACATCACGCATCGGGCTCCGGCACGCGCCACCGCGGAAAGTCCAATCACAGCTCGCGCTCCACACCCCTGAGCGCGCGCTACAAACCGCTGCCTCGGCTTCCATACGAACAGGCGCGCGCAGCTGATCAGTGTTTATGGTGTCCGGTCCGCGTGACGTCGCAGGTGTGCTGCGTGTAAAAAAAAAGTTAACTTTTCTGTCTCCGGAAACGAATTCAGGTCAGTGTGCGATTTATTCCAAGACTTTAAACGGGCTCGTTGTTTAAATGAATGTCTGTCTAAGTAATGTCTGTGGCACGGGCGCTCTTTTAAAACTAAACCCCCCCCAACGTGTTTCAGTGATTTATTTTTGATATGTAAAGCTGACAAATGGTTTGTTGACGTACCTGAAATCGCGAGAGCTGTTGCTATGGTTACTTCTCAAGCGAATAATGTGCACGAGCGTCTGTTTCCTAACTTTTACGCTTGCTGAAATGTTTGAAAAGGGCGATTGAAATGTGCATATATGGAAAAAAATAAATAGTTTTATATAATTCAATAAAGTGTTTCTAGAAGCATATTGTTTACCTCTCATTCCTTGAGACTCTGGGATAAAATTATGAATCAAATTATGATTAGGAATGGCCCACAGAGACGCTTTTGTGTCTTGTTGAGTGGGAGAGGTCATGAGATTGAGCTGTGGCAGGTATTTAGTGTCTGTAGCATTTTAAACTTGTGTCATTGTTGTGCCTTTTTGCGTCAATACGCCCATTCAGTTTCGTAAGACTTCACTGCATTCTTAACGCTTGAGCGTGTATAATTCAGTTTTCCGTGTTTGAATTCATTAAATGGTGTTTGATCCAGTTCTCTCATGTCCTTCCAACCTACGCAGATGGTTTGCTGACACATAAACACAAGCTCTAACGTTTCAATGAATGAATTGTGGCTATAACGACCATGTCAGTCAGTTCTCCATCACTCAAGTATTGTTGTGTGGAGATGCAGCGATACTAAATTTCATCGCCAATTATTCATAATAACATAATGCAGCAAAACATAATCAGGGAACCCTCTCATTTGGCAAATTGCAATCATATTAGAGGTTAAAATTATTACATACTGCTATTTACATTCAGATTACACTTTTGCACATAAGGTAGTTTCTTGTCTTAATGGTAAATGTATTCAAACACATATACATATATGTAAATACATACATCAATAACAGTAAATAAGCTCCTCTCTAGTGTTTTTTTTATGTAAGGGATAATGTACGTTACCTCAGAATAGTCTTGTATCCGCTTGAAGGGGTTTATTCTGAGATAACAACCGTGTGGATGTACTTTATCCCGCTTATTACACGCCTGCTTGCCACATAAGTAAATAATTAGACGTGAAATATTCTATTAGCTCTTTAAACACAAAGCTAGCACTGAGAGAACCGTTGCGAGCGCGGGAAGTTCGAACTTGACGGACATTTAAGGGATACGGTACAGCCTCGCCACTTATTAAACGGTATTTCGCCACATTAATAATTATGGGGAGAGGAGATATTGATCTGAAATGAAACGTTTAAAATCGTAGCTGTTTGTTATCTTATAATCCAACAGAAAAGTCAAATGCGTTTGTATGAAACGAGAGTGAGTCCAAGTTACTGGATGACATAATCTATATAGCAAAGCACAAGCTATACCTATACACAAAATATAGTTTTAATATTTTATTAGCTCACCAAATGCAAAACTTCGACGAAGTAAAAGCGTTCCTAGCGCTGCATACTTACCCAGTTACCCGGATGAGCCGGTGTTATCCGTTTTCAGCGGTTGTTATCGGGGAATTGTCGACCAATCAGAAGCAAGTATTCCGCAGAGCCGCGAAATAAAGCTAACTAACGAACTGTGAACATTGGATAACTTTTCTGAGGTAAATACAATTATTCGCAGGCTGGTTGAAATACTTATTGAGCAATTACATCATACATGATTCATTTCGGTAAGTTGTACTGTGTTGTGTATGTGTTGTATCATTTACATTTAGTCATTTAGCAGACGCTTTTATCCAAAGCGACTTACAAGTGAGGAAAACAAACAAGCGAATCTTCATGAAATTGGCAAATAACACAGGAAGTGCTCACAATACAAGTTTCATACATTGCTCAGTACCATAAGCTAGAGTAGGAAGGGAAAAGGGAAGGATAGGTTTTTTTTTTTTTTTTTTTTTTTTTTTTAAATATATGAGGGGATTAAGTGTTCACGAAAGGCCAATTCACACCGCACCGACAAACGCCAACAAACGGGGTGATACCCCTGTCGCCGTTTGTTGGAGTTGGTCTAAGTCTGTTTTCACCCGACTGAACATGTTTAATCGGCGTTTGTTGGGTCGTGGAATGTCGGAGCAGTGTGGTATGGTTTTCCAACAAACGCCAACAAACTGACGTAATCTGACTTTGCCGCGAACCGTTGCCATGACGATGAGGCAACGACTGCGGTTTGATCGCGCCGGCGCCTCGCGCACACACAGCAAAGCACCACAAACGTGACATCACAGTTTGTTCATTGTAAAAATAAAATACCGTCAAAACATATAAAGTTACAATGCTCAATTTAAATAGTCCGTAGTGCAATCCGTGCCGTTCTTGTGCCGAATTTCGACTGCCTGCCAAATTATCACTCCCTACCTGATTGCCTAATCCTAACTCCTCCCCTAATCCTAACCCCTCCCCTAATCCTAACTCCTCCCCTAATCCTAACTCCTCCCCTAATCTTAACTCCACCCCTAATCCTAACTCCTCCCCTAATCCTAACTCCTCCCCTAATCCTAACTCCTCCCCCACACCTAATCCTAAACCTACCAATACTTGGGGGGTAATAATTTGGCACAACACCTTTCAACAAGAGATCATTGCTCATGTGAAGAGGATTATTTTTTTTTTTTTATATCAGTACCGGAACACGCGTGAAGGACTTTACATAATAATAATAAATAGTAAGTAGCCTATAGCATCCAAATACTTTGCGAAATGGAAATATTTGGATTCGTGCCGAAAGAGCGTGAGAGCAACGCAGGTTTAACCTAAATTTAGTTTAAAATGAATTCGTTTTGGCTTGTTTAGCTACAAATGGTTGTAAAGGTGCTAAAAAAAGTTTAAAAACCGGTGTAGGCAATACAACCCCAACTCAAGGGATCAGATCGATGGCTAGCGCTTCGGATTTCAGGTTAGTATTTTTATGTGTGCCTCAATACTTTAATACAATGAAAATATATATGATACTATATTATTAAACTAATAAACTTGTCTGAAAACATTGTTAACATGGTTACACGTATGTAACGTTAGTTGTCGATCTCAATTTTACCTTGACTTGACTCTCTGTGACTTGTTTGTCGGTGTGGTGTGATTTGGCCTAAAGATGTTTGCGATTGTTGGATGGGAGACGCGCAACAAATAATGTTTGATGTAGAGAAAACCTCCGACCTGGCAACCCTGCTATTTCTAGAGTCAAATAGAGCCTGCTTTTATGGCACTTTTAATTAGTAATGTATTATTGTTGCATTAACGTGCCCTAAGTTCAATACAAGAGATTTTCTTAACACACACTATGAGTTTGAACATGCTTTTGATTGACAGGATATAATCAGCCAATGGCTAATAGTGAAAATACTTGCTCTTATTGGCCGATACCGATTATCAGCCTGTATATATATTGGTGAATCTCTAGTTTTATGTTTATGTAGCATAAACTAGGGGTTTCATGATGAGTGAATGACGTGAAAACTAACAAAAGTTCTCACATTTTAACTCAAAATCGAAATCAATATATATTTTGCATAAATAATGGTCCATTAAGATTTGAATTGTCATATTTGAATGCCACTAACAAATGTTTTTTTTTTTTATTATTATTATGCTCATGTTACCAGAAGTCAACAGCATTGATATTGAATTGAATGAGTTTAATTCTCATTTAAGTAATGCACAATTTAAAAAAAAAAAAAACCTGTCCTGACAGGATTTGGGTGGAAAATGTGCTTTATTGTCATGAAAGTAACGTCATAAGTGACACTGACTCCAGAAAACACACACAGATGAGGGCCACAGATGCTCATATAGGGCACAAAGATGCCCAGTAAAAGCACACACATGCTCTGTGTTATTTTACAGAACATGATGCAATGGCAACTCTCTCTCCCTCTCTGTTTCTCTCGCTCAACCTCTTCTTCTATCCCGTATGAGTGTTGTTGGTATCAAACAATGATCCTTTCATCGGAACGAGGAAGCAAATCTCGCCTCTCTTCACATAACGATTCGCAGCGATTTCAGATTTATCACACAAAACCATTTTCATCATAAATACAGAGCGCTCTGTTTCAGACCCACAATATTCAGCTTATGTTGTTGTGCAATGCTCTTATATGCTGCATTAGATTTGCTGTTGAATAACTCGCTTTATTTACACTCATTCAGCGCTCAGAAAAATGAATGAGCAAGGAAAAAAAGAGAATAAAAATGTGATCAGCACATCAAGTGATAATGGTTTACCCAAAAATAATCATCCCAATCAAATCCCATATTATAATGTAATAAAAAATATAAATATTTTTAGAATAATTATATTATAAAAGCTTCTGTTTTCAAAACAAGGAAAGTGAATAGACAAACTCCAAAAACTGGACACTAGGAAACTAAAAAAAAAATGGCATATATATATAGTTACTTAACATTATGCATGTTAAAAAGGCACAATTTTTTTTAATTAAACTCAATTGCAAATTAGATAATCAAGACTTAGAAGGTGATTAACATCTTAAATTATAGTTTTTCTCCCACACAGATATTATATTGTACACATATGGTATTTTTTCTTCCTTTTAGGAGTTTAATTTTAAAATGTAATATAATATCACCATACACTTTCATTGTATGAAGCTCAGACATTCTGCCGAACATCTCAGGAAGAAAACAAATAATGAGACCTGAGTGCAAAACCCTAATTTTGAAACTTTAAATTCTGGGTAACAGAGCAGAATTGGACAGCGGTGGAGGATCTTGGATTTGCTGACATTCATTGAGTTATTCATGAGTTCCTTGAGAAATTATGAAAGGGATATTTGAGGCTTGAAAAGATGAACTTGCTCGGCCGTACAGACGCTGATGAGTGTGAATAATACATGACATCTGCAGGAATAGCTTCTTATTCGGTGGGCGTTGTGTGAATGATACAGTGCTTTTGAAATATTCCTGGATATTTGATCTGCTGTGCATATATGTGAACGCTTTCTCTGTATGGTTCTGTGTTCCTTTAGTGAACTGCTTGACACCGTTTATGATCGTATATTGTACCTTATTGCATCTCTTTCTGATTTTGTAGAATGTGTATTGTGATGTCACAATAATAACTCACAGCAGTCAGAAATGCGGTAAAACAGCTTTACACTCTTAGTAGAAAAGGTTCTATATAGAAGCTTAATTTCACACAAAGAACAATATTAGAGTCCACAGCACCAGCAGACTATATTGTTCTGTCTAATCTAAGCGTCTGCAGCTTTAAAGCAGGATGGATTCTGATTGGCTGTCAATGTTTTTGTTCATCAGGCCAAAAAAAAAAAAAATCATTCTGAAAATGATTCCAGCTATATAATTTCCATGTGGCATTACCGTTATAGTCGTGGTGTCGACTCTTATATTTTCTATATATTTAGATCTTTTTTTTTTCTATATCTTTATAGTTAACATTCTTAGTGGAAACGCTCTTCATATATAGAACTTTTTGCGGGGTTCCCATCATGATTGTTTTAATTGTTTTAATTCATTCTTAAATTTTATGAAATAAACAGCTCGTAAACATACATAAAAATGATGTAACCTGTTATATAGTCATTAAATACATTATATAGTCATTATATAACCTGTTATATAATCATTATATAGTCATTAAAGACATTTACCTTTTTATATAGACGCTTTTTGGCAATGTAATGTAATGCAATTCTAATGTAATGGTGCTTGTAATCATGGGCATCAGTTTGCTCTAAAAAGTGGTGGGAACGGCTGGTTGTGATGTCACAATTTGGGCTAAAATAGCCATGTGACGTATTGATCCCTTGTGTTATTGGGCTGATGTTGCCATGTCAGATTGTGCTCTTGACCTCTGGGTAGATGATCCACCTGGTCCATGTTTATTAAATGTCAAACATGTCCATCTTCTTAGAATGAACAGGATTTAATTTAGGGACCTGGATGACTTCAGGACCTCGGACAGCTCCAACCCGTGACACAAACCCCCACTTCCCCAAACTCACCATCCATGTCATACATATTCACTATTCATTAGGTTCATTGCGATTATAGTTTTTACTAATATTTTGGATTAGACTTTATTTATATATTTTCAGTTTTTTGTTTTAGTTTAATGTTAGTGTTGGGGATTTACAGTTTAGGACCCTTGACCAGATATGTCGAATGAAAGACCTGGAGTCAGAAGTGCAATAAACTGAAGAAAATTTACTGAAGAATAGCAGAAGCAGCTTCAAGTCTCACAAGGAGTTCATAGGCCGCTCTGCGTACATTCACATTTTCACAGCAATCATACTCTAACAGAGTCCACTAACTACATCATAACTAAGGTGAAAAGGATTCTGGTTTGTTAAGAAAACTAGACAAAACTGATAATCTTCCACACATGGACAGTCAGAAGCATATCTCCTTCCATCATGATGCTGACGATCAGACCCTGAACTTAGGGACAGGATGTCCTGTTAAGTCAGGACAAGGCGTCTGCAGGTCTCAGAGTGCCAGTTGTCCACCAGCACCCATAATGCACCTGTACAGAACATTTAACGCACATGCAAAGATACACATGATTCACAGCTTCTTTGAGGCTGAATTTTATCTGAGCTCTGCACTGAACTGGAAACTTTCCCAAAACAAACTGATAAGTTGTACTTTTCTCTCCATGAGAGATACAGACAATATTCATCACTCTCTAGTGTTTGAAAATGAAAAGGAAAATAAATGCTTTAACAGAAGTTGAAGTTATTCTAAATAGTTTAATATTTAGAAAGATAACTTCATGATAAATCACTCAAAATATATTGATTTAAGCGGCAGTGGATTCCAGAATCCACCCCTTCATTAGTCATTTTAAGTTTTTCTCATTTTTATTAGTTTTTTTTTTTTTTTTAAATAAATTCTAAATCATTTTAGTACTTAGCTTTTATATTTTATTTGATTTCAGCTTTATTATTACGAACAAAAATGTAATAAATGTTTAGTTTTAGTTTTAGTTAATGATAACAACACTGCATTGAAGGTTCTGGTTGGAACCAAAATGGTTTTACAGCCAGATACCTTTCTACAGGGTTTTTATTCTGTAGTTCTTTTAGTTCTTTAATATTTGTTTTTTTAACCATTTTCACCATATTCTTAACATAAGAGCTTGTAACTTGATTGTGTCGAGGTTTCCGATCTCATCTGCTTTCAGTTATTTTAGCTTTACAAAAACTGTCCGTTACGCTGCTTGACTGTTTCTTGTTATCATATTGTTTTAATTCATTATCGTAATCATAAACGCACTGGTTTGTACCACTAGTTATTTGACCATTTACAACATTTTGTTATTCTTCCCGTTATTTACCTATATAGTCGCAAATGAATCGGAAATGCCCAGACAGTCACAGAAAACGTCCATGTTCATACATAAGGTGAATACAAAAAAATGGAAGAATAACCATCCCAAAAAATGAATATTTTATCATTATTCACTCATCAAATTTAAGTCATTATTCACTTCTAATCACCCCATTCAGTTACTGTTGGTATGTCCGATAAGTCATGCGCTCTCACGCCACACATCATGTTCTCACACAGTGAAAAATAAATTGTGGAGCAAAGAGGACACTGACAACGTATGAAACAGTTTCATATTTAAGATATTGTAATTTTTTAAAGAAGTTTAGTCAATAAATAGCGTCTAGTGTGTGTTTAATGTGTGGTGACAGATCGCTGTAGCTCCTCGTGAACTGATCATCTCTTCATACTAGTTCATTTATAGCATCAAATAAACATGAATGAACATCAGAAGGAATGTTGTTTCAAGCGCGGAAAGATTTCAAGTTCAAGTTCACCAGCGTTAATCTACTAACTCCCCTGACTGCTTTGTCGGACAAAATGGCAGATTCGGGATTATGATTGGTTAGATCGCCTGTCAATCAAACTTTTTGCGAAGGGTCAATTCTCATTCATGATTACACGAATGTTGCCCCAGGTACCATTGAAAGCCGATCGTCTTGGTTCTTCACATGATTGATCGCAATACAACTTGGTGAGCTCTGGCGTAACTGATAGAATGACTTCAATTTCAGTCAATTCGTTCAATGTTTAATGATGCCGACAGCCTCTGTAGTCTGATTTAGCCACTTGTTTGCAACCGTCGTTTTCAAGACATGTAACAGCTTTAAAAAAATCATGAGTAGGTTAATACTGATGTATTTTATGTCGTAGAATAAAACATGAAAGTATCTTGAGCTTATTCAGCCATTTAACCAAAAACCCATTCAAAAAACGAATTGACTTTGGGATTATGGAAGTGCTCACAATGTCTACAATGTCACCAAGGCTCGCCCCGTTTGGCCTGACAAGGGCGCCACAGTGGTGAAAAGTAAAAAATCGTTCATAACTCCTAAAAAATTTGGCGTAGGCTCAAGTGTCTTATATTGTTGGAATCCTTGATTCTGCAAAATTTTTTAAAAAACCTACTTTTGCAAACTAGTACTAGGTTTTTGGCCCGATCGGAACCAAAGCAGTGCAGCAAGATTCTCCAGATTCTGATTGTCAATAATTATCAAAAAAAAGTAGAACTTTCAATTCACGGTCCCCAAGGGCCACTAAAACGTTCAAAGTGTGTGGAGCCACTTTTATGGCTATAACTCATGAGGAAGGAGATATTTTCATTAAAGTCAGCACATCTATGTAGGCTCATTCTGTGGTCGCGTGAAAAAGGAAGCGGCGACTGGCCATTTAGTGGCGCTATAAAAGCACAAAAACATAAAAAAAAGCTAGAACTACTTCACCATTAGTCATTTAACAGATGTTTTTATCCAAAGTGACTTACAAGTGAGGAATACAAACAAGCGATTCTTAATCGGATTGACTTGAAAATTGGCAGTGTCTTGGTCCAAGGTGCCATGATTGTCTATGAAGAACATTGACGTATCTCGAAAATCATGTCCACCATCAGCCAATGAAGTTTGAGCAGCTATCAGACAAGGTTAACGGAGGCCGATCAGAACGAAACTTGCTGGGCCTGTAAGAAAGCCGAAAGAAATCAGCCACCGGGGGGCGCCTTCGTGTTTCTCACCTTCATAAATGTTTGTGTATCACGTGATTTTTTTTGCACACGCCCACGATATTCGTACCTCATGTTAGAACTCCTCATTTTTAGCAACTTTGCCTCTAAGACCGCCGCTGCCCACCGAATCGTTTGTTAAATATTCAAGATCATTTCAAAACCCAACTTTGCCAAACTAGTCCTAGGTTTTTGGCTCAACCTCGATAACTGTTAAAAAAGCTATAAAAACTATATATTTCCTTAGGTAAATTGGCTATAAATGGTCTTTTCCATCTATGATAGAGATGGTTACATGTTTGCTAAATAAAACATAATACCTTTTTACACATGTGCTTAAAGGCCTTACAGCGCTTGAACCCCGATAATAGCTGCTCGCAGATATAGTATTTTCATTAAAATTTAGAATTTTATTTATACGTTTTTATGGTTTTAGTTTTAGTTAATAAAAATAACCCTGACCCACACTCACAAAAAGCTTATTTTGATGCCACCTTTCACCCGCTTTTGGATTTGTGCAGAAATCTGGGCTGTGAGTCAGACGTTACACACCTCTGTTTGTACCACTTTCTAATCTGTCCCTTTCTCACGCTTCCATGCTTCTTTGTTGAGTCGGATGAGGTCAAATACATTGCGAAATTTCCATCTAACACGTAATAATCGCTCATGATCTTCACTGGAATGTTCTGATGATGTTTGGTGTGTTGGTGTGTGTGTTTAACAGCATGGAAGACTGACGGCTTGCATTTCTTGTTTAGAAACGAGGCGTCACTGACACATCGCAGTGGAGAAGAAACGAAAGAAGTGGAGGAAGTGACATCATAACTTTCCCTCACGCTTTGTTTGTTTTGTTTTTTTCTTTTTCATTCTGTCAGTATGAGTCTGGAGCAGGATGTGAGTCCAGTAGTGGTCATCATATTCAGATTGGTGGTCTGGCTTTATTCTCTCGTCTCTTACCTGCCGTACCTGTTGCTGAGATCGTATGAATCGCAGTCGTTCTCCGAGTGCTCGCGCAGGGTGAAAGGCCGTTCCGTGAGCGGACATCCTTCCGGACCCTACCGGGATGTGGGAGCGCAGAGGGCGCTGGCGACATGCCTACAGCCCGGGGTGAACACACTCGATCGGGTGTTTGAATCAACCGCATGCCGCCATCCTGACCTGGACTGCCTGGGCACCAGAGAGCTGCTGAGCGAGGAAGACGAAACTCAGGAGGATGGACGAGTCTTCAAGAAGGTGTGTATCTTCTGAAAGTCAATCCTATGTTTGGCCCTTAGGAGCAACACTTTTGTATTTTTCCCCCTGATGTCCACTTATATTGTTAGTTAAACCTAATGTCAGAGTTTTTATGAACATTTCTCACCTTAGAGATGGTTCACCTGTCATCCACTGATTAGTCATTGAAAACATGCTAAAAAAAATCATCAAGGAAAAATATTATATTATAAAATAATTTCAAGGTATTAGACACTAAATTAAATGCACGCTGCCCAGTATATGCTACTTTTTGTTGCAAATTATTATAAACCTACTCTACCAGTTTGGAAAAATTATGATTTTTTTTTTTATGTTGTTGTTTATGTTGTTTGATCAAAAATACAGTAAAAACGGTAACATTGTGAAATATTACTGCAATTTAAAATAACCGTGTCCTATTTGAATATCTTTAAAAATGTATCATTACTCTAGTCTTCAGTGTCACACGATCCTTTACTTTTCAATTATCAGTTATTATTGGTGTTCAACTTTTTAAAATGGTTCTTTTTTTTTCTGCTTCATATTTTTGTGAAACCGTGAGGATTCATTGAATAATAACATTTATTTTGTTTAAATCTTTTTATAACGTTATAAATGTAATGCGTCCTTGCTGAATAAAAGCGTTAATTAAATAAATGACACTATAAAATATATTTAAATATAAAACTATATTTTGTAATAATCCTGTATTTTGGTCATATAAATGCAGCCTTGATGAGTATTTAAAAAATATTAAAAGATCTTAATGATTCTGAAGTTTTGACTGGTAGAGTATAATCAAATATTGGACAAACTGTAATAAACATATATTCAAAAATTGGGCCTAAAGTTAATGAGCTGATGTTATAAATGTGATTTCTGAATAACATGTTTTTGGAGCTTAGTTTTAATAAATGGACTAACAAGGGAGTTTTGTTTTGTGTTGCGGGGGAGCGTGTCTACATAATACATTAAACTGTTTTCAGAAGGATGGAGAAAATCTTGTTTCCCATGTCATGACCCCTTTAAATCAACAGGCCTGTAACAGCCTGACCTGCAGCATGTGAATGATCTCTCAGTTCCGATGGTAATCCTATTGTCCAGCTCAAATATTAATAACGTCCTCCTGTGTCGCTGCTGTTACTCAACTAAAGCTGCCAAACATTGTGCAAGATGAGGCCTTGATTAACCGCCTATTGATTTTGTAGAATATTCTGGTTAAAATGTTTCAAAGTCCAAATACACTTCATTTTTCTCTTGAAACGGACCATTTTACAACCTCTTTTCAATTTATCAGGCTGCTTTTATCAGAATCAGAATCAGAAAGAGCTTTATTGCCAGGTATGTTTACACATACTAGGAATTTTTTTTTTAGTGACAGAAGCTCCACAGTGCAACAAGTGACAGCGACAAGACGAGACACAGATAATAAAAAGAATAAAGGAATAAAAATACAAATATACAATAAAGACAATTTTATGTACAGTTTTATATTTGTACCTTTAAGATTATTATTATGTAAATGATTGGATATTCTTTGGATTTAAAAATAATGACAACTTCCTTGGGAAATTTCCGAGTACTGAACAAGCGTTAGTATATAAATGTCATTATATACTGTAAATAGACTGTGGGAGGGAAGTTGATTTGTCCCGCGCACAAAAAGTCAATGACAAATTTTACGTTTAATTGCTTGTAAAGAGGGATGGGGATTATATAGCAGTACAACTTTTGAAAAAAGATTCCTCAGAAATGTTGATCACTTCTCCATGAATTGTGACTATAATGAACCAATAGGAGGAGCTGTTGATCTGTAAAATTGTAAAGTCTGATATAATGGCAGGACTGAACAGGTGACCAGCAGGACTGAAAATACTTTCAAACTCTTTCTGTTTGTCTGCAGGTGATTTTGGGAGAGTACCGCTGGATGTCATACGATCAGGTGTATAAAGAAGTGAAAGCATTCGGGAGCGGTTTGGCTGCTCTGGGACAGAAACCTCTGAAAAACATAGCCATCATCTGTGAGACCAGAGCGGAGTGGATCATAGCGGCGCAAGCCTGTTTCATGTACAACTTCCCATGTGAGTCACGCAAACACTCGCAAAACAAAGGACATCTCTTGGGTCCGGCTAAGAAGCTCAAGTTGTGTTTCTCAAGTTGGGATATGATTCTTTGAGAATTAAAAATGTTCTTTAAAGAATCAGCGCAATCTCACTGCAACATGCTTAAAAAAAGCAACTGTATAGAAACGCCCTAGCAACTTCCCAACTTCTGATTTGTAGTATTTCTAAGCTTTAGTCAGTTTTACTTCATGTATCATCGAGAGCACATGACACATACAGTAGGCGCACAATGTGACACTGCCGTTAATAAATAAACGAGCACGTCTATGGCAAGCCGTTTTGACTTTAATTCATTTTCAGGAGATGAACTTGTGATATCAACAATTACATTTTCACTAGTTAAAATGTTCATTCTTGATATCAGGAATTAGATTTACTAGTGAAATCTCGTCATAGGCTGCCATTCTATGGCAAGCCGTTTTGACTTTTATTCATTCTCAGGATATGAACTTTCACTAGTTAAAATGTTCATTCTTGATATCAGGAATTAGATTTACTAGTGAAATCTCGCCATAGGCTACCATTCAATTGTTGATATCAAGAATTGATTTCTTACTAGTAAAAATGTTCATTTCTGATATCATGAATGTGATTGTTACTAGTAAGAAAGCCGTTTTAGATATCAGAAATTATATTGATATCAGGAATTTATTTTCAGATATCAGAAATGAACATTTTTACTAGTAGAAATTCAATTCTTGATATGAAAAATAGACATTTGCACTAGTGACAATGTAATTGTTGATATCAGAAATGAACATTTTTACTAGTAAGAATTGTATTCCTGATCTGTGAAACTGGAATTTCAACTAGTAAGAAATTAATTCTTGATATCAACAACTGAATTTGAATGGAGATTTCACTAGTAAAAATACAATTGTTGATATCAAGAATTAACATTTTAACTAGAGACAATGTAATTGTTGATATCACAAGTTCATATCCTGAAAATGAATAAAAGTCAAAACGGCTTGCCATAGCACATCTCACACCGCACATTTATCCAAGTCTACAGCCAGATTTGTTCCATATTTGTGTGTTTATGACACACATGGGGCTAATACAGAGGTTTGTGTGTGTGTTTTGTATGGAGGTCAGATTGACCTCATTGCACTGCTGTTATATAAATGCAGCATTCTCCCCACCACCTCCTCCTCCTCCTCCTCCTCCTCCTCCTCTTCCTCCCTTTTCCTTGCCTTTCCATTTTCCTCTAAAGTGTCTGATGGCGACGTGATTTTTCTCAGCTCTGGGGCCATCCCTAAACACACACACACACACACACACACACATATAGACAGACAGTGTGTGTTTGTGTATATGAATGCATATTATATTGCATTATATATTATAAAATTTGTATATATATATATATATATTTGTTTATTTTGTTTTATATAATATATATTTAATAAAATTATCTATATTAACTATAATACATATTATACATATCTAATACATTAAAACAAGTGTATGTGTGTGTGTATATATATATATATATGATATATGATTTTGTTTTTTATATTTAATAAAATTATGTATATTATTCTAATACATTATATATGATAAATTATATACAGCAATACAAATAACTCATAAACTATATTTATTTCTTTAGACATGTTATCATGAGAATCACCCCCTTGCGCCTGTCGCATAATTTATTCACACACACACACACACAGACTTCTGTGTCTCTTTGGCTGACTTCTGGACCCCGGTGTTTCTGTCAACATCAGATGCTCACGTACTTGTTGTCATCCGGCCTGTGTGTGTGTGTGTAAGAGAGAGTGACTGTGTTCATTTGTAGCAACCATGTGTTTTTTCACGTGTTTTTTCACATGCCATAGATAATTATGTGTGTGTGTGTGTGTGTGTACTCTTACACATTTAAGCTTATTAGCATGTGTGTGTGTGTTGATGTTTCCGTGGCGCACTCTTTTCTGTTTGTGTCTCACGGCTGAAGTGTCGCGCCCTCAGGCAGTGACGCAGACTGATGATGTCACAGAACGCAGCTCACGGACCCCCTATGTTCTCAGTATGCGTTTATATCTGTATGAACACAAAAGTAAAGACACATGGATTGTTTCATGTAGTTTGGCATGTGCAAAAAATGTGTGTACAGTCAGCGTATACAGCTTTTATTCATATGTGCATGATTCGCTTTGTTTACTGTACGTGTTCAGGCTTGTGCTTGTTTGCCCTCATCCTGAACTTTTCACAGCCATGCTTGCTGCTGCTACTGATAACTGACACAGTTACACAACTGCATGCTCAGATATCAGGGAAAATGATTGAGTGACCCATTTATTTATTATTTTTATATGTGTGTGTGTGTTTTATATATATTATATATTACCATTCAAAAATTTGGACAGTAAGATTTAAAGAATATATATTAATAAAACTTTTATTCAGAGCGGATGCGTTAAATTGATTAAAAGTGACCGTAAAGACATTTATAACGTGAAGAATTTTAATATAAATACGGTCTTTCTATTGAGATATTTTCTTTTATTTCCCATTTTGTGCCAATAGAAAAATACACTTAAGTCACATTTAACGCCTGCATTTCATTGTATTAGATACTAGATATCATTATTTTTTAAACATTATTTATTTGATTAAAAGTTATTTTTAATCAAAAATACAGTAGAAACGGTAATATTAGGAAATATTACATTTTAAATTTCTATGTGAACAAAATGTAATTCATTCCTGTGATCAAAGCTTCAGTGTCACATGATCTTCAGAAATGCTCAAGAAACATTTCTGATTATTATCAATGTTGAACAGTTGTGCTGCTTCAGATTTTTGATATTTTGAGTGTGTGTGTGTGCGCAGTCTTGGTAAAACTTACATTTTGGAGACAAAATGTCCCCACAAAGATGGCAATATCCATTTTGGTCCTCATGAAGAGAAACATTATGTAAAAAAAGCAGAAAGTTTTCTGTGACGGATAGGTTTAGGGGTAGGGGTAGTGTAAGGGGATAAAATATACAGTTTGTACAGTATAAAAATCATTATGTGTATGGAATATCCCCCTAAAACATGAAGACTCAACACGTGCGTGTGTGTTTTACAGTGGTAACTCTTTACTCTACTCTGGGTGGTCCTGCTATTGCTCATGGACTCAATGAAGCTGAAGTTTCCCACATCATCACCAGCAAAGAACTTCTGGAAACCAAACTCAAGGTGATCAGACACTCTGGACTAGTTCCTGAAGTCAAAAACCCAACTATACTATCTTACTGGTTTTACTCAGATCAAACATATTTAAAGAGATAATTCAACCAAAAATGAAAATTCAGTCATTAATTCCTCTCCCTCATGTCGTTCGTTCATCTTCAGAACACAAATGAAGATATTTTTGATGAAATCCGATGGTTCAGTGAGTCTCTATTGACAGATGAACAGAAAGATACTAAAACATATTTAAAACAGTTCATGTGAGTACAGTGGTTCAGATCACGTGTCAAACTGTCAAAATCACGTGAAATATTGAAATTGTGAATCACTTATGACGTAACGAAGCCTCAATTACTGAAATCACGTGACTTTGGCGCTCCGAACCACTGATTCAAAACAAAAGATTCGTAAAGCTTCATGAATCAGTGTTTTGAAATCGTCCATCACTAGATATTGTTGAAAAGTCGTTATTTTGTTTTTTTGCCGCACAAAAAGTATTCTCGTCTCTTTATAATATTAATGTTGAACCACTGTACTCACATGACCTGTTTTAAATATGTTTTAGTGTCTTTCTGTTCATCTGAAAGTGTTCATTATCTGTCAATAGAGACTCACTGAACCATCGGATTTCATCAAAAAATATCTTCATTTGTGTTCTGAAGATGAACGAACGACATGAGGGAGAGGAATTAATGACTGAATTTTCGTTTTTGGGTGAACTAACCTTTTAATATGACTATAAAAACATCTAATGTAACTGTATATATGTTGCTTGCAAAGGATAAAGTAGTTACAGCATCTTCCAGCAGGGGCTAAAAAGCCAAACCTTGACCCCTCAGACCACAAAACAATATCACAGCCTACTTTACTTGACCCACCCAATGTCCCTCCTACAGAATATTATATATTCTTCTGAAATACGTTACATTATGTTAATGTTAAATGCATGCACTAATGTTTTTGTCTGTCTGTATTTTGTCACACAGAACATTTTGCTGGAGTTGCCGAGATTACGACATATCATCATCGTTGACGATAAACTCAACAGCGGCTCTGAATACCCACGAGGCATCAGTGTCCACAGCATGGCGGCTGTGAAGAGACTGGGGGCCCATCCTGAGAATGGTACTAGTGTGTGTGTTTGAGGTCACTTCAGGTCATGTGAATGAGAAATCCTCCATCTGTGTCAAATTAAGGCCAGGGTCGAGGGTGTCCCTGACTCTTTCGCTCTGCCGTTTACTTCCTCCACTGTAGTTCTCTGTGAAGCCCTCAACAGCTGGTAGTAGTAGTCGTCGTCACACACTGGAGAGTGTGTATGTGTGCGTCAGGTCATGTTTTCTCACACTGCCACAGACTTCACATGACATCGAGCTGATCTTCCTCCTTGGGCTCGACATGACATTCGCTCTGTTCTGTGTCAGCGTGCTAATGCTAAACCACATTGGCCCATTAAAACACACTCGTGCACACAAATGTACACACTCGAATTCCCATGTTCCACTTTTATGGTTCTAAAATCTCGGAACGGCTCAAATGGCACTCTCATTTTGAAAGCTAAAACGTTCTGTTCCGCTACTGACATCTCACCCCCACTTCCCGTTCTTATCTTATTTCATTCATTCACACATAAAGCTATATTTTTACTAGAGTAGTCTTTATCAATTTACTTCAAACTACTATAAATTAAAGTTTACAGCCTATCCTCCCCTCAGATCCAGTATTACGGGTTCACCAAATAACAGCACAATTTGCCATTTACTGGTTGATCCAAAGCAGTTTTGTTCTCTGTAATCAGATTAAAAACTGGCCTGGGAAATTCACAGAAATTGCAGTAGTGAATATACTGTACATGTGTTTAGTTATTCTCAGATGTAAAATATTGAATTGTGTTTTGTGAAGTTTAATCACAATGATAGGAGTCATAAATACACGGGCCAAAGGGTGTAGAAACGGTGCATTAATATATTAAAATGGAATAAAACACTGAAGTGATGATCTACATCCGTGCATTTTGTTTTGTTGAACGTTATAGATGTTAAAGTAAGTAATTAGTAAGTAGTAGTGAATAATTCTTTTAAATTTACACACTCTGGAAGGCAAAATTTTGAAGGGTCAGTGCGTTCATAAAAGCCACAAAATGACTCCCGACCCCTTAATCTGTTCTTTCAGAGCAGTTTCACTGTCAACAAACAGTGAGTTGAAACAGTAATACAATAAAAAAATAAGAAAATTACAAGAAATAGGACAAATACAAAAGAAAAAAAGTGAAATAGCCTACTATACAGGAATTGAATAAAGTAATCAAGTGTAAAAATAAAACACTGCATAGTCTTCACTGTATTAATTAAATACACATTGATTCTTATTAAATTCATTAAAGTTATTCAGTTGAGAGCAGTGAGCAGTTTTCTTTTGTTTGAATGGCATTAAATGATAGACAGGTTTATTAGGCTTCTGTCACTTTAAGACTGAATGCACAGATCTGCACAGACAAGCATTCCATCACCTTCCTAACTGTTTATGTTCACTAAAGACATAACTGAAATTTTTAACATTTAAGTGAAAACTCCCCAAGATGGACATTCTGATATATTTTTCTAGCGGCTCGTGAACCGATCATCTCTTCATACTAGTACATTTATAGCGTCAAATAAACATGAATGACCATCAGAAGGAATGCTGTTTCAAGCGCGGAAAGTTCAAGTTCACCAACGTTAATCTACTAACTCCCCTGACTGCTTTGTCAGACAAAGTGGCGGATTCAGGGTTATGATTGGTCAGATCGCCTGTCAATCAAGGGTCAATTAATGACAGAATTTAAATTTTTGGGTGAACAAACTCTTTAATATTTACAGAACGTAATAACTTCCACCTACTTCTGATCTCTCCACAGTGTCGAGGCAGAAACAGCCTCCGTGTTCCTCTGATGTGGCCGTGATCATGTACACCAGCGGCTCCACTGGAGTGCCGAAAGGAGTCATGATCTCTCACAGTAATATTATTGCCGGAATCACTGGCATGGCCGAGAGAATTCCCAACCTCGGGTATGGAAACATCCACACACACATCCTGCGATCTGTCATGTCTTTGCATCATCTGTGCACACACACACACTAATGTGTTTGTGGATGTCGTATGTTTATCAGAGTTTCCTAGGAAATTTACTTTAGGCCATTACTCCAGTCTTCAGTGTCACATGACCCTTCAGAAATCATTCTGATAGGATGATTTGCTGGTCAAGAAATTTTTGTGCTTCTTAATATTTTTGTGGAAACTGATTATTTTTTTCAGGATTCTTTGATTAATATAAAGTTCAAAGAACAGCAGTAATTCGGTTTTAAATGTAAAACCTGATTTTTATATTAAATAGGTAGCTAACGTATTTGTTTTTGCAGCGAGGATGACACGTACATTGGCTACCTTCCACTGGCTCATGTGTTAGAGTTGAGCGCTGAGATGGTGTGTTTTGCGCACGGCTGTAGAATCGGCTATTCTTCACCACAAACTCTCTCAGACCAGGTAATAATAACCGTTTGTTCATATTGACTGTGTACATTCTGGAAATCAAAATACAGGCCTATGATGTCACATTAGCCGCTTTTCCACCGTTGGGCCGAACGGCTCTCAACCGTTCAATTTTATTATTAATTTGTGCTTACATGGAGTGCTTATAGCCAGCTACAGCTACTGGAAGCCAGGCAACAGACCAATCCTGAGTGGCGACATCACTTCACGGATTCTACCAGACAGTGTTTTGTTAGACAGCCGTGCCGAGTATTCTGGGCTGAGAACGGTTTGTAGTCGTTCCATGCCGTACCAGGCTCAAGTGGGAACAACTGGAACCGTTCTAAGAACCTCGGCCTAATGGTGGAAAGGCGGCTAATGAGTAACTCAGAGCACAAATCAACACAGTGCTCTGTGATGTCACAATCAAGCATTCAAAGTGCCCCATTATGCTATTTTAAAGACTCCTAATATTTTTTGGAGTCTCCTACAACAGGTTTACATGCATCCAAAGGTCAAAAAATCCTTTTTGTTTTCATTTTTGCAGCATCACCTCATTTCGCACAATGTCTAAAATGGTTCGATCAAGGATTGAGTCTCTCTAAATCCGAGAGCCTTCTCTGCTCTGATTGGTCAGATGAGCCAGTCTGTTGTGATTGGTCGACCGCTTACAGCACATGTCAGAAACAAAACGCCTATTGCCATATCTGAATTTCAGCTCCGGATGTTTCTCAGTGATATAAACAGTAGCGATGGCATCAGTTTTACCGTATCAATTCCAGTGTGAGTCTCACCATTTTGAAGCGCTTCAAAAGTGGATTTGCTGTCACAGCACTGAAAACAGCAAATTCTCGACAACACAAACCAAACTCTTCCCGCCTCGACTACAGCTACCGTGTCAAAGTAATGCCAAGTAAGACCACAGGCTGGCATTATGCAAATCTGTTACAAACCTACGTAGGTTTGAGCAGGAAGTAAGACTGGAATAACTGACGACTCATTTCAGGCAGTTCAGAATCGCTTCTCGATTTTTCTTTTTTTACATTTACATTTATGCATTCGGCAGACGCTTTTATCCAAAGCGACTTACAAGGGGAGCAATTAGGGGTTTCGTGCCTTGCTCAAGGGCACCTTAGTCATCGGATCGAAGGTGGAGAGAGTGCTGTTCATTCACAATCCCCACCTTCACTTCCTGCCGCCGTGGGAATCGAACCAGCAACCTTCAGGTTACAATCCTGACTCCCTCACCATTAGGCCACGACTATTTTTGTGCGAGACACTCCATTTATCTGCACTTTGATCTTTGAAACTTTTATATTCACAGACATTCAAACACCCCTATATAACACTCTACATTAAAGATAATATCTGAAAAAGCATAATAGGGGCACTTTAATGTCAAATCATGTCACAGTAGAAAATGCTGACACGCCAGGATCACGTAATGGAAAAAATGTGCAGAGCTGTGGGAGATTTCTTTTGTTTTGGAAATGGGTTGAGACAAATTAAAATTGAGCATACCGAATTTTATGTTTGTCCTCTTTTTTTGTTGTTTTCACTTTATAGTCCACCAAGATAAAGAAGGGAAGCAAAGGAGACATTAGTGTCCTGCAGCCCACTCTAATGGCAGCAGTACCAGTAAGGCTGAATCTTTCTCTCTGGGCTGTTGGGGTTTAATGTCAACGAATTGTGATTGTCCGGAATGATTTGCAGCTGTAAACAGAACGTGAGAAAGCCCAGTGTGGATATCCCTCTGACATACACAAACACACACACACACAAGTAGTGACTCACACAATGTAGATACACAATTAATATTGTTTAATTTCAAGATTTTCTTTGCCTGCGGACACTGTAAATGCAAACTCACACACACACACACACACACACACACAGTGCATTGGTGTGGTTTGATATGAGGGTCCCTGTGGACTGATAACAACACAGCACAGCAAACTTCCATAAACACAGCAGCTGACACGGCCCTCAGCAGTGGGAGAACATCCGAATCATGAGGGAGCATTGAAAAAATTATCCAGGAAGGGCTTCTCCACCCTCCCATATCACATGAAATGTGATGAAATGTGAAATGGAAAAATGTCAGCAGTAACTCAATTAGAATCCATGTCCACTTCCCATGTTGGTACCAGATGGTAATATTATTATTGCACTGAATGATTATCATATTTATGTTCCATGAAATATGATACTTTGAGGTTTTTCAGAGATGTTTAACTTTTTTGTGGTGCTTTTTTGTTCTCCTCTCTCTGTGAGAAGAGGTCATTGCTTCTGTGCTCACAGTCAAGGGGTGCTTTTGTAATGTCATTTCTGTTTTTATTTTCATTTTTTTGTTGTTGTTGTTTGTTTCCACAGAATGACCTCTTGCGTTGAGTATACCTGACTTTGATTTAATGGACAAAAATTATTAAAATGTTAAAAACATATATTATTAATGTAAAAATAATAATTTAGCATCAACACAATTTTGAAGACAAAATTCTATTACTATTTAAAATTGTACACATATCTTGAAAAAAGATATATATATGTGTAAGTGTGTGTGTGTGTGTGTGTGTATATGTCTGGAGGGGGAGGGTTACACAAAGACATTTTGCATTTTAAGCCTCACAAAGAATATCATTTTAATTCAGAAATTAATCAAATAATTGTTCATGTTTCAGTGATGTCATCAGTTATGTCTGCGGCTTTAATATGCACATATTTTCTCTGTCTGTATGTAGGAGATAATGGATCGAATCTACAAGAATGTAATGCTAAAGGTGGAGGAAATGAGCATTTTTCAGAGGACTCTGTTTCTACTGGCCTACAACTATAAGATGGAGCAGCTAGCAATAGGATACAGCACCCCACTATGTGACAAGTACATCAAACACACACAAATACGCACAAACATACTCGATACCTAGTGTTGAAGAACATTCTTTACAAGCTGCTCATGATTTGGAGTAGTTAAACAACAGTAAAGCTTGTGTTTCACATATTTACATTGCTATAAAACGTTAATGAAAAACATGTAACTTGTATAATTGATAATCAGCAGTATTTAGCTAAATATTTATTCCATTCATCTGCCACAATCAATTAGTCTTCTCAATGCTACTTGAAAGAAAGGATTTGTGCATTTGATGATTATTGAATTATCATTGAATAGCATTGCTAATTTTAGTAAATCCCCAAATCCGGTTCTCACAGTCACCGACATCCCTAACACACACATCCAGAAACTCGACACGTCTTACACACATGTCCTCAATATACTGTACCAGCAAAGGCAAGTCTTTCTTCTCTCTCCAGGCTGGTCTTCCGGAAGGTTCGGGCGTTGTTAGGTGGACGTTTACGGATGTTATTGTCAGGTGGGGCACCTCTCTCTGCAGCGACCCAGCGGTTCATGAACATCTGCTTCTGCTGCCCTGTGGGTCAGGGGTACGGCCTTACGGAGACCTGCGGAGCCGGGACCATCAGCCAGCGTGAGATTTACATCTATGGCACCTTTATTTCATTATTTCACATACTATTATGCATATTTTCAGAACCTACACTACCTTTCAGAAGTTTTGGGTCAGTAAGACTTTTTTGAAAGACATTAATACTTTTATTCAGCAAGGATGCATTAAATTGATCAAAAGTGTCAGTAAATGTAGCCCCTCCAGTTCGAACCTCCCGCTCTATGGGGGACTTGAACACGGGCCCGTATGCATGGCAACGACACAGTCTCTAGTGCACCTATTCTGTTCAGGGCAGGTGTACACGCACAGCTTTTATTGGCCTATGACAGATATACTCACCTCCCCTAAACCTCACTCCCACCCGGGTCACGGCACCACTTTAGACCCTGCAGTTCGAACCACCTGCTCTAAGGGGGACTCGGACCCATGCCCATCCGTGTGGGGGTCAGGCACTCTAACAAGGAGGCTAAAGACTGCAATCTCTAGCATCAGTCACTAGAGTGCCTATTGATTCTTGAGGGTTAGTGTAACTGTCGTAGGCTAGTAAGAGCTGTGTGTAAACCTCTCTCCCATCCGGGTCATGGCACCACTGTAGCTCCTCCAGTTCGATCCAACCTCTCAAAAGGTGGACTTGAACCCGGGCCCGTCCTCTTGAGTTCAGGGGAGTGAGGTTTACACACACAGCTCTTACTGGCTTATGACAGTTACAATAACGCCACCTAAACCTCTCTCCAATCCGGGTCACGGCACCACTGTAGCTCCTCCAGTTCGAACCGCCCACTTTAAGTGGGACTTCCGGCGCCCAACAAGGAGGGTAAAGATGAAAAATCCCATACATCGTTGCTATACATTTCTACATCACAAGCAAGCAATATGAGCAAAACTACACTGTCCTATTCTAATCAATAAAACCAGTTGGAAAATGGTCATGGAAACTTAATTACTTTTTGATGTAAAAAAAAAAATACATGACTGACATTATCAGTGGACCTTAGAGACAAACAAATCATGATATGACCTCTTTAATATGTAAACATGTTCTACATACTCAAAATATCTGTAATTGTGTATTAATGAGAAAATTACATTAACAAACATCCAGCCAAATGAAACTAGGTCAGCAACTCCATGTCCTTTTCCTCAATAGTCACCAAAAAAAAACATTAACATGAAGACTCGTGGAGGACAGTTGCCTTGTAAAATGATTGAGGTTTGTGTTCTCAGAGGAATCTGTGGTGGAACACTCCACGCAGCTGGTGACTCCTGAAATATGAGATCTTTTTTAATCGAAGAAACACATTTAGTCATCAATGTTTTTTCTGTAATGGAAATAATTACATAACTGTGCCCTTACAGCCAAAGCACAGATTGTTTTATGTGATTTTATTTTGAATTTGTGTGTGTAGTTTGGGATTACAGCACAGGACGAGTTGGCGCACCACTGGTTTGCTGTGAAATTAAGCTGAAGGACTGGATAGAGGGTGAGTGTGATACACGCACACATACACATTTATCTGCTCTTATAAAAACACTGTCAAGGACGTTTACCTATCCATCAAAGCGAAACGTCTGGTGGTTTTCTAGAATCATGAGCAATATAACAGCAGAACAAAAGAGAAGGAAGTGGAAAAAAGTATTTATGGTCACTTGCGACCTTGTAAGGAAGACACTTTGAGCGTCTATTTCTAGACAGATCAGCTCAGGTTTGTTTCTATAAATGATAAACTATAACTAAACGTTTTTATTTGAAAACGCAGTGAATTACTGTGCACAGTCCACATTTTTTACGTAGAAAAACACAGGGTAAATCATTATATAACTGCAAAATACTAAAGCCATAAGAATGAGAAGGCCACGTGTCCCTTATGCTTTAACTCTAAGGCCTCACAACCCATATTAACTAACATTAGGTAGTTAGCAAACATTAGATAACAGAATCTAAACAGTCTCCGCTAGCTTGCAATAACACTTTGGAGAATACTGTGATACCCATATCCATGATAACCAAGCCACATCTCTGATTGCTGGAGTTCAATTACTAACTGGATTTGGCGTTCAAATCTTTAAAAGACATTCAGTTTGTTTCAGGCACTTAGTAGCACGTAAAGTAGATATCCATGGGCAGAATAGCCCTTCAGCATACTTTTTATAAAAAAGTACAAGTAAATAATATACTTTCAAACAATGTAGTGAAATACTGTATACTATTGTAATGATGAGCGAGTCAGCGAACGAGATCCAAGTGCAGTTTGATTTACAGACGTAGTCAGACAGGCAATGGTCAACTCAACAGCAAACAGAGTGGCAAAGAACAGGCAGGCTCGTAGTGATAATCCAGGCAAAGGGTCAAAAGGCAGGCAGATACACAACAGAAGGGGAAACAGGCAGAATCAGGAAACGGGCAGACAAAACAAGGAATAAACGCTCAGAATTGCAATACAGGTAAAGACAATACTTCACAGTGTGGGTGTGTGTGCGTGGTGCTCTTATAGTGGTGAGATGTGATTAGATGAAGGTAATGTGCTACAGCTGGCTAGGGTGATCAGTGACTGGGTGAGGGGCTTGTGGGAAATGAAGTTCGTGTAACAGAGTCCATGATGTGGAAGGGCGACCTCTGGTGGCAAGTGGGTGAAAAATGACGGAGCGGATTCATTACAACTATACTTACCGAATGTATTGTTTTCGGAAACTTAATTCTATGTTAATTAATTGGGTAACACTTTATTTTTAGTGTCTATGTTACATGTAGTTCGTTACTATAGTAATTAGTAATTAGTAGTATAGTAAGTATAGTAAGTAGAGTGAATTATAATTATTATTTCCCAGTATTTAAATGTATAATTACACTGTAACATGGACACCTTAAAATAGTGTTAAATGCATCTAAATGAAAATGTTTTAGTTTAAATTTATATTAAATGCAATTAGATGAACTTTACAGTGCTTTTTTACGCACTTAAAGGGTTAGTTCACCCCAAAATGAAAATTACTCACCCTCATGTTGTTCCAAAGTCATTCATTTTCAGAACACAAACGAAAATCTTTTTGATGAAATCTAAGAGATGTCTGTTCCTCCATTGACGAACACTTTGATGCTTCAAAAATGTAATAAAGAGATTGTAAAACTAATCCATATGAATCGAGCTGCGTAACACACAAGAATGAACCTCATTGGTTACACAGCACATTTGAGCTTCCGGAAAAGGTTTGTTCTTGTGCGTTATTCATGTTCGGTTGAGCTCTTTATGTTCGCTGATCAATATTTACATGAGTAAAAACCTAAATTAAACCTGTTCATCATATAAAGATTCGCTTCAGAAAATTTGGACTAAACCACTCGATTCATATGGATTAGTTTTCTGATCTTTATTAACTTTTTGAAGCGTCACAGTCTATGGAAGGAAATCTGACTGCCTTCTGTCATCAAAAAGATCTTCATTTGTCTTCCGAAGATGAACGAAAGTCTTGCGGGTTTGGAACGACATGAGGGTGAGTAATGAATGACAGAAATTTCATTTTGGGTTGAACTAACCCTTTAAGTAATTTTTTAAAAATACACTTTTTAGATCTGAAGTACACTACAAGCACACATTCAATACAATTAAGCGCACTTCTTTTTCACAAGAGTGTACAAACTAGTCTATACACATTTTCTGAAAATTTTTAGTGTTTTAACTGCACCTATTAATGGAAACCACCCATAATTTGGCAAGAAAAACTGATTGGTCTCTTTACATGTCAGTCAGGTGGTCTCTTCCTGTCTAAGTGGACTGTTCTTGGCCAGAATAAGCTGCAATGTGAACTAAACCCTCAATTTGTCAAATATTTGGCTACAGACTAAAATAACAGACTTTTGACTTAACCTCTGAACTCATGGTAGATCTGTCTGCACTTTCGCTCTGAAGATACTTGTATTTCGGGAATTCTACTGTTGTGCTTTACACAGTATAGTCTATTTTCTCATCTCCATCATGTACGTGTGTGTCCAGGTGGCTATCGCAGCACAGACCGGCCCTGTCCGCGAGGGGAGATTCTGGTCGGTGGGCCAAACGTGACGATGGGTTACTACAAGAACAAAGTCAAGAACAGTGAGGACTTCTTCGTGGATCAGAAAGGCCAGCGGTGGTTCTGCACCGGAGACATCGGAGAGTTTCATGGAGACGGCTGTCTGAAGATTATCGGTAAGAGAGTGACAAAGAGAGATTATCCAGAACATCATAAAGATTGTTTTGGTAGGAGTGAGCCAATGGAACTTCCCTCTGCTTTACGATAAAACGCTTCGGCCCCGTTCTTCCTGTAAGTGACACATCTCACTGTCAAAATATTCCCGTAAAGAAAGCGATAAGAACTCAAAGAGAGCAGGATACACTCCAAAAGGGAGAGAAAGGAACTTCCTGTATTACAAACTTACATTTGATGAAATCTGCTTAATATTTTCACGTGTGTGTGTGTGTGTGTGTGTGTGTGTGTGTGTGTGTGTATTAAGACCGTAAGAAAGACCTGGTGAAGCTTCAAGCAGGAGAATACGTGTCTCTGGGAAAAGTGGAGGCGGTCCTGAAAAACTGCCCACTCGTCGACAACATCTGTGCCTATGCCAACAGGTGCCAACACAAAGCACAGCCTGTACTACACTAACAAAAACACCCTCAACATGTGTTACAATCATGTCGTCATCTTTATTTATAAAGCGCTTTTTACAATACAGGTTGTTTCAAAGCAGTGATGAACAGGAACATAATGATCTATAATGCAAATCGAATACGAGACGCATTCAAATCTGCTGTATTATAATAGTGTTGATTCAGTTCAGTAACTGAATAAAGTTCAATTATGAAACGAGTTCATAACCCTTATAAGAAGATCTATAGAAAACAATAGTGTGGTTATTCACTTTGAGTCAGTTCAGTGTAGATTCAGTTTGGCTCAGTGTTGGGGAAAGTTACTTTTAAAAGTAATGTATTACAATATTCCATTACTCCCTTAAGCAACTAATTGTGTTAGTTAATTTTTATGGAAAGTAATGTTACTTTTTCTCATATGAGCTGGACTGTTTGTTTGTTTGTTTGTATTCTATAACAACAAAAAAGTTCTACTTTTGGCAAATGTAAAGGCCCTTTCATGCCAAAAATTAAATGAATTAGCGTTCATTTGGTTCGTTTGGTCCGGACCAAAAAACAAAACATAGTCCTGGTCCGCTTAGCGTTCACATTGGCATTTTTAACAGCGAACCTAAAGTTACCGATCCAAAGGCATAGGGATACGGTCACAACCTGATTGGTCGGCTTTTATGACGTATATTTCGTGACGGAGTTTGCTTACCGAACATTCAAAACAGCTGTGTTCTGGATTAAACGCAATCATTTTATGCGTGTACATATGGTCTTATTTTTACCAGCTGAGAACTCACGAAGAGCTCATAAAATGTTCAAAACATTCAAAACAGCAGCAGGATTTCCTCCGTTGTGTGCAGAAACAAATATTGATGAGGCACTTCACCTCCTCGTTGCTCCACGTTTGTCCTCGACTCATTTTGGATACACCGATCTTTCCGCGTCGTCAAATCATCTGACTTGTAGCGTCGCATCTTGTGACATCACATCCTTTTTTTGGTTCGTTTACATGTCTTTGGTCCGTGTTGCGTTCATATATCAATCGAACCGCACCAGAGTTCGTTTGGAAGCGGACCGAGACCCATCTTTTTAGCGGTCTCGGTCCGCACCAGGGTTCGGATGGCAGCGTTCACATATGTTCAAACGAACCGCACTAACTGAGCAATCGCACCAGGGTTCGTTTTAATCCAACCAAACATGATAAGTGTGAACGCACCCTAAGCCTCAGGTTGAAGGAAATGCAAATTCACACCTGTACAGTAGAGGGCGCAGCTCGAACAAACAAGCCTTTCAGCTGTGCTGCCATTCTGGAATACAGAAGAATAGGACGCAGGATAAGAAGGAAATTAGTAAATGTATGCTCACGTTTAGTCTAGCACACAAAACCTCTTCACATAGCAGGGTTAGTCAGTAAATGTTAAAACAAAGTCACTTGCGTTACGTATTTGAAAAACTAACTCCGATATTTTGTTGTAAATTTAAAAGTAATGCATTACTTTACTAGTTACTTGAAAAAAGTAATCTGATTACGTAACTCGCGTTACCCCCAACACGTTGCAAAATTCGAGTTATTCAGTTTATCTATTATGCAGCTGTATCTGAAAAACTTAGTTCAGTCATTTCTATTTTTCTTATATTGCATTTGTTTGTTTTATAAATAATAATAATAAATATTAAATAAAATAAAACTAACTATATTATTACGTATATAATTTCTGTGAATTAAAATTACTCACTTCAAGAAATCATAACACCCACCCCTTAACTCTAACACTTACATATTCAACACACCTGAATACACCCACAAATCATTTTAGTCCCTCCTCTTCCTGTTTTCCAGTGACGAGTCTTACGTGATTGGCTTTGTGGTGCCCAATCAGAAGCAGCTCCTGGCGCTGGCTGAGAGGAAGCATGTCAGAGGCTCGTGGGAGGAGCTCTGTAACAGCCCTATCGTCGAGGAGGAGGTGCTTAAAGTCATCACAGAAGCCGCACTGACAGGTAAATGCGTCACAGGCATACTATCACACTATTGTGCACCAGTGATACAATATCCAATCATGTAAGCTTAAAATGTTACTTGTATTCCTATAGACCAGTGTTTCCCAAACGGGATCGTAAGGTGATGAAAAGCTAATAATTAATTATATCAAATGTAAAATAGACGATAATCACGATATGATCCACTGAGATTCAGCGTCTCACAGTAAATGCAGCAAAGTGCTGGAACAATAACACTTTACGTTCCTGGATCTTTGTCAACACGACTGGACGTCTGTCTTTCTGCGACACATTTCATACTTGGTCAGGCATTAGGAAGATTATTTTATTTACACGTGACGATTGCATAATTTCCAACATTTTTGTGGACTGAAGTTTACTGCATTTCAGCAGTATTCCACAAAAATAAAAGCTTGACGATTTGAAGATAGAAATATTAGTATTGTAAGTCGTAGTCGCAATAAAATTATTGGTAATATAATTATCAAATAATCATTTTCTTTTGCGGTACAGGTATTCTATTCCTGTAGAATAGAAGAAGTAGAGTTAAAAAATATGGACTGAGACACTATCACAACTAAAAAGAGGTTTGAGTCCGCTTTAAAGTTAAGAACAAAACCCGCTTTTCCTCCGTTGGGCCAAAGGTTCTCTTTGCTCTAACAGTTCCATTTTCTGATCCGGTTCAGTCGTGCTGAGAAGAGGAAATACAACTGGAAACGTTCCTTAGATCTGTTCGGCCCGGCGGTGGAAAAACGGCTAAAGTCAAAATAAAAAGCAATAAAATATTAAATATCTATTTACTTGCATGACTATTAAAGGTGAACATGTCTTTGAATTGTTAAAATATTAACGTCTTTATTCAAGTAAATTTTTCATGACTATTCAGGGATTCAGCTGACAAAAAAGTTTGGGGGAAAGTTTATATCCTGCACAAAGTCATTTGTTGTGCTTCTTGTTTAACCGCTCTTTAAGTCAGCTGTGATTATGATTCATTTCCTGTTCCTGTGTATTTAACAGCCCAGTTAGAACGGTTTGAGATTCCACGGAAGATCCGCTTGAGCGTTGAGCCCTGGACTCCAGAGACCGGCCTGGTTACAGACGCTTTTAAACTCAAACGAAAGGAGCTAAAAACTCACTACCAGAACGACATTGAGAGGATGTACGGGGCCAAGTAGAACCAAACCACTGCACATTCCAGACAGAAACGGTGGACAGGAAGGCAAGAAAAAGTAACTTATCTCACTAGTTGGGGATGGAGATTTCCTATGGATTTTGCAGACATGTGAACATAATCATTCGGAAATGTTTTCATAGTTGATCGATCAGTGTGATATTTCTGATCTCAAAACAATGTCTAGTAAACACAGACACTCACAACCAGCAATACTTAAAGCTGCCAAAAGTGATGTTGCTAACTCCTGCCAGACTTAAAGGGTTAGTTCCCCCAAAAATTAAAATGTGTTTTGTTCTCATGATTTACGAACTGAAATGTAATGGATGTAATATGTGAATCGAATTGCAAAGTTCAGTTCACATATTACTTTGCATGTAAAAAAAAACAAACAAAATTTTTTTTTCAGCAGCTAAACTGTGATAATTATGGAAGCCCGTTCCCGCCACTGTTGAGAAAAAAAAAATATTCCGGTAAGTCATAATAATGAGAAACTTTCTCATAATAATGACTTAGTATCTCATAATAATGACTTAACATCTCATAATAATGACTTAGTATCTCATAATAATGACTTAACATCACATAATAATGACTTAACAACTCATAATAATGACTTAACATCTCATAATAATGACTTAGTATCTCATAATAATGACTTAACATCTCATAATAATGTCTTAGTATCTCATAATAATGACTTAACATCTCATAATAATGACTTAGTATCTCATAATGACTTAGTATCTTTAACTTAATAAAAAACAACTTTTATTTTTTGTATTTTTTTATTAAGTTTAAGTCATTATTATGAGATACTAAGTCATTATTATGAGATGTTAAGTCATTATTATGAGAAAGTTTCTAAAACAAAATTTAAAATTTTTTTTTTGATTAAGCTAAAGATGCTAAGTCATTATTATGAGATACTAAGTCATTATTATGAGATGTTAAGTCATTATTATGAGATACTAAGTCATTATTATGAGATGTTAAGTCATTATTATGAGATACTAAGTCATTATTATGAGATGTTAAGTCATTATTATGAGATACTAAGTCATTATTATGAGAAAGTGTCTCATTATTATGACTTACGGAATATTTTTTTTCTCAACAGTGGCGGGAACGGGCTTCCATAGATAATATCTTTAAATCCTTCCTATGCTGCTTTGAATCTCCAAAATCAAAGGTTCTCAGATTCTAGAAGCCAATTTCACAGTATGTCTGAATTGTCCCAGTTCTTGCTCGGCCCCATCCACACAAACAATGCATCATAAGATAAGTTTTTCTAAGCTCCATTTTTCATTGAAACCGTCAGTTCAGTTCCAACGTTTACATCAGCATTTGTCTGTCTAAACACATCAGGAATCTTAAAGCCATTATTTGCTTCTTTTTTTTTTTAAATCTTTCCATAACTTGAATTGAATGCCGTCGGGTGTAGACAGTGTGCATATTAACCAACGATCTGAAAATCAATTATCTTTAAGCTTATTTTAATTTATTGTTACAATAATCAGATTTTAGAACACGCTCATTGGAGAGAGTATGAAATCACTAAACCGGTCCTGTTCATTGGATGATTGATTTATGTGCTAGGATTGGAATGTTCCTATTGGGTGACTGTATATCCTGCTGGACAGGATAATAGATCTAGTTTAATTCTTCTAAAATAAACCATGTCCATTAAACATTTTGCACTGAATTGATTCATTTCAAGGAGGTTTTCCTCTATTTCTCTATAAAGACACACTGACTGAAGTGTGTTGAACTGGAACATTTAGGAACAAAGAAATCTAAGATGCCAGATAAGGCTTGAGGCAGATGGAGTTGTTAAATTATCATCTGTATCCCTCACAGAGGACGCCCTTGCACATTCCGACCTGGCATTTCCTAGGCAAAAAAAATAGGCCAAGCCAAAAATGGCAAAATATAACCATTTAACCATTTTAATCACAAATCACTGGTCACTACAGGGTTCAAATCTGGACCCTGACTTCAGCCTGATGGACTTTTTGGACAATTTGGGCCGGAGCATTGTCTGGATGAAAAATAACATCTGATCATTCCTGTTTAGATAACAACTTTTCATTTGTGGGAAGCAAGCCATTCTGCAATATTCTCCTGTACTCCAAAGCCTTAAATAACTTTCAGTGAAGTTTCTCACCAATACCAGCAGCTGCTGTAAAAAGGCCTCTTCTCCTCTGTGCTTCACTGTGGTAGAGATGTAGTTATTATTGTGTTTCTCAGCAGATTTCCGAAGACACCACTCTGGAGATTCAACTCGTGTTTCATTGAGATTCAACACACAACTTTTTACTTTTTCTTTTTTATTGAAAACAAAGAACAAGAGCTCATAATAGGCGTTACAAAGTCAAGACAATACAATTTCCATGCACTCTTTGGCATGCAATATACTCAATGGTGTGTGTACACAATTCACATATGTCAATACGTAATACATTTCTCCAAGTTAAGTCTAACAGAAAATGTAAGTCTCTCCATACTCAACTTCCCAAATTATGCCAAAAACTTAATTTAGTCTTTGATGTTTTTCTGAGACAGCAATAGCTTTTAAGTAGTGGATTTCCTAACCAATAATTTGTGGTTAACGCAATTAAAAGCTTCGTGTTTAGTCATTTTGCCCATGAGTGTAAGATTGTTTAAGAACAGGGTTTGGCTGGTTAGCTTACATGATTCTCTGAGAGCAAAGTTTTGTTTCTCCATTGATGGCCATTCAAAATCACCCAAGCTTTCCAAAAAACTGAATACAATCTCAACAACTGAACAAAATCATATGTATATATGTCATTACATGTTAAAAAAAACCCAATTCTAATTATGTCATTCCTTGTGCTTCATGTGAGAGACCATTCCCTGCAATGTCTTTTCCCACGATTTGCTCGGCGCGACTCTCTGATTGGTGGAATTTTCTTTACTGCATCACGGGCAACGTATAGTTTTACACCACAAATTCCCGTTAAACACTATTATTTTAAAAATTAGTTGGACGGGCGGCTTCAACAGAAGCATATACCATCAAATAACAACCTCAGAACACACAGTAGGTCTGTCTTTAAAATTTTACAATTTATCGTAAAAAATCAATTTCCCTATGGAGAAAATAATTGGAGTTTTACTTCCGGAACCTGAGAGTGGTCAGTCACATGACAGCGTTTTAGGTATATTAGACCTCTTTGGTTATGATTGGATTCAGTTGATTCAGTTTTGTTATTCATTGCTGATATTCGATGAGTGCTTCCCTCTGCTTAACTGAACTCATTTTGATCCCTGTGGAAGCGACTGTCGTAAACTCTCTGCTCTCGTTATTTCTCTCATGCTCTCTCTCCTCTCATCTTTATTACTTTGTCCTTTTGATCCAACTCTGTTTTCATGCCCCTTTTGAACTAAAATTTCATCAGACATTGACATTGCAATATCAGGTCACGCGTTATTCATTTATTTCGTCATGCCTTGAAATCGGTCCTGTGAAGTTGAGATAATGGATTAAATTTTGATTTATGGGTATGCAGTACACATACTGTATGTATCAAATGTCTTTATTAAGTAAACATAGAGCAAGTTATTAGTAACTTTGGGTTGAGTGGATGTTGCCAATCCCTGAAATATTACAAGAATTTCAAGTAAAATCTTGTTAAAACATGTTTACTGTTGCATGTTGGTTTAACTGGTAATCAATTTTATAGGATTTCTTTTCCATACTCTTTTGTAAAATCCCTTTAACAAACATAAGCAAGGATTACATTAACCAGGAAGAGACGTCGTTTTGGTTGGCGAACAGCATCCGTAAGTATTGATGATGAATATGTGAGGTTATGTGGTATCAGTTGGTTTGTGTCGCTCTAAAATATTGAAAAGGAACTTCAGGTTAAAAGAGTTAAAAGACCTCAGTCCTTCACTGACTTCAGCTCTATTGTGTAAATACTCAAGTTATAGTTGATCAGGAGTGAAGAGTCTGATCTTGACCAGAGCATATGTTTGAAAGTCAGCTATATCCTTTTATAGAAATACTTCCATAAATGACAACACACTCAGACCTGCAGAGCACAAAAGTCCCTGATTTATGTTTGGAAAAAGTCCCTGATGTTACTGAAGGAATCGAGTGTTATCATGCTCGAGGTTTTCCTCATAATACTGTTGTGTCTGTAATGTGGTCTGACGGGGAACTGCCCCAGAGCTCCTGATTTGATCTGATTCTTCGTGCACTTTGCGTCAGTTCTGTTACTCGACCCTAATTGGCAGGTGTGGTCAGGCATTAGTTTGCATATTCTGGCTCCAGTTTTCTGCAGCCATGCCCCAACCTGTCCATCATGCATCACTGCCAGACAGATGAAGTTGGCATTGACTCTTTTACTGTTGACATGAACCAGACCAGGACACCCTTGAAAACTACGTCAGTGGGGTTGTACGGTACAGCTTACCCGTGCTTATCCAAACACATGCATGGCGTTAGTCCCAATATGCATTTGATTAATAGTGTTACCTTGAATTTTAATAGTAATGTTAGTTCAAGTACACTTTACTATAAGGTCTCATTAGTTCATGAATTGAAGTAACAAAGAATAATATATTTTTTAAGCATGTATTAAAGGGTTAGTTTGCCCAAAAATGAAAATTCTGTCATTGATTACTCACCCTGTCGTTCATCTTCGGAACACAAATGATCTTTTTAAGAGCTTTCTGTCCCTCATTGACCGCTACGCAGCAACTTTCAAATCCCTGAAAAGTAGTAAAGACATCATTAAAGTACTCCGTGTGACTCCAGTGGTTTAGCCCCAATTTTATGAAGCATCATTTTATGATTTCTCTAGAGTAATTTTCGAAAGGGACACAAATAATACGGTGTGACGAGCAGGGCGGGCGAGAGCCGTGAGGGAACGGCGCGAGGCCGGTGACGCAAGTGATAATGAGCGTCAGCTGCGCGCTGCACCGGTCTCGTTTCTCTCACGGAGGAGCATAAAAAAAGCATAAAAGAGGAGCGTCAATAGTGAAGGACGAGAGAGGACCAGGCCTGGACTTTGTGTTGTGTTTTCTTATGTTTGTGTGGGAGGCAGTCGCCGTGAGGAACTGCCTCCATTTTACTTTCGTTTTATTGTTTGTTTATTTATTTGATTAAAGTTACGTTGAATGTTTGCCGGTTCCCGCCTCCTTCTTCCCGTACTTAAGAACTGTGTTACATACGGCCAAAATTGTGTGGATATGTGCACACTATTATTAGCATAGCGTGGACCCTCTTTTCCACCTCGCTTTTCAATCGCTTATAATCCCAGTGTGGCCGTGCGCATTTTACTTTCGCTAATTAGAGGCAATTCGGGGAGGGCAGTTGCTTGAATGGTGGGTTCATTATTATTCTTAATGAAAAACAAAGAAAACAGTACGACAAACTTGCTTGAAGCGATTAAACATAGAACTTTTATTAACAAAGCAAATAAGCATAAGCTATGGGCCTAATATAAAATAACCAATAACTTTACTCAAAGTTTAAATTAAAAGAAAAAACTGAAAATCGACAAACACTGGAACCAAAGAAATGAATATAAACTCCCTTATATTAAAAAAAAATATATATTAACAAAACCAATAAGGGGCACGGCATACACTATGCTGATTTGTGCTGCGACTCTTGTTCTCTAACTGAACTAAATGATTTTTATAACTAAAAAGACGGCGCGGGCGGTGCCGCAGTGGACAAGGGAAGTGATGTAATTGGTGTGCAGCTGAACACAGACTATTGCAGCAAGCTCAAAAATGTTTCTAAATTTAAAACACTTTTTTTGAGTTTTTACTACTTACACCGTTATTTAAGCATATATAATAATATTATTTACAATACACAGCGTGCTTTTTAATATTTTAATACAAACCTCTGATGGGGTAGATCCTGAACAACCTTTTTTTTCACTTCATAAAATTAAAGTTAAACCACATGGATTACTTTAATGATGTCTTTCCTATAGTTAAGGGCTTGAAAGTGGTACTTACCCTCAATGGAGGGACAGAAAGCTCTCGGATTTCATTAAAAAGATCTTTATTTGTGTTCCGAAGATGAACGAAAGTCTTTCAGGTTTGGAGTGACATGAGGGTGAATTTTCATTGTTGAGTGAACTAACTCTTTAAGACTGCTTTGGCTTGTTTCTGCAAAACTCGTGCAACTCACTCCTCTGGTTTTTCTAAGGGCTTGCTGCTCTTGCAGAAGAGGTTTTCCAAAAGCAAGCCTGTCTGGATATGTTATGATAAGTGAGCACATTTGGCAGCTCTGCGCACTTGGACTTCATTAAACGTCATAAGAATGTGGCTGTGAGCTCAAGCGTCTCCTGTGAGGAAGAACGTGAGGATCTCAAGATCCTCCTGGCGCGTGTCCACGCATGGGATCCGCTATTTAAACGGGCAGACAACCCCGTTACGATCCAAAGAGACTCGAGTAAAAGCGTGAAACGGGCTGACGCGCTCCAGGGTGAAACATCCCGGTGAGTAACTATTGTCCTTCCATGACTTTATAATAATTAAAGCTGTAAACTAATATAAAATGTGTAGGCTACTTTCAAATATAAACATATTTTTAAGTCAAATATGCGAGGATGCGTTTACTGATCTGTGAAAACTTTAAGCAAAGTTTTTTTTTTAACTTTTATATATTTTTTTTTAGAAGTTATTTAGACTAAGCTGATTTTGTCAGATCACCATTTGGTTTGTTTCTGATCCAATTTTAGTCTCCATAACCAACTTTTTACATATTTTTCTTCTCATTATTATTAATATACTATTATATTACCGAAAGGATGACTTTCTCTAATGTACTTTATTTTACAGTAATTCATGTGACTGACGTAATGGAGTTGCTTCACAACGCCTCCGCGGTTTCATCGCAGCAGACCAACAGAATCCCCTTACCCGGTGAAAGCGACAGTAATGCGTACCTCTACATCGTCATCGTTGTGTCCTTCTACGGAGTCTTCCTCATTGGGATCATGCTCGGTTACCTGCGCACCAAACGGCGCGAGAAGAGGCGCACGAACGCGTTTACGCGGCTTCTGCACGAGGAGGAGCAGCGCGAGTGGGGCGCGAGCCAGAAGAAGCACAGTTTCAGCCTGCCCGCGTTTCCCGCCCTGCGCTCGACGCCGGTACCGTTCATGCTGACTACCGGTCGCGCGCTGGAAGGCGGGAGGGTTCTCGCGCCGCTGGCATGCGCGCTGTGCTCGGTGGAGCAGAGCAGCGTGAGCTCCCTCAGCTCCGTCACAGACGTGCGCTTCGCCATCGAGGAGGAGTCGGACAGCGGCGGACCCGAGGAACCACAGAAAACGGGCGCAGGATCGGACCACAACAGAGACAGATCATCCGGGGAAAACCTTAAAGTACCGCTCTGAGGTTCCCGCTGTAAAAACGTTACTATGGCAACCACAGTTCCCGCCGGAATGCAGTAATTACCACAGTTTACGTTACTACAAATAAAACGGTTAATAATTGGTTCTAGTCACCATTGTAATGCAAAAATAAATTAAAGAAAGTTCCCTGTACTGTTTTAAGGAAATCCTGTGTTACTTTATTCTGGTTACAGTTGTAAATAACCGTAGTAGCGTGGCAGGAACGGTTTTCACGGTAAAGTGCCTTGGCTACACGTACGAACTCTTACGCCAGAAACATACTTTTACACGAATAGAAAAGCGTTTGGCCAAAACACGCGTTCCGTTGTACATAATTGACCCTTCGCAAAACCTGTCGCAATGCCTGACGCCACACATCATGTTCTCACGCAGTGAAAAACACATCGCGGAGCAAAGAGGACACTGACAACGTATGAAACAGTTTCATATTTAAAATATTGTAATCTTTTAAAGCAGTTTAAACACCGTATAGTGTCGAGACAGATCCTTCAAGCGGCTCGTGAACCGATCATCTCTAGTTCATTTATAGCGTCAAATAAACATGAATGAACATCAGAAGGAATGTTGTTTCAACCGCGGATAGACGTACAAAATTTCAAGTTCACCAACGTTAATCTACTATAGGCTACTCCCTGACTGCTTTGTCGGATAAGATGGCGGATTCGGCGTTATGATTGGTTAGATCGCCTGTCAATCAAACTGTTTGCGAAGGGTCAATTAAGTTGTGCGGTTCTAAACTTTACTACTCTTTGTTGCATTGCCAGCTTGTTGCTCGACTTTAGCTAAGTGGCTCAGCAAAATTATCTTCAAAAGGAAATTAACTGAAAGACAGAAGAGACTGATCACGCTAGTTGTCCTATAGCGCCCCTTGCGGCAACGCTGAATTCAACGCGTACTTGCGATATGACTTGATTTGATCTTGGAATCACGCAGGAAATTGAACTTGTGTCGCAAGAAGCGTGTTTCTTCACGTATTTGTGTAAAGTATGTTTCAGGCCTTAAACGCGATGTAACCCCTGCAAACCTGGAATCACTTGAAAAAAGAACTTTGAGAAATCATTTTACTTACTAAAGGCCTATATCGTCATCCACACGGATGAGTAAAATGATTTAAAAATGTTAAAATTAATATGTAAAATGATCTGTATATATTGTTCTACATGCATGGATATGTCTATTTAAATTTGACCTTATTTCGATGTGTTACTTTTGTGTAAACTAAATAAAATGTTCCTGATGTGAAGGTTTTGTGCCTATTCATGTTTGCACTTACCGATTTATGCCACTTGGGGGAGTCAAAGGCCGCAAGGAATCTTTCCCAGACTTGTATCAGAGATTTTCTGGGCAACACAACAGTTTTCATTAAGCCATACTCATTAAATCACCGTTAATCACATAATTAACACAGTTTGAAATGTCATGTAATACATAAAGACATTAACTAGACGTTCTGAACCCCTTTGCAGATGAGAATGATTATGTGAGGCCTCTTGTCGTCATTGTAAAGATTAAGATCTTTCGAGCATCCACTCCTGAAACATTTTTCATCCTATTAATCCCCTTGAGAATGGGCTGAAGTTCACTCTGGGACAAAAGGGGGGTTTGCTGCATTCGTGATTGTGTGCTTTTACATAGATCTGCAGCGATTATAACCCGAATCATAATCATCAGTCTTTGTTGTCCTAATGAAATGACATCACATGCACAAGTGTCAGTGACCCGTCTTCCGCCCCAGGGAGTGCAGCGGAAAGTTCTCGCATGTTTTCCGTCTGAGTGGATCTTTTCCAATAAAAATTTCCCCCGTTCATCTGATGTGAGTTGGACACAGTATTAGGAAAGTTTCTGCAGAAAAATATTCGGATTTTGACACCAATGTCACCTCAAAAGAGAGATGACCTGTTGGCCTTGCCTCGTGAAACGTGAAATCCAGCTGCTTCGTTTCGTCTTCACAGTTACATAAAAGACATTGATTTATAATGAATAAAACTTCCGTGCAAAACAGTGCATGTGAATAATTTACTGAATCATTTTTGCTCTATCACAGATCATGAATTATAAACCATCCGATTCAGATCCCTTTTATCTGAAAACAAAGCAAGCTTGCGGTCATATGTTTATGGTCCAACCTTATACTCCCAAACAGATTAATTCTGATTAAATGATTGGACTGTGTGAAAGACAGAAGAGAGGTTCGTGTGACTCATACTCCCTGTAGAGAAAATGAAAAGCACAGCCTCCCTCGCTCCATGTTTCTCTGCTACGTCTAAATGGAGAATTCAGGATCAGGTTTAATATTCCTGTGCAACAGTAAAATATTATCAATTGGAGAACAGTAACTGACCTGGGAACAGCTCTTTCATGGTGCGTTTGCCTTTTGTCATCCAACATTTTTTGCTAACAGTATTAAGCAAAATGTTCTGGCTTTTTGCACATAATGAAAGCGTAAGGGGACTTCAGCTGTCGAAAAGGACTGTTGAAGTCGTTCATTAGCGCTGTCTGTATTCCAAGCCTTCTGAACTTTTAAATTTCAGTTTGTTCCACAAAGTTTTTTTACTGAAAATGTTGCTCAGTCACAATGCAAATGACGTTTGATAACTTGGAGATAGTTCGCCTAAAAATATAAATTACTCACCCTCATTTCGTTACAAACCCATAAGACTTTCGTTCATCTTCGGAACACAAATTAAGATCTTTTTGACGAAATATGAGAGATTTCTGTCCCTCCATTGACAGTCTGTGCAATTACCACTTTCAAGGCCTAGAAAGGTAGACATCATTAAAGTAATCCATGTGAGTCCAGTGGTTTAACCTCAATTTTATGAGTGCTTTATTGTGCAACAAAACAAAATATAATTTACCTCTTTATTTTCAAAATATTAATCTCCAGCGTGTTTATGAGCACACCACAACGCATGTTTGTTGTGTTGACCGGAGAGTAGACGTTGTTGTGTGAACAAGCGTCAGAGATTAAAAGTGCACTATGTAGTTTTTCGTCCACTAGAGGTCGCCTCTAAAACAAAGGCGTAGCTTGATGATGCCACGTTTGAGCGAGGAATCTTGGGACGTGCGGTCTTCACCTCACAGCCGGTGGAAAAGAGTCGGGATGGGAAATCACGTTCATGGATGCGATTATTAAGGTTACTGTAGTCTGAAGCAGAGCAGGAGCGAGTGTTGTGGAGCTGAACGATAATGAGAGACGAACGACACACGCCTCTAGAGCAGCGGGACTTTTATTATGACAGTCGCCGGAGCCGCTTCTGCTTTTTCCAGTCATGAGTATGAGGAAACGCAGCTCTGTTTATCATATTAGACACATTTGAGTGTGTTGAAAATGATGTTATAACATCTGTGCGTTCGCTCTCGGCTGCTGTGAGACATTTGTTCACACTACAGTAAAATAGATCCATATTAGAATATCATATTAAATGCTGGATGGCTTGTGTTGATAAACAGCATACAATTAATTTTAAAAGGTATTGTATGATGGAGAAAATTCTGCATTACTGTTACTAAAAATAAAGATTCATCTGATTATGCTGTGTTACTTGACAAAATAGTGTTTTTCTCTGAGACACAGTAAAGCATGGTACTCGCAAAAACTCAAGAAAATTAGATTTGAACAGTAAGACTAAACGTGTTGATCTATATTACAATTATTAGTTTTCTGTCTATAAATGTATCAAAACAGATGTTCCCATGTCTAATAAAACATGTAATATATATTAAAGCGTCTTTGGTGTTTCCATGGTTTCTACAAAATAAAACCAGAAACCGAGGGTAACGCGAATATGACATCATTGACAGGCGACAGGCGACTCCCTCACCGGATCCGTGGCTAAAAGAGAAATTTTCTCATGATTTACAAATACTTGGAAACATTTGGGATATTGTATGTACTCAACTGAACAAAATATATAACACTGACCTAGTGCTTTTTCGATAATTTACAGCAAAAATCGTACATATTGTAGCTTCAATATTTTGTAAATAAAGTGGTAAAAAAAATTGCGCAAACAAAGCACTTGCATCACTTCATGAAACTGAGGTTAAATCACTGGAGTCACGTGGATTACTTTAATGATGTCTTTACTACCTTTCCGGGGCTTGAAAGTGGTAGTTACGTCGCTGTCAGTGACGGACAGAAATCACTCAGATTTCATTAAAAAGATCTTCATTTGTGTTCCGAAAGACAAGAGGGTGAGTAAAAAACAGAATTTGCATTTTTGGGTGAATCCTTTAAGCCGTGATTGAAGATTGAAGACCTCTTTTTGGAGTCTTTATTGTAAATTATTCAGAACAGTTTCTAGATCACTTTAATCACTTACTGAAAGAAAAAAAAATGTTTCTCAGTGATGTCTATATCGGAATTGAAAAAAGTCTAGTTTGCGTACCTATTGCCCATTTTTGGAGCTTAAAATGAAATTGTATGCACAAATGTAACACAAAAAGAGATACACGGCAAAATGTTTACATGAAAGAACACAAGGAAAGATTTTAATTTTAATTTCTGGGCTTTTTCACACACACAGGCGGTGCATTTGTGCTCAAAATAAAAGTAATTTCTCTTTGCTCACTGATTTAGTCATGCTGACATTTGATTCTAACATTTACACTGATAATCCCCAACACACAAAAACAAATAAAAACCCCTTTTTTCGACCTTTCTGACTCTCCATTTAATCTAAATGCATGAGGCTAGCTATGATTTAAATGGCAACCCAACTTGTTGATCTGAATATTCAGATGTAATTATAAACATCAAGAGTGCCAATAATATTGAGCATATTGATAAGGCGCACATGCTGACCCAAACCATCCTCTGAGGAGTCTGAACACACGCAAATGTTTCATGTCTCTCGGCTCTTAATGAGAGTCTCCATGGCAACAGGAACCAGAGGGAGTGTTTAATTTACATGTGGCAGTCAGATATCCGGAGGGTGTCCGTACATCCGTGTGAGGGGACGTGTTGATGTGTGAGTGGGTGAATGGGAGCTCCTGAAAAGTCAAAGAAAGCACATAAAGTTGACAAAAAGTAACATTGCATGAAACGGTACACAATACTGAAAAAAATATTTGAAGAACAGACTCAAACCCTCCGCTGTTAAAGATTAATGCAGTGCCGAGTTCAATAAAGTACTTTTTATTCTATTTCTTCAGAAAAGTGTGCTGTTGCTTTAAAGAACTTTTTTAAATCTCCAAAGACACAAAGAACAACTGAAGAACCTTAAATGGACAATAATGTTCGTTAACAAGAAACCTCTAACCCAGAGAAAAAACTAATAACACTCATGAGATTTCATTTAATTCTCCGTCTTCAGATGTTTTTCCTAAAATTCCTAATGATAGATAAAATAGAAGGTGAACGTGTTCCCGGTTCAACATCTTTGGTTGATTGGAATGTCGTTCCAGGATCAACAATCAGATTTGAGTGAAGTTTACAGTTTAACTCTTGTGTGTCCTTATGGTCTTTTCCAGCTTTTCATTTTTCCCGTGTTAATGCCAACTGCATAAAATTTGGCACAAGTGTTTATTTCTATTGGAATTTTATTTTTTCGCCCGCATTTCCTTTAATAAATCTATTTTACGGTTGGTACACAAAATAGTTCCACTCAGGACAAAAATATCCCGTTTGAAACCCATTAAAAATGCAATTTTTAATCCCAGAGCCTTTTAACTATAAAATGATGCAGTCTTTGTTAATAGGCTTTCATTGGCAAGGCTTCAAAAAAATGTTTTTACAAGATAATGCCATTTTCTCAGGTTTGACCTATAAAGGAAATACTCGCTTTATTCCTGTTTTCTGCTTCTGCATATTATAGAGCCAACTGGATAAATTATACAGTTATAATTGTGTAGATGTGTTGGTATTAGGGCTGTGCAATTAATCGCAATCGCAATTTGAGCACATGCAATTTCTAAATCGCACAAGTCTGCAATTTTATTTGTTAATTTATTTGTATTTTAATAAAAAAAATGTTAAAAAAAAACCCTATCCTTCCCTTTTCCCTTCCTACTCTAAATTATGGTACTGAGCAATGTCTGAAACTTGTATTGTGAGCACTTCCTGTGTTATTTGCCAGTTCATGAAGAATCGCTTGTTTGTTTTCCTCACTTGTAAGTCGCTTTGGATAAAAGCGAACCGCTAAATGACTAAATGTAAATGTAATTCAGAGTACTGCAACGTTATTGTGCGCATGTTTAAGATGTTAACCGATCAGAGCTCACTCGGCACAAATTAGAACAAAGCAAAGCGGGAGAACAGAACAGGCAAACGGGAGGAAAGAAGAAAAAATATGGATGCAGTTCAGAATAAAAATGATTTGGTACCAAAGAGAAATTCAACATCAGTCGTTTGAGAGAATTTTGGATTCAAACACTGGACAAAAGATACCAGCTGCCAACTCGCACTTATTTCACACAAGTTGCTATTCCTGAAATGTATGATAAATGTAAGGCGGGCGTGAATACGAGTTTAAGCAGGTGAAATAATCGTAATTTATTTTATGTTGTCTGTTTTTAAGACACAATTTATTACAGTTTTGTTTATCAAGCAGTTAATCCTTCAGTATGTTACTTCATTGTGAAATGTGTGCACTGAAAGACAATTTTACTTATTATGACTGGAATTTCAGGTTAGTTAACCTTAATTTATTTTATGTTGTCTGTTTTAAAGACAGTTAATTACAGTTTTGTTTATGAAGCTGTTAATACAGTTACTTCATTGTGAAACATTATGTACTTCTTGTGCACTGAATACATTCAGAATGTAGCATGTTTGAAAAAGCAAAAACAATTACCAAAATTGCAAAATAAGTCGCAATTGCAATATTCATTAAAAAAAATCGCAATGTGATTATTTTGTCCATATTGCACAGCCCTAGTTTGAAATCCATTAAAAATGCAATTTTTAATCCCAGAGCCACTTAACTATAAAACGATTGTTAATAGGCTTTCATTGGCAAGGCTTCAAAAAAATGTTTTTGCAAGATAATGCCATTTTCTCAGGTTTGACCTATAAAGGAAATACTCGCTTTATTCCTGTTTTCTGCTTCTGCATATTATGAAGCTATAATTGTGTAGATGTGTTGGTATAGATGTGTGGTTTATATGTGTTTCATAAAATATAATAATATTCATAAGTCCTTTTTATAAACTTAAACCTCTGTAACTTTTTTTTACTTGAACAATAATCTGCCAAGGGTCTTCTTTAAAATGAGACCAAACTGAAGTCTGTGCCCCTAAGCTTCAAAACTTTTATGACAAAGTTTTTGGACATGGACTGATGTGTCAATTGACTCACAAGGATTAGGAGCTTCTACATCAGTGTTCTTGTCTATCATTTCCCTCTGATTTTAGAGATAAATTATGGGTCGGGTTCGGTTTAGAGGTAGAGATATAGTGCTAAGGCTAAATTTTCAGATAGGAATGTTTACCCAGGAATGTCTTTTTAAAAAAAAAAAAAAAAAAGTCAATATAAATGAATGTTGTTAAAGTTCTGATGATTACGGCTCTGAGCAGAACTGTTTTCATTTGAGATTTCCCATTTTTGATGGTATTCTTGAAACTCTCAAGAAAACATGTGAGATTAGGGTCTATTTCTCAGAAGAAGCATCTGAAGAATCTTAATAAAAACTCTCCAGTTAATAACATTGAGAAATAACTTGAAGTGTGTAACTTCTGCACAACTAACATCATCAGATTGGTTTTATACCCAACACACACTATTGACTGAGACAAAGTTGGTGTGTTGAGATGGTTGGGATGATGACAAGATGTCAATCTACTAATGATTTAGTTTTTAATTGCATCTCAAATCATGAACGTCCCAAAACTCACGTCAGAAGTTGACATATCGGCCTGCGCAAACAAACAGATCAATGTTATGAAAGCATCAGATTCATAGTGTTTCACTCTTATATAGCAAAACTGAACATAAAATTGAGATACGATAAAGAATTTTAACATTAAAAGTTGCAGTTGGTTAAAAGCGGCATTAAAAAAACACTATCAGATCTGTTTATTGTCATTCTGGACGCTGGTTTTAACTCACTGATTAGATGAACTTGACATCATAAAACAGAAGATAAGCTTCATGATTTCGGGAGGGTTGTAAGAGACCACCAGCTGATTTTCCCAAAGCTCTTCATTTCCTGGAGCACGAATACGTGCAGAGACACAACTGCCGGAAAACACATAATGCATGTGAACACATGAGAGTAAACCAGCAAAACATAAAACATGACGCTTACAATAAATAATTGACTCTTTGAAAGTATGAAAACTGGATTGTGTGTGTGTGTGTGTGTGTGTGTGTGTATGTGTGTGCTTCAAACCCCGATTAAACGAGCAACACTTTAGCTGTGGAACCAAATGAACATAATAATAACAAGATGTTTATTACAGCTCCTGTCTCTGCATATTTTGTGAGTTTTGTAGAAAATCTTTGATCTTTCTTTCAACTTTGCGTTGACCTGGTGACATAAAAAAGCAGAACTTTCTTTAAATTCCTGCATGTTGCGGAGCAGAGATGATTAGATGCCCTCTGCTTTCATCTCTGCAGGGAATCACGGCTAACTGATAGGATTTTCCACCTCAAGTTTGATTTGAAAGAAAAACCGGTAGCACTTGATTTTACAGTCCTGTTCCCCGTGTGCATACTATGTACTTATTACAGAAATTATAATAACTTGGTAATAACTAACCCTGAACCTACACCTAAACCTAACCTTAACCCTTGTGTTTTGTTCCGGGTCAAATTGACCCGTTTAGAGTTTCAAGTTGTTGGAAATACTGGTTAACCTGTTTTTTTTTCTTGATATTTTGTTACTTTTTCTCATTTATCATCATGAACACGCGTGCAAAGTTTCAACATGCTGGTGTTTTTTGACATATGCAAACAAAATTACTGTTATGTTAGTGATGTTCGATTTGACCCGCATATTTTAACGCTCTAAAGCAACTGTACTGACCCAAAATAATAACATTTCTTGGTTATATTTTGTTAATTTATTTCTTTTACTACCTTATGAAGCTAAAAAATGAGGTTTTCCACACTTATTTCAATACAGAAAAATGTTTTAACAGCAGCATGTGTGTGAAGTTCATATGCAGAAAACACATCATGTCAGAAGAAACTTCTTGACTTTATGAAATGAGTTTACAAAACAGCCAACTTAGGAAAAGTACATATTTTCATTATACAGCCACATTTAATTGTTCAGTTATGATGTTCTAAGGGAAAAAAAGTTTATTTATAGAAAAATTTATTTAAAAAAATTATTTATTGTATTTAAAAATTTACTGTTTATTTTCAAATTTTGTCAAAACAAATCAGTTTTAAAAAATGGTTAAAAAACATTTTCATTAAATCATATCTTCAGATATATATTTTTTGGAATATTTGACAAATGTTGATATTAAAAGTTCGTACCTGAATCTTTGTTGTTTTTCATAGTGTTATTTTTTGAGGAATTGTATTGAATCCAATTAGGGTAAATTTGACGCGCTCCACAACGAGTGGACACAGAAATCCAACAGCGCATAAGGGTTAACCCATGTAGTTACCTTATATTACTCAGCATTCAAGGACACTGTACGTACATGTACTGTAAAATCAAGTGCAATTCAATGGCAATTAGACAGTTTTTAAAATTGAAATAAAGCTGAAATAAAAATCTAAATATTACATGAAAAACTTAAACTTATTTAAGTTAGTTGCCAGCAATACTTCAAATGTTCATTTAGGCTAGTTTAAAGGATTACTTCACCAAAAAATGAAAATTCAGTCATTAATTCCTCTCCCTCATGTCGTTCGTTCATCTTCTGAACACAACTGAAGATATTTTTGATGAAATCCGATGGTTCAGTGAGTCTCTATTGACAGATAATGAACACTTTCAGATGAACAGAAAGACACTAAAACATATTTAAACCAGTTCATGTGAGTACAGTGGTTCAACCTTAATATTATAAAGAGACGAGAATACTTTTTGTGCGCAAAAAACACAAAATAACGACTTTTCAACAATATCTAGTGATGGACGATTTCAAAACACTGATTCATGAAGCTTTACGAATCTTTTGTGTTGAATCAGTGGTTCGGATCACGTATCAAACTGCCAAAGTCACGTGAAATATTGAAATTGTGAATCACTTATGACGTAACGAAGCCTCGTTTACTAAAATCATGTGACTTTGGCGCTCCGAACCACTGATTCGACACAAAAGCTTCAAAGCAGTGTGTTGAAACAGTGTGACTTGTTCAAATGTTCATTTTTGGGTGAACTATCGGTTTAATTAATGTAAGTGTGGATGCTGCAGTGGAATCTCATTGGTTCAAAATCCCATTGAAATATAGTAAATATAGAAGTGCTATAGAGTAAAAATCAAATATGTTCTGAGCATTTTCACTGAGAGTGTAGAAACGCATATTACCCGTCAACTTTAGGGCACGGGGTAAAGTGAGGGGCTGATTTTCCGCCACACAGATTTGTCTTGCCGGAACACACAGTTGTTCAGATCAGGAGCTGCGCTGAAATCGTCCTGACGGAGCTGGCACCGAGACACAGTTTAGAGGTCAGGGCTTTGTAAACAACTCCAAACTTCATTGTGAAAATCTCGATTCAAGTAACACCTACTTTAATTTGCTTTGTACCAAAAGCTTTCTAAATATATGTGAGAAAAATTCTATTAAGCTGGATTTACATGAAAAGGCTTATGTTGTGTGTGTGTGTGTGTGTGTGGGTACAGATAGTGCCAGAATGGACACGCTTGAAAAGACCGATTGGTGCAATGGTCGATGACTCACCGGTTGGGAGTATTTTTAGCATCCACACACACAGACACAAAGAAGAAGCTTTTAACCAGAGTATGCAGGGAAAAAAATCCAATTACTCTTTGTCGCCAACATACATGAACAAACACACTTGCACAAACAATAACAAATGAGATAGATAGATAGAACGATAGAACGATAGATAGATAGAACGATAGATCGATAGAACGATAGATAGATAGATAGAACGATAGATAGATAGAACGATAGATAGATAGAACGATAGATAGAACGATAGAACGATAGATGGATAGATAGATAGATAGATAGATAGATAGATAGATAGATAGATAGATAGATAGATAGAACGATAGAACGATAGATAGATAGATAGAACGATAGATAGATAGATAGATAGAACGATAGAACGATAGATAGATAGAACGATAGAACGATCGATAGATAGATAGATAGATAGATAGAACGATCGATAGAACGATAGATAGAACGATAGATAGATGGATAGATGGATAGATAGATAGATAGATAGATGAATAGATAGATAGATGGATAGATAGATAGATAGATAGATAGATAGATAGATAGATAGATAGATAGATAGATAGATAGATAGATAGATAGATTGATTGACTCATGTAGATGAATTCGACACTAAGAACGATAGATGGTTCCGGAAAGTTGCAATAAACTCAAAAAGTTGATCGCATTAATTGTGTCTGTGAGTAAATTCAGTTTAGATGAGGACTAATTGCCAGGAAGTTATTGCTCAAATGCTGTTGCCAACGCATAGAACAAGCACGGTTGCCATGGATCCAGATGTTGACAGCTGATGTTGCTAGGGGTTTGGCTGACTGACACCTGCATCAGTCCCACTGATGTTAATGCCCACCTTTGTGACTACGACAACGAGAACACTGCGAAATGTGTTTAGCTTACGTATTGATTTTGAATCGAGGAAGTTTCTCGGTGACATGGCGCCTGTATAATCAATACATACTTACTGAGTTATTAAAGCTGTTTGTCTTTATATGATAGTGTGTGTGTGTGTGTGGTTCCTCGGCTCTTTGCTGTGAACAAAACCCTCGGGGGAAATGGTCTTTTCATTTCAACACCAGCCGGATTTAACCTGAGCGAGAGAGACAACAACAGCGAGTCAAAATTCAGTCAACGCAAATTAACTTGGACCGAAACAACACAAAAACAAAGTAAACTTGAATGTTATTTGGCCATAAACAGAGATTAAATCCAGCAGAATACTGGAGTACAGTAAAAGACAGTAAACTAATAAGAGTACAAATTGGGAGAAAAATCTATCCTAAATTTTAAATCATTTGTCCTGACTTAAGAAAAGTAGAGAATTATACACAACTTCAGTATTTATTAGGTGAAAAAAGAGATTGTTGCAAGATCCATTCTAAAGTCTTCATTGAATTCTAAAATCACTCGCTCCATGTGTACCTCTATTCATCATTTGTTCATTTAATATCTGTTGTAGATTCATTAGTAATACACTGTAAAGCTTGTCATGGAAAGAAAGCACATTTGAATTGAAAATTGAATTGAGAGAAAGAGAGATGTGTTAGTCGTAGGAGTTTGCTCAAATCAAACTCCACTAAAGCCTTATTCACAATAACTATTACACAGTAAAAACCCCAGAGTTAAATCAACTCTGCTCAGAGAACATTTGGTCCCTCTCTAAATAGTGTTAAAGTAACACTGAAGCAGAGTTAAAGTTAATGAGATAATTAAGCAATTAATTAAGTGATGATTGAACATTAATGATGAACACCTGCTGTTAACAAGCAGAATCACTGAAGAAAAGAGAAACACAAGAACAACAACTGACTTCAACTAATTTACTGAACAACTCTGCTTCAGTGTTACTTTAACACTATTTAGAGAGGGACCAAATGTTATCTGAGCAGAGTTGATTTAACTCTGGGGATTTTACTGTGTACAATAAATATATAGTTCTATATTTCATTTTTCCATTTTTTATCCAAAGCGACTTACAAGGGGAGCAATTAGGGGTCAGGTGTCTTGCTCAAGGGCACTTTAGTCATGGTACTGAAGGTGGAGAGAGTGCTGTTTATTCACAATCCCCACCTTCAATTCCTGCCAGTGTAGGAATCGAACCAGCAACCTTCAGATTACAAACCCAACTCCCTCACCATTAGGCCACGACTACCCTCTATATCAATAAAATATAGTTCAGATTTTCATTCAACACACCAAATACCATCTTGAACACCCAAGCACCAGTAACACCAACCAAAACACCCTAGCAATGTGCTAAAACCCAATACTACGTAGAAATAAACTAACAACAACTGCATAGCAACACCCTGGCAACCATCTACAACACCAAAGCATTACAAACATTACAGTGAGTTTCGGTGATCTAGTTTGGTTCGTCATTATCCCTTCACACTCTTTTCATTTTCTCTTTTTTCATCATTAAAGCTGATTTATATTCAGCCACACACACATCTGACCTTTGAGTCATTGCTGGCAGCACTGCAAAACACTCTTCTATCTTCCCATCCTCTCTCTCTCTCCCTCTGTCAGACTGACGTTCTCTTGTTTCTGCTCTCTGTGGGCTCCTCGCAGTGTCCCGAGATTACCTGTCAACCACGGGGTCTTGAGGGGGTCAGGAGTGCGTCACCAGCATCTGCATCAGTGACCGACGTGCCTGCGTTAAACACACTTTAATCACAGTTCGGTTTTATGGCTCGTCTTCTCTGTTTCCTTTTGTTGAGTGGTTTCTTTTCCATTTCTGATCCCCAAAGGCTTCCCTGAAGCCACATGTGGTCTTCTTACATTCGCTTATCTCCCTCTGTTTTTGTCTGCTGTGGTGCGATAAAGAAAAGTGACCTTGTCATGAGAGGCAATCGTACAGCAACATAAAGAATCTATAATGAAAGATCTCCAATGCATTTTGCCTTAATAATATTTTTCACCACTTTGTGCACTTGATGCCATTAACGTCCAAGTATCTCAAAGCAAAGATGACTTATTAAATCACATTGCATGAGTGAATTATAGGAATACTTTACAAATAAATTAAATTTACTCACCCTCACTTTGTTCCAAACTTGTGTCTTTCTTCTGTCTTGGCTGCTCTTTTCCATACAATAAAAGTGAATGTTAAACTCCAAAATGCTCAAAAAAAAGCATTAGTAAGTGGTCTGTACAAATATAATATTTAATTCAAGGCTATAATTTTGGTAAACAGCGAACAAAACATAAAATGAAACAGTACTGCAGCTCTTAATGGGTTAGTTCGGCCAAAAATGAAAGTTCTGTCATTATTCAGCGATTCTAAGCGCCAAAGTCACGTGATTTCAGTAAACGAGACTTCGTCACGTCATAAGTGTTTCGCAATTTCAATAGTTCATGTGATTTTGGCAGTTTGATACGCGAAGCAAACCACTAACTCGAAACGCGAAACAAAAGATTCGTAAAGCTTCATGAATCAGTGTTTTGAAATCGTCCATCTCTAGATATTGTTGAAAAGTCGTTATTTTTGCGCACAAAAAGTATTCTCGTCTCTTTATAATATTAAGGTTGAACCACTGTACTCACATGAACTGTTTTAAATATGTTTTAGTGTCTTTCTGTTCATCTGAAAGTGTTCATTATCTGTCAATAGAGACTCACTGAACCATCGGATTTCATCAAAAATATCTTCATTTTGACGACATGAGAGTGAGGAATTAATGACAGCATTTTCATTTTGGGGTGAACTGGCCCTTTAAATTTAATTTACATTTGTATACATTGGCGAATAAAGACACAATTTGAATGAACTGGTTGCAAATGCAAGAATCACGCTTTTCTTTTTCACATTTTGGGTGAACTATTTGTTTATTTCTGTCCATTGCTTTTAGTTTTATTAGACTACAACAATGAGGATAAGTACAGCCACATTAATAGAGCTAGGATTTGACACAGATCATTTCTATCCCTTAATATGCATTAAATGAACTTTTTTCCTTTCTGTCGTGATGTGTGTTTTCTTGATAGCATCAGCCCTGATTAAACATCCATAATCTCAAACAGGAAACTACTCTGCTTTTAATGACCGCGTAGGAGGCATCATGGGATATGGAGTCCATTTCAACAATGAAACTGATGGAAATGTTGATCAATAATTGAGATGAAGGGGAAGAAGAGAGGAAGGCAGCAAAAATAAGACACACACAGGACTCGTTGGTTCAGATCGGAGCTGTTGTGAGTGAGTGTGTGTGTGTTGAAGAGGGGAAGTGATTAAATTGTAATGCGTGTTGATCTGTTTAGAGTCCCTCAACAGGCTGCTGCACTTTCCTCAAGATCTTCACCCACACACATACATGAACCAACTACACAACACGAGACAGCAGAGAGGGAGAGGAAGAGAGAAAACTAGAACACAAGAACTGTCTCACAAAAAGAAATACAGAATAAAATAAACACCTCTCCGGAGTGTCTGACTGAACATTATTCCCGCCATTTTACACGGCTACTCGCTGGGGAAAAAAATGGATGTGACAGTTTGAAAAAACATTATTGTGTAATTGTACCTCCATTTTATCTCAAAGCAAACAATCCATTACAATGTATAAACGACTCGGCGTACCAAGACGAACAACCGCGCGAAAACTGAGAACGCAAGATGGCGCCCGCTGTGTTTGTGAAATGAGAGAGCGCACGAGATACGAGAAGAAAGTAGCGCCAATATTTTTATAGCCTATTTTTTAGTAGACTATAGCTGTGTCCGAAACCACCCACTCGTTCACTAACCCCTATATAGTGCATGGCAGTTGAGCGCACTATAACAGCAAAGAGTGAACGAAAATGAGTGAGCGAATTTGGATGCTGACGTTAATAGCATGCGCCAGACATTAACATTTCCTATACCCATCTGTAGTATGTCCTGTTTAGCTAATGAATTGTATATTACTGTTTATTTGTCATGTTTATTGAGAATAAAGAGAGGATAAAAACACCTGTGTCATGTATTTAGTAAATTTATATTTAAAAATAACAGAACAAAAACACTGTCACATATATATATAATAGTAAATAAATACAATATAAACACTTTAAAAATATTATAACATATGAGAAAAATCGACCAAATTATCATATGATAATAAGTATATATATTATGATATAAACCTGTATCATTTCGCTTCAAAATATCTTTGCAAAGATGTTCTAATTAATAAAAAAATTACACTTACATTTGTAGAAGTTGCCGCTTCCCGTATTGCCGTCCGCCATATTTATTTTTCTTTCGCGCTCGATCGTCTTATCGCGTTGGATTTCGGGTAACGGCGCTTTAATGAGTGTACATCGAATGTACACTCAAAATCAGAGAGGATTGTGGGTAAAAGTAGCGAACGAATGTAGGGAATGAAGTCGTTCACTCAGAATTCGGACCGCACTACAAAACGGCCGACACCCGATATAGTGCACTATATAGTGGATAGGGAGCGGTTTCGGACACAGCTTATATCGTTTAAGTAGACCAGTGCTTCCCAAACTGTGGGCCGTAGCTAGTCCAAATCAATATATTAAAATTATTAAAATATTCCAATTGTTTTAAAATTTGATTTTTTTTTTAAAGTATGTAAGGTTAGTATTATGGATTTAAATATATTTGTAAAGAATGTTTACATCATAGTTCTCATAATTCACATGAAAGTCTTACAAACTTGTTAATAAATGTATTTGTAGGTAAATGTCGGTATATATTTTTTAACGGCGGGGTCGTGGAGTTTTTGCAATGTTTTTGGGGGGCCTTGCCCCTCTTAAGTTTGGGAAGCTCTGAAGTAGACTGATCTTCATGTCCATTTCTCTTTATTTTTTTTTTTAACATTTTTCATCATTTAGCAGACGCTTTTATCCAAAGCGACTTACAAGGGGAGCAATTAGGGGTTAGGTGTCTTGCTCAAGAGCACTTTAGTCATGGTATTGAAGGTGGAGAGAGTGCTGTTTATTCACAATCCCCACTTTCAATTCCTGCCGGCGTGGGAATCGAACCAGCAACCTTCAGGTTACAAGCCCAACTCCCTCACCACTAGGCCACGACTACCCTTTATGCAAAAACTTGCGTCCTTGTCCTCTCGTACTACGTCATCATCATCTTTGCTGCCCCTTACGAAAATTAACTATGGTTTATACAAATAAAAGCATGGTTATTAAACGATGGCAAAAACAAATTAACCATGGTTTTGCCACACTAACCATAGTTTAACCATTTGTAGTAAAACTGTGGGTATACAAATGTTAATCAATCCACCAAAAAAAACATGATTGCTCTTGTACTATAATAAAAACATGGTTAATTTTCATAAGGGATAGACGACAAGAACAACAAGAACAAGAATTGATTTGCGCACGTTATCCTGTTCAAATAATTACACAGTAAAAACCCCAGAGTTAAATCAACTCTGCTCAGAGAACATTTGGTCCCTCTCTAAATAGTGTTAAAGTAACACTGAAGCAGAGTTAAAGTTAATGATATAATTAAGCAATTAATTAAGTGATGATTGAACATTAATGATGAACACCTGCTGTTAACAAGCAGAATCACTGAAGAAAAGAGAAACACAAGAACAACAACTGACTTCAACTAATTTCCTGAACAACTGAACAACTCTGCTTCAGTGTTACTTTAACACTATTTAGAGAGGGACCAAATGTTATCTGAGCAGAGTTGATTTAACTCTGGGGATTTTACTGTGTAAACACTCGGTTTTTGATGTCATACATAAAACAAAGGCTGCGAACAGTCACTGATGATAAGGAGGCAAACATGAAGAGGAAAGCCTATGAACCGGATCATTTGTGAAAATGTTGGTAGTTTGTTGTGTTGAATACATGTAAATATCAACGTCAATGCATAACCAGGGCAGTACTCAGTTAAAAAAACAAAAAAACAGATTGTATTTATCTGTAAATAGACAATTCTTTTTGGCCTTCTCTTTCACAGGCGCACAACACTGTTTGCTCTGATAGAGCGGAAATGTTTTGCGTGTGTCTCAGTGTGGGAGGCACGGTTCGATGCCCAGATACAACTGAGGATTCGGTGAAAATTAGGAGAACATTCAGCGCTGGGGGCCATGGGAAAACAGACTGCAAGAAAGGAGTGCTGTATGACAGATAAACAAACATAATCTCCCTCAAATATACACAAAACCAAAATCTTAGCAGTTCATCATGTTCTCAATCTCTCGGTTTGTCTCTGCACAGATGATGCCTCACATTGTTTCATGAGAACATAAATACCTGACATTAATTGTAGAGTGCGTCTGTGGTCTTTCATGCTATGAGCTTTGTGTTTTAAATGTGTTTATAGCACAAGCACTACGCAGGGAAGTAAACACGAGAAGACGTATCACGCTGAGATGTGTCGCTGCTGAAAGGTTGCACATGCACAAGTGTGTGATCTACTGTGAAAAAACCTTCAGAGAAAACAACTGGCAGGATTAAACGACAACAGACAGAGAGCGTGAGTTTATATCAGTGTAGGTGGCTGGTAGAAATAGACAATGTGCAACAGTGTGGGAACAATACTCAAGTTCCCTTTTAAGAATGTTTTGGGTTAAAACTACCAACCACACCTACTATAATTTCAACTCATTGAGAGTAATGCATGTTTTTTTTTTAGCCTTAAAGTGATAGTGCACCGAAAATATGACTCCATCATGTCATTCCAAACCGTAAGACTTTACTTCATATAATCAGAACACGAACAAAGATATTTTTAATGAAATCTGAGAGATTTCTGTCCCTCCATTGACAGCTAATGCTACTTTGGCACTTCAAAAAGTTCATAAAGAGAGCTTAAAACTAATCCATATGAATTGAGCAGATTAGTCCAAATTTTCCGGAGAGACTTGATCGCTTTATAGGATGAACAGATTTAATTTAGTTGCTTTAATTCACATAGAAACATTCAACTCGCACATCAGTTGTGGTAAACGAAAGCTCAAGCGTGCTAGATTGATGCGTGAGAACCAATCAGGTTCATTGATTCATCATCAGGTGTTACGCAGCATGTCTGAGCTTCTGCAAGAACCAATCAGGTTCAATGTTTTTATGTGAATACCTCTTTATGAACTTTTTGAAACGTCATGGTAGTTGTGTAGGCTGTCAATGGAGGGGCGGAAATCTCTATTACATTAAAACATCTTCATTTGTTTTCTGAAGGAGGACAAAAGTCTTACAGGATTGGAACGATATGAGGGTAATTCATGATAGAATGTTCAGTTTTTGGGTCAGTCTTGTGGAAACAGTGTGTCTTTAACATTTCGAATGCCTCATCCGTGCAATTTCAAGAGCATTACTGAAAATGCGATTTTGTTTTTTTTATAAACTGAGTGATGAGTTGACAATTTTCTGTGGTAGTCAACAGGATGCTTCATTCTTTTAATGTATTTTACATCTCTGGAGATTTTTTTTCTGTGCATCTCGGTGGGCAATTTAACCTTTTTTTGCAGGTTGAAAGCCTTGGTTGTCATTTTATTTGATTTAAGTAAGCATCCTGTCATTACCCTAATGTTGGTGACAATTTATCTGCCTGTTACCTTTTATTTTATTTTGCATTGCATTGTATCAAGCTTTTTCTTTCTGCTAATTTGTATGTTGCATTATGTGTGTTAGCGTTAAAACAAACTAATGCAATTCATACCAAAGTTATAAGCTACTTGTGCATCCTTCAAACAAAGGAAAGCACCCCTAAAAGGCTTTATGCAATCCTCTGAAATGAGCAAAAACAATCGCAGCTATATAACATCTTGCATGAAATGATGTGAAAACAATGATTCCATTGTGTGTGCACATCTACTTAAAAAAAATAAAAGAGGAACTATTATGCTTTTTTTTCCAATCTTCATCTTTCATTAGTGTGTAATGTTGCCGTCTGAGCATAAAAAAGCTTTGTAAAGTTTCAAAGCAGGAGTAATTCTCTATATCACCGTTTCTGAACTCCCTGAAACGCCTCCATTGTAGTGAGTTTTCTTCCAGGAATGAACATGTCACAATAGTCCTCATTTAAATAAGGCATATGCAAAATAGAGAGGCGGGGCCTGGTTGAGTTAGACTCACTTAAAAAAAAAAGCATGCAAACCGATTGCCTTAAAAAACTAAGTGAAATAGTAATAGTATGTTGTACTGACAAAGGCTTTGTAAGTATAGTTGACTTACACATGAGTTCTAGTGACTAAAAAAGTGCGGAGTGTACTTGATAATTTACTTTAAATAAAATGTAATTGTTACCATTGTTGTGTTTCGCATGCTGAATGTTGAAGTCTGTGTGACTCAAGTATATCAGTCGCTAGAGATTGTCACAAATTTTGAGGAATTGCATCAACACAATTAAAAGTAAAAGTGCTACAATTAACATTTTAGAAGATCTATATTTGACATTAGAGTTACAATTTGATTTAACCTAGTTAAAATGGGATTAAAATGGGTTATGTTATTTATATATAATTATATATGAAATGTGATTTTTTTTGTTGCATCACTGCATCTGTAGAAATAACAATAGTATAAAAGAAGTTATTGAATAGCCCCGCCTCAAAAACTTTTTTTTTGCATGACAAATAGATACTCAAACCAATCAATTAATCATAACTTGGGGTTTATGTAAAAAAAAAAAGGCATAGTATGTGAATAGTACAGATTAATAGAGTTTTGCAATTAAGTTAAAAACTTGTGCATCAAAAAAAAAGTTACACATAGATGCAAAATGGACAAAAATGTCCATGCCAAAAAACATTAAAAAAATCATAAAAATATGATTTATTAATATTTTTTTCCACTTTCACTGATGTCAATTTTTTAACCAGCATCTGTTCTATCCATAGATATCAAACATTCATTAATTTTAAGAACTGTAACCCTCTAAATGCTGGTTTGTTTACATAATGCCAAAGGTATTTTTTTATGAAAAAATTAAAAATAGTAGTTTATTTTTATAAACTAAATGCTAAGCAGAATTTTTTTTCTTTGCTTATTAGATTCTTTGGTGTGTCAATGAAGAACAACAACTTTAATTTATATTTTTTATGTAGCGTCAGATTTTTTTAAAAAACTAACACTTAGGTCCATAATGGACAAAAATGTTCATGCCAAAAAACTGTCATAGAAATATGATTTATTAATAATTTTTCCACTTTCACTCACTCAATCAGCATCTCTTCTATTCATAATTACCAAACATTCATTCATTTTCAGAATTTTAACGCTTTACAAATCGGTTTCTTTACATAACGGCACAAAAATAATAATCATGAGTAACTGCTGCGTTATCTTGCAATCTTCTCTTCATCTTGCGAACAATGAAATGATCAACCCCTCAAGCACCACATATTTATAGGTTTGGTTGTGAAAACACCTGTGCGAACACCTGTGTGAACTCAAACTTTGTATAAAATCTACCAGACTAAACAATCAGCATTTTCTTGTGGTGAAAACTAAAACAATGTGTTTAGGGGCTTCTGAACTTCTGCTTCAAATTCAAGCGCACCTTTTATCTCCGTACAAAAACAATAACAAGTGAGAAAGTGCAATCAAGGGTTAAGATGTGTGTTTGGGTAAAAAAGAAAAACCTCAAAGCTAACCTTTAACCTTCTTTGACCTTTTTCATAGTTTTCTCATGGCCCTCTGACCCTGCCAACGGTGTGACTCACACATGCAGTGGGATTTTTGATTGCCAGTACAATATAATTTCTTTCAAATTAATTACACACATTAAATTTTCAGTAAACACATGCAAACTACACTCTGACATCCTTACCAACATACCCACACAATTACAGCTGCAATATTTGTCCAATTGACTCTATAATAGACTATAATATGCATAAGTAGAAAACACAAATAAAGTGAGTATTTCTTTTATATGCCAAATGTGAAAATATGGCACAATCTAGTAAAAATTGGTAAAAATGTCAAATTTGAAGCCTTGCCGATAGAATGAAAGCCTATTTGCAAATATTGTATCATTTTATTGTCAAATGGCCCTGGGTTAAGAAATTGCAATTTTGTCCTAAAGGTCCTGAGTGTGAGTATTTTTTGTACGGAGGGTAAAATTGATTTTTTGAAGGAAATGAGGGTAAAATATTAAAATTCCAATAAAAATAAACACCTGAGCCAAAATTCATGTAGTCGGCATTAACAAAGGCACACTTATAACAAAAAACAAAACTGAAGTGGACAAAAAAGTCCATAAGGATGCACAACGGTTAAGACACTAAACTAAGTTAAGTAAGTATCAGTTAAAATCACTGTTGGTTTTTACAGTGTAGGTGTGTTCGACATCAGCTGGATGCAACCGATCAGCGAGAAGTGAAATAAATGCAGTATTTGACTAATATATTGATGTTTCAGAGACATTTTCATTCAATACTTTATGTACTGCTAACAGCTTCTGTTCAACAAAAGCATTATTTAAATACCAATGTAGTATTTTTATCAGTTTAATTTCGATAAACATGACACAATACAACAATGACATGCAAAGAGCGTTAACTGATATAAAAACACAGATTTTTGAGCATTAGTGGAACTTGAGGTGTGAGAACAAACACAAAACGCACGAGAAACTGCTCTCGAGAAACTGCGCTGCCTGACTCAGCCGGAATGAAGCCGTTCGTCGCCGTCTCAAATCGGACGAAATGTCATGCACTGCTTCAAATCAGCCGCCGATCAAGTCGAACAAGTCTAGTGTGTTGAATCTCACGGTTATCGTAAAAGTTGTGATTTAAACACGGTTGACCAATCAGAGCACATTGTGCTTTTCAGAAGGCGGGGCTTCATAGAGACAGGAACTAAACAGAGCGTTACTGACAGACTGTGAAGAGAGGAGCTGCAACAATGGAAAATATGAGGAAAATAAAGTGTTTTTGAACATTCAAGCATGAAAACTAATTCTAAAAACAAGACTGTAAAAGGGCCTCTTTAAAACCAGACAAATTTCACAGTAGACCCTGCTGTGAACTTCTTAAGCAGACGAAAATTTGAGCCGTCTCATCTCGTATGCAGATGTGTGTGGTGCGCTGTGTTTCTCTTCCATCCTCTGTCAATATGATTTGTCCTCTAAAATATTCAATGCATCCGTCACGCTGTATTCAGAATCAGCCAGAGGAGAATAAACTGTTTACAGCCCATAAACGCACTTACATAACAAAAGAGGTAAATGGAACACACACACACACACACACACACACACAGGATGTCTACATGAATTGTTTACTGAAGCCATAATATGCAGATGAAAATAAAGGCGCAGTGACAACAATGGTGCACCTGCTCACACACATCTGTACAGCTTCAGACACATATTACTGCTCCTCTATGGAAGAGAAGGGAAGTTGAGGCGAGACTCGATAAAAAGTAAATGCTTTGTACACACACAGAGAGAGAACGAGAGAGTGTCTAATTCAAGAGGTCTGTGAATGGTAGTCGGCCACCCACAGCAGCAGAGAGGATTTCTGAATGAACGAGTCTCCCTCCTACCAGCTCCTGACACACTGCCAAACACACAGAAAATGAGCTGCCAGCCACGCAGATCCAGAGCCAGCGGCGTACCCCGTCCCAGACGCACGTCACTTCCCATCAAAACATGCAGTCAGACAGCAACTTCACTCCTGTCTCTCTTTCCCTGTCTCACATCTCTCCCTCCTCTGCAGCTCTCCGCTGGTGACTCATCGCTCGCCAGACGCTTTACAGATGAAGTCAACATGACCAGAAGCCACCCAGTTCTGACACACACCAACAGCAGACGTGCACGTGTGTTACCGTTTAGCTCATTTTCAATATGCTTAAAAGGATTAAATAGGTTTTTTGGGGGGGCACAAAAGCAGCTACTGTGTTCCCCATGATCAAATAAAACATGAGCTACATTGCAGAGAGCAAACTACCAATGATTGACTACAACCACAAAATCACAATCAAACTCGAGAGCTTCCACTTTACATGATGATCTTCACGGAAAGCTCTAATCAGAGCGGGTGCTCACGTGCAAACCATTGCACCAAAATATGCCACACCGAACACAATTCGATGCAAGTTTAGGAAGCGTTCACACTTGTCATGTTTGGTTCGATTAAAACGAACCCTGGTGCGATTGCTCAGTTAGTGCGGTTCGTTTGAACACATGTGAACGCTGCCATCCGAACCCTGGTGTGGACCGAGACCGCTAAAAAGATGGGCCTCGGTCCGCTTCCAAACGAACTCTGGTGCGGTTCGATTGATATATGAGCGCAACACGGACCAAAGACATGTAAACGAACCAAAAACAGGACGTGATGTCACAAGATGTGACGCTACAAGTCAGCTGATTTCACGACGCGGAAAGATCGGTGTATCCAAAATGAGTCGAGGGCAAACGTGGAGCAACGAGGAGGTGAAGAGCCTCATCAATATTTGTTTCTGCATACAACGGAGGAAATCCTGCTGCTGTTTTGAATGTTTTGAACATTTTATGAGCTCTTCATGAGTTCTGAGCTGGTAAAAATAAAGCATATGTACACGCATAGAATGATGGTGTTTAATCCAGAACACAGCGTTGTTTTGAATGTTCAGTAAGCGAGCTCCGTTGCGAAATATACGTCATAAAAGCCGACCAATCAGGTCGTGACCGTATCCCTATGCCTTTGATTCGGTAACTTAAGGTTCACTGTTAAAAATGCCAGTGTGAACGCTAAGCGGACCAGGACTATATGTTTTGTTTTTGTTTTTTGGTCCGGACCAAACGAACCAAACCAACCGAACTACAAGTGTGAACGCACCCTAAATTGCTCATTTTGATGTCAAATGAATAAGTTCATTGCACTTATGTTCAATTTAATTACTGAGAAAAATGATGATGATGATGGGGGATTTTTGTGAGTGATCACCCATTTTGTTGTAAAAAAAAAAAAAAAAACCTGAATAATAATAATAATTCAAGGTTATGCTTAAAACCATTAATTGCCTGCTAAATATATAACCTTGAATTGCCTGGAGTGCATGTGCGTGTGCATGTGTGTGTGTGTGTGTGTGTGTGTGTGTGTGTGCACGCGCGCATGTGTGTGGCCGGTTTTGCGTATGTTGTTTCAGTGACGCACGAATCAGGTGGCGTCTCTTATAACGGGCGGAGCTGTCCGCGGTGCTGACGAGAGAGATATTCCGCGCTCGTGCCATAAACACACCGAGAGCGCGAGAGAGATGCGCAGCGTACTCACGACTCCCCGTTAAAACAGAGCGAAAGCAAAGGTAAGAGGGCGTTTGCCTTTAAACACTCGTGTGCGCGATCTAACACATCCCTGCAATGCCTGCTTCGTCTCTTTAGAAACGCGTATAGACTCTTTTCTCTATATCAGCAACCTGCTGCGCGCGCGTAAGTTTAACAAAAGGAATTTATACAAAAGCACGGCCGCGTAAAACCTCCTATTGCACGATTATTGTTATTTAAAAGCTTACTTACGTTCACTTTTTATTCGACACCGAGCATTTAGACGCAAAACACACACATATTTCCACTTAAAAGCAAGTGTAAACAAAATATTATGTGTGTGTAACATCTAACAGATTGAAGCGCGCGCAGGATGCCGTGCTCCGGGCTCTCTCCTCCTCTCCGTTTGACGGCACTCAACGCATCCTCGCGCGGTCTCCCGTAGCAACGGGGTATGACTCATTTAGTCGCGGCAGCAATTTAGAAACTAATGAGATTTTCAGCGCAGGCTCTCTGAGTGCTCCGCAAACACTCATCAACAGGCTTTCAGCAGATGCCATAGAGAGAGATGCAAACAGAGCGAGAGCTATGAGTGTGATGGTCAATTAGGCATTGTAAACAAGACTGCAGTAACTCATCAATGCTAGATCTTTGTTACAGGATAAAGGAATAGTTCATCCGTAATCAAATATTCCGTCATCATTTAGGCTACTCGTGTCATTTCAAACCTGTATGACTTTCTTTCTTTCCTCTGTGAAACACAAAAGAGCTGATTTTGTATGTGCATTGAAAGTGAACAATATCGGACCACATTGACTTTCATTGTGTTGACACTGAGACAGATTTGCAATGACATGACAGAACAGCTAATGTACACAAACGTATCTGTGCATGTGCTGTAAAAGTACAAACGTAGTCAATATGGCTGGTCCTATTCAAAATGTGCACCTTATTTACCCTTAAAAGGTGGATATTATTACCTTAAAGGTACCTAAATGGTACGTTTTAGTACCTTTTGAAAAGGTTCTGCTCCAGGGATAGCATTTATATGTTGTTTTTTTCCACAAAAAAACTGTCTGACTCACCATGTCTCATCTTTCCCTCCCTCCCGCTCTCAGGTAAATCATGTCTTCATCATCTAGATGCTGTGCAACAGGGGTGTTCGTCCTCCCCTCGCTCCTTCTTCTGCCCCTTTTCCTTTCTCTCGTTTTCGGAGTCCAAGGGGCCACGCTAAGAGAGCATCGCCTGAGTGGAACTGAACCCGTCTCTTACGGACCCGGGTCCCAGATCCGTCCTCCTCCGAGTGCTGAGATGCTCAGAGCCTTACGCTACATCCAGAGCCTCAGCCAGAGAAGCTCATCCGATCCCCTTTCCGACGAGCATCAGGCAGATCAGGAAGAGGACGACATGGAGAGCATCCGTTCAATGCTACAACTGGCAGCTCCTGGCCGGATGGATAGAGGCATGGAGGAGAGAGAGGAAGAAAGGGACAACACTCAAGAGTTGCTTCAAGCCGTGCTTAAGACGCTACAACAGACTGAAGAACACATGCTGCCCCAGAAGGTCACGGCAACTCAACCTCGATACGCCATTCCCCAGAAAACGCCCCAGAGGGTCATTGCAACTCAACCTCGATACGCCATCCACCCCTTCCCGAGACCAAAACAACAACTAGAGGTGGAAACATCTGCTGAGAACTATGGGAGGACCTCATGGGCCAATCAAGATAGCCGGAGACGACACAGGCAGTATCCACTTATGTTTGAGGATGAGGAGGATCAGGAACAGCCGCTCAAACGGACCAACGAGAATGCGGAAGAACAGTACACACCCCAGAAACTGGCGACCCTTCAGTCTGTGTTTGAGGAACTGAGTGGAATCTCCACAACTAAGGCCAAGAGCAAACGGGATGATAGTGAAGATGATGATGAGGATAACGACTTGTACAGGCAGAGGAAGATGGTCTTGGAGGACATCATGGGAACAGACGAATGGGCACCTCTGGAGGAGCAAATAGAGACCGAAGAAGAAGAAAGAGAAAGGCATGGTTTTGATCGTGATCTTGAGGATGATGACCAGGAGGAGGAGGAGGAGGAGGAGGAGGATGTCAAAAGATCCAATCAATCCAATTGGTTAGGAAAAGAGGAGGAGCCTGAGGACATTGCAAAGCTTGTGGACTACTATCTTCTGCAAGTACAAGAAAAGAAAGAGCAGGAGCAGCGGAAAAGACAAGAGGCCAGCAAGAGCGAGCAAGAAAACAACCTTGAGGTGGAGAAAAAAGATATGGATGAAGATGAAGATGATGATGAGGAGGAGGAGGAAGAGGAGGAGAGGGAAATTAAGCCCATGCACAACACATTCCCCGAGTCTTTGTCCCAGATCATCAAAATCTCTCAGAAGCTTCGGATCCCACCGGAGGAAGTTCTTGAGCTTCTTCAAAACGAGAGGCGGAAGGTTTTATTCGGAATCCCGGCACAGTCACGTACACCCTACGCAACCGCTCACAAGACTTTCACTGCAGCACCTCACCGACGGCCGCTCGAGACATCGGAGGGCGACCGAGTCGCCCAGGACATCCTGAGCATCCTTGAGCTGGTAAATGCAGCACAGCAGAACAACAAACGACCGATGCAACCAAACACGTCGCGCTATTATGAGAGGGAAATCAGCAAGGATGATTATGACAACACCGCTGGCGAGGAAGACGAACTGGCCAATTACCTGGCATCGGAAATGCTCGCACAGGGACAGAGGCATCTGACGCCCTTGCGAGACGAGGATCAACCCGCGTACGGAAATCTCGAAAGTGCCATCCAGGACTACTTCGATAAAAGCGCGCCCGAGAAAAGAACCGCAGAGCACGAGGACCCGGCCGCGGGATTAGATAACAACACAATGCTGAAAATCCTGCGGTATCTGGAACCGGAGAGCGACAACACCGACGAAACAGACTCTGAGGGAAACACAGTCCCTGAAATGTAGATGTGTAGATTATATTCATTGTTTGAATTGTCAATATAATAAAGTATTTTGAAACAAATATATTCCCCAATTGCGTTTAGTCAATGTAGTGCTCCAGCTTTTCTCATTTTGTGTTCTGTATAGTGCAAAATAAAGAGTATTTTAGTAAGCCCGATTAACCTGTTTCTTGGTTAGTGATTGGAACAATGTAAAAAGTCACCGGCTTTACCTCTTCAACATATGAACACACACAGATTTTCTCCCTCTTAAAGACGCCAGCTGTGTTTTCAGTCAGTCAGTAGCCTATCTTGTGCGTGTGATGAGGTCATGTGTGATGTGGCAGAGGTAAATAAAGCATTTGTTCACACCATGGTCCTCTGTTTGTGTAATGTTTCTCTCAATGCCGAGCAACTTTGGCAACCTTTGCATGGTATGAAATCTCTGTTAATATTGTTTTATATCAAAACTCGTTACTTAAGTTTTTACAGAAATAAAAACCATTTAGTTCAGTTGGATAATAAACGCTTCAGTAATAAACTCAAAGCGTCTGCTCTGGCGCTTGGGTTGGGTTGAGAGTCAGAGTAAGGAGAGATGACTATGGAAGTTTGTTTCCGAGACGGAATAAAACAATTTAAAAGATAATTGTGACTTTTTATCTCATAATTGTGAGCTGAATATAATATAAAATATATATTTTTATACTTTTTCATTATAACTCACAACTGTGAGTTTATACCTTGCCATTGCGAGTTATAAAGTCAGAATTGCGAGATTTAAACAATAAGATTCTGACTTTTTTCTCACAATTCTGACTTTTTTCTTGCAATTGCGAGTTTAAATCTCTCAATTCGGACTTTTTCTCAGAATTGCGAGCTATAAAGGTAGAATTGCGGGATATAAACTTTTCTCACAATTCTGACATTTTCTTGCAATGGCGAGTTTAAATCTCTCAATCCATTTTTTTTCTCGCAATTGCGAGTTATAAAGTCAGAATTGCAGGATATAAACCTTTCTCACAATTCTGACATTTTCTTGCAATGGCGAGTTTAAATCTCTCAATCCATTTTTTTTCTCGCAATTGCGAGTTATAAAGTCAGAATTGCAGGATATAAACCTTTCTCACAATTCTGACATTTTCTTGCAATGGCAAGTTTAAATCTCTCAATTCATTTTTTTTTCTCGCAATTCTGACATTATAATTCACAACTGCGATTTGCGAGTTATAATGTCAAAATTGCATTTTTAACTCACAATTGCGAGTTGTGTCAGAATTGCGGGATGTAAACTTGTAATTCTGAGTTTTTTCTCACAATTGCGAGTTTAAATTCTTTAAAAATTAAAAAGAATTGTGAGATATAAAATCGCAATTGTGAATTATAAAGTCCAATTATGAGAGGAACAAAGACTGACTTTTTTCTCAGAAATGCGAGTTTGAAAAATTCACAATTGTGAGATAAAGAGTCGCAATTACCTTTTGTAATTTTTATTCAGTAGATTTGTTGCGCAATAGATCCTGAGCGTCATTGACAAATATCTTGTAAAATTTATACACAGAGTATGCGTCATCACGAATTCGAAATGACATCACTATTGTATTTATACTACTACAATTCATACATTTCTCAAATACCCAAAATTGTTATTAAAAAGCATTTTGATATTTATTAAAAAAAACATTACATAATTCAATAGCTAAGGCAGACCTCGTAAAAAGTTTTTCTTTTTTTCAGATGAAACATCATAAACAAAACAATCTGTGAGGGTTATTGACTTATTGAATAAAAATGTATCTCACAGTGAGGAGAAACATGAGGGTTATTATCACAGTGTAGTCAAACATTAAAAGGTATGGGGTCAGTTAAGATTTTAAATGTTTTTTAAGTCTCTTCTGCTCACTAAGGCTGCATTTATTTGGTCAAAAATACAGAAAAAAACATATTACTATTACAGCAACTGTTGTACAACATTAAAATACTGTTTTATTTGTGAATATATTGTAAAATGTATTCCTGTGATCAAAGCTGAATTTTCAGCATCATTACTCCAGCCTTCAGTGTCACATGATCCTTCAGAAATCATTCTGATTGGCTGATTTGTGATACTTATTTTCAGGATTCTTTGATTAACAGAAAGTTCAATAAAACAGCATTTATTTGAACCAGAAATCACTTTGTATATTATAAATCTCATCTATGATCTATTTAATGCATCCTTGCTGAATGAAAGTATTAATTACTTTAAAAAAAAATCTTACTGACCCCAAACTTTTGAGCGCTAGTGAGTGTATCTCTCCCTGATTGTCTACAGCCAAAAACATCATGCTATATTTGAAAAAAAAAACTACTATATCAAAAGTCGAGATGCCGAACAATGCAAAGTGTTGCTGTTTCAGTGTAGCGACTTTGAATGGAAATCTATGAAGTTATTGTGTCTTTGAAGAGAGGTGATGGCTGTGATTATCTGAAGATGTTCCTTCAGTATGTCGGTTTGCTTATATACTCCTCCATTGTCTGTCAAAAATAAACACACAACACAATGTCTCTTAGTTATCCATTGTAAGAATTAAATACATAAATTCATGATATTATGATACTGTGAAAACATGATGAATCACCATCTTATCAAACTTCCCCATAAAACGTGTGTGTGCGTTTTTGTGATTTATGAGGACTCAAATGTGTATAATGACATGGGTATGACACTGGTATTATGACGTAAACATGAAATATGAGGACATTTCATTAAAATAGCTTTAAAACATACTAAACAATGTTTTATTAAAAATGTAAAAATGCAGAATGTTTTGTGTGATGTGTAGGTTTAGGAGTAGAGTTAGTGTAGGGGGAGAGAATGTGTGTGTGTGTGTGAGTGTGTGTGTGAGTGTGAGTGTGTGTGTGTGTGTGTGTGTGTGTGTGTACTTGTTTTCCTTACATTGTGGGGACATTTGGTAAGTAAAACCAGTAAATCTTGACATTGTGGGGACCTTTTGTTGGTCCCCACTAGGAAACAAGCTTATAAATCATACAGAATTATCTTTTTTGAAAATCTAAAATAGCAGAACATTTTCTGTGAGGGTTAAGTTTAAGGGTGGGGGGGGGGACAGAATATACAGTTTGTACAGTATAAAAACCATTACGCCTATGGAAAGTCCCCACAAAACACATAAACACAACATGTGTGTGTGAGTGTGTGTGTGTGTGTGAGTGTGAGTGTGTGTGTGTGTGTGTGTGTGTGTGTGTGAGTGTGAGTGTGAGTGTGAGTGTGAGTGTGTGTGTGTGTGTATGTGTCTGGGTATTCCCTACGTTATGGGGACCAAATGTCCCCACAGGTATAGTAATACTAGTAAATTTAGATCTTGTGGGGACATTTTTTGGTCCCCATGAGGAAACAAGCTTATAAATCATACAGAATTATCTTTTTTGAAAATCTAAAATAGCAGAACATGTTGTGTGATTGGTAGCTTTAGGGGTAGAGGTAGTGTAGGGGGACAGAATGTACAGTTTGTACAGTATAAAAACCATTACGCCTATGGAATGTCCCCATAAAACATGAAAACACAACGTGTGTGTGTGTGTGTGTGTGTGTGTGTCACCTCCTGAAGAGAATCTGCCTCCTCCATTGATTTGGCCACAGATGCTTTGGATGTTTCCTGCACCTCTCCACCAATGACAAACTCATCCAGGATAAAGTAAGCCTTCTCAAAGTTAAAAATGATGTCTAATTCACACACCTGCAACACACAAACATATATAAAAATATAGACACCAAAAACCTGAATTCAAGATTCAGAAAACAATTGATGACATCACAAAATGTGTGCAAATACATCAAAATCTCACCAAGAAGATGAGTAATATTATTCCGAAATATATATATATGACATCACAAACCCACCTAGACTAGAGTTCAAAAGTTTGGAGTTAAAAATGCTCACCAAAGCTGAGCCTTTGTCACACAATCCTTCATAAATGATTATAATATGCTGATTTCCTGCTCAAGAAACATTTCTTAGAATTATCAATGTTTGAAACAGCTTAATATTTTTGTAATATTTGTCTTTGAAATCATCTTTAATAACACTTTTGATCAATTTAATGCATCCTTGCTGAATAAAAGCATTCATTTCTGACTTCAGACTTTTGAACGGTAGCGTGCACGACCCTAAACCTTACATTGCCGAAGTACTGATCCAGCAGCTCGACGTATCTGTGCAGAAGTTCCAGTGTGAGCAGCTCATTGTCCTCTTCTTCCAAACCACAGCAGAAATACAGACTCGCATACCTGCAGGACAGAGGTCAGAGGTCAAAGTAACTATTCTGAGTGCATAAAAAAAACTGTTTGCAATGTCATTGGGTTTCAGAGAGGTGACTATCATAGGCTGATCCAGGATCAGTGCACTCTTAAAAATACACATTTTCCCATGATTCTTTTCTCATCACCAACTACTTTTGGCTGAATGGAGTTTGTTTTCTAAGGAACCTTTTCATGTAAAGGTGTAAATCAAAATAGACAATTTTTGTTTCTTTATGGTTATATTGCAGTAAATATTATAAATGATTTATCTGTGTACATCAATTCATGCCCTCTCGCAGCTCATCTCTTCTCTAATGATGTGTTTACAGGCGCGAGGGCGGGGCAACCTGTCAATCACATGAGGTCGACCAATAGCAAACCACCATCATCCAATCAGTTCCACATATTGAAAATCAAGCCCCGCCCTACATTTGTTCTTGTTCGAGAAGCTGTTTCATTTGGATACATGTTATAATAGGGAAGAAAGGTTTAAAGGGTTATCAAACACGTTTGCAGCCTTTTTAATTCAGTGTCTACTTCTGTAACGGAGGCCAGCTAGTAGTTGCCTCCAAGTTAGAGCGTCTGACTCCCATGCTGGAAAACCCGGGTTTGAGGGTTTTTTTTTTTTTCACCATTTTTTTTTTTTGAGGGAGAGCGGGTAGAGTAGGACCTGGGTGAAGGGGTTACATTGGTGCCGTGACCCGTATGGGAGTGAGGTTTAGGGGGGTGAGTGTAACGGAGACCAGCTAATAGTTGCTGTGCGAGAAAAACCTCACTCCTCTGACCTCAGGAGATGCTCTAGCGACAGACGCTAGAGGTTGCAGCCTTTAGCCTCCTTGTTAGAGCGACTCCCATGCCCGAAGATCCAGGTTCGAGGCTCGCTCAGAGCGGATAGAGTAGGACCTGGGTGGAGGGGTTACATTGGTGCCGTGACCCGGATGGGAGTGAGGTTTAGGGGGGTGAGTGTAACGGAGGCCAGCTAGTAGTTGCTGTGCGAGTAAAACCTCACTCCTCTGACCTCAGGAGATGCTCTAGCGACAGACGCTAGAGGTTGCAGCCTTTAGCCTCCTTGTTAGAGCGACTCCCATGCCCGAAGATCCGGGTTCGAGGCTCGTTCAGAGCGGGTAAGGTAGGACCTGGGTGGAGGGGTTACATTGGTGCCGTGACCCGGATGGGAGTGAGGTTTAGGGGGATGAGTGTAACGGAGGCCAGCTAGTTTTAATTTACTCCAAGTTAGAGCGTCTGACTCCCATGCCGGAAAACCCGGGTTTGAGGCTCGCTTAGAGCGGGTAGAGTAGGACCCTGGTGGAGGGGTTACATTGGTGCCGTGACCCGGGTGGGAGTGAGCTTTAGGGGGGTGAGTGTAACGGAGGCCAGCTAATAGTTGCTGTGTGAGTAAAACCTCACTCCTCTGACCTCAAGAGATGCTCTAGCGACAGACGCTAGAGGTTGCAGCCTTTAGCCTCCTTGTTAGAGCGACTCCCATGCCGGAAAACCCGGGTTCGAGGCCTGCTCAGAGCGGGTTGAGTTTTCTACAACATAAAGTTCCCTTCATGTAGTAAAACAGAAGTACACTGATGTGCAAATGCTCTGCATGTCAAAGTTCAGCAAATTCTCCAGATGTTTCATGTTAGTATCTGCTGACTGAACTGCGGAAATACTATACTTCATTCATGCCAAATATCTGAAAAAGGTACACACACTCTCTGTTTGAGATGAATTTGACAATGCTTGATGGCTGATCATTAACTTGGCTCAAAGGTTGTGTTAAATGATTCTACGTGAGAGAGCGACTGAGTCAGAGAAAGCATTGCAATGAAGAAGAAAGAACACGAGATAAGAAGGTGACCTCTGACCTTCTGTAGACGATCTTCAGATCCCTCCACTGCAGGAAGTTGCAGGCCTTCGGCGGTCGCGCCAGCACCATCTGCGTGACGTCCCTTATGATCTTCTTCTTGTCACGATCGCCGAGAGCCGTGAACCATTTCTGCAGCCGCAGTTTCCCCTGACGGCTGAACAGCAACAGGAAGCGCATCTACAGCCGAGATGCAAATTAATTTCTCCGGAAAATGTCTGAAAGCTTCATTAAGCTGCTTTTGAAAATGTGATAAAGTACAGCGTGAAGTATTGACCTGAATACAGCACAAAACACACACACACATGCTTTGTCATGGTCAGAATGTCAAACAAGGCAAGTCTATCACAGTTAAAGTATAACTAGGAGTAATAATGAGGGTAACTGTTCGCTGACACACACACACACACACACACACACACACACACACCTTTCCGGTAGCACAGAAAAGCATAAGCGTAAGACTCCTCACCGAGACCCCAGTGGGAATCTGTGTTTGACATTTTAAGGCTGTTGCCAGGAGCTTGCATCCCTGTTAACACCAAACACACACACACACACACACACACACATATGCTGGGTCATCATGTTTTATTTCCATAGACATAATGATTTTTATGCTGTACAAACTGTCTATTCTGTCTCCTAAACCTGCCCGTCACAGAAAACTTTCCACTGTAGGGGATTTTTACAGTTAAAGACCCAAAAGACCAGATGTGATAAATGAAGACCCGGAGTCAGAGTTTAAAAAAAATAAACTGAATAATATTTTACTGAAGAATAGTTTGCAGTTTCATCAGCAGAAGCAGCTTCAAGTCTCACAAGGAGTTCATAGGCCGCTCTCTCTCTCTCTCTCTCTCTCTCTCTCTCTCTTGTACATTCACATTTCCACAACAATTAAATTCTAACAGAGTCCACTAACTACGTCATTACTAGGATTCTGATTGGTTAAGAAAACCAGACAAAACTGGTCATTTTCCACACATGGACAGTCAGAAGCATATCTCCTTCCATTATGTTGCTGACGATCGGACCCTGAACTTAGGGACAGGATGTCCTGTTAAGTCAGAACAAGACGTCTGCAGGTCTCAGAGTCCCAGTTGTCCACCAGCACCCATTTACATTTTCAAATTTATAAGCTGTTTTCCTCATGGGGACCAAAAAATATCCCTACAATCCCTATATTTCCATCTTTGTGGGTGAATTTCGTAATTTTTTGTATAATTAAAATTAATTTCGTTTGTAATAAATATTTTTATCAAAATATCAATATACATATTTATAATTCCATATATTTATATTATAAATAAATAAATAAATAAATAAATAAATATATATATATATATATATATATATATATTGCAAGACTATAATATAATATAAATATATAATAGTATTATATATTAATAATAACAATATTATATATATATATTACATGTTTATATTTATAAATATTTATATTTATAAATTATATAGATTTATAATATAAATATATGGAATTATAAATATTTATATATTTATAATTAAATTTATATTTATATAATCGAATATTTAAACATTAATTTCTCACACTGCAGGATCATTTGAAAAGGCAAAAAAGTGACTAAAAAAAAATGAAAATATTATTTATATTATATATTATTATTATTATTCATATACATCTTTATAACCTAAAATTGATGCTGATAAATTGATAACTGAGGCACAACTCAATAGCAAGGTCACGGGTTCGATTCTCAGGAAACTCTGCATTGCTAAAGTTTATACCTTGAATCCACCAGTGCGTCTGACCAACGAAAATCATTACCACAGCATAACTAAATAAAACTCTTCAGACTAAAAATGAATCATTTCACCTTCACTGAGGTGTAGTTTACATACACACATGCATTTCTCACTAGGAAAATGAAACTGCAAACTGGCGTTATTATCCAAGAAAAGAGATAAAAGCAACAAATGCACCTTTGTCTCCCAGATACAAAAAGGAAATACAAATGTCCCTCTTATCAGCAGAAGAACAGTGTTTGTGTGCAGTAAAACAACAAAAGGTCACGAATAAGGACAGATCCCAGACAAACAGCTCTACAGAGAGGAAAACACAAAGCCCTGTCTGACCGCAGCCTGACTCTTATTTTTATAGTTTTGATCTGTTTTGTGATGTTAATGCAAGAAAATCACAGCAACAATAACAACAAGACAATACATGACCACAGCACACTAGTGACCTCACCATCCTGAGACTCCAGACTTCAACCCTCCGTAGATTTCTGCACGAGCTCATGTCCCGCTGTCGGTCACGCTCGCCCCGGTGCACCCGCACAGGTGCGCTCCAATCACAGGCGCGCACGGGCAGAAGTGGGCGTGGCCGGGATTCACACCTGTAACGAGGACATTCTTCTTTCCACTACAGTACATTCTCCTGAGATTTGATTATTAACGATTTTCACGTGTGGCTAACCTCCCGTGGTCCACCCAAACGAATCTAAACAGTACAAAGCACTATTGAACAACATCCTGTGTTTATTATTCTGCCGTGTTATTATCATAAATGATCAGATCTCCTTATTCTGAACAAAAATTACCTCAGGAACATCTGCTGTCAATCAAACCGCACGTACTTGAGAATATTAAATAAATAATACGTTTGGGAACTACTCAGTAATATAATATAATATTAATCGATCAATAATGATCAAAACAGATGTTAAGTTTAATGGAGATCCGGTAATAAGTGGCGCTATAACAGTTATGAAGGTGAAAATTGTAAAATTAGCTTCGGTCTTTTCCCGCCTCTGATTTAGAAGGTTGCAGTCCTGAGATAATATATTTTCGCGCATGCGCAAAGTGCGCTTACAACTTCATTATATAATGTTTAAATGTTGAATTTAAAACGATTATTATTATTATTAACATTGTGATATTGTCTTTTTATATATACATTGTTAGCTATTCAAACAGTCGGACATAAATGAACAGAGGTCGGAAACTGGCAGTCTGAAGCGTGTTGTGTCGTTTATTACCGGTAGAGGGCAGACACCGTGGCCCTCCGGTGAGTGGCGTGGGGCTTTACGTGCACTCATGTGACCCCGGTGCCGGTTAAAAGCACCGGCGAGCCTGCACGAGCACAGCGGGCGACCTGAGCGACAGCGCGGGTGTGAGAATGTCTCTGTACCGGAACTCAGCATGGTTCCTCAAAGGACTCACCGAATTCACCAAGTAAGAGCTGCACTGCTTCAAAAATAACTTTATACTTTATAACAACATTAACAAACTTAATGCTTCATGGATGCACATGTAAATAATATAATATAATATAAGGCTCATAAAATGTACCATAATATTTGAAATCCATAATTAAAATATTAAATATTGCATATTTCAGTCATTCTACAGCTCTTACCATGGCATATCAATTTTATTTTATAGGATTTATTTAATGCAACTTTTATATATATACGTTTGTCCTCACTATTATATGTAATAGAGGCTGAAAAATAATAAAAAAAATTCTAAATATATTTGATTAATTTAAATTCAAAGCCCAGAAACCTAAATTCATTCAAATATTTGGACATTTAAGATTAAAACATCCAGCATCCGCCTACTTGGACTTATGTATAATTACGTATAAATGTTGTAATTCATTTTCATAAATGTCTAATGTCTAGAAAACTTTATTTTTTTTAGACAGTGTAATAAAGGTGATATAATATACAGCAAATATGTTTAAGAGCTCAGGGCCAACACACTGACACATTTTCCATGAAATCCAGTTTAAAAAACGATTAGTAATGGTTTATCTTTCAGTGGCCTCTGCGTCTCTGTTTTGTCCTCCGAATACATTGTTACCCGGGTCGACCTCTCACGTCCCATAATGGGACACACATCAGTCTTAACAGTGCACGCATTTACCGAGAAAAGCTTGTTTGCCCCCCGGCACCTCCTCGCTCCTCTTCATCCCTCCGCCTGGCCTGGCACGCGTGGACAAAGCCAGCCTTTGAGATGGGCTCAAGGGCACAAGCGCTGCTGATACCAGGAGCGGTGCTATCAGAGGGCGCACTGATAGTTCGCTCTCATTAGCTAAGCGATGACGCAAGGCCACACATTAGGACAGTGCTTCTCAACTGGTTTCGCTCCAGGACATTGAGGGGCAAACTAATACAGAACCTAAATTTTGTATCGTACGAAATTAAATTGAGAAGCTCTGCTTTAAGAACATTCTTTCATTGCCTTGTGCTCCTTCTTAAAGGGACCTATTATGCTTTTTTTTCCATGTTCAACTCTCTTTAGTGTGTGATGTTGGGAGTAACGAAATACAAGTAACTTAGTTACGTATTTAAAATACAGAATTTGAGTAACTGTATTTCATTACAGTTACATTTTAAATGGGTGGTAATCAGATTACAGTTACATCTGAAAAGTGTTTTAGATTACCAAAGTGATTACTTTGAGTTTTAATGTCATTTAAACAGCGATTGGTGATTCTCTGACTCTGACCGTCTGAAAAAGCGGAGTTAAGTTTCATCAACATTTTAATACTTTTAAGAGGGATCATAAAAATTGTAGTACTGTCCTGAACAAGACAAAATGACTGAATTTATTTAAACAAAATTGCCCAACTGTCACCTGAATGATCCACGACTGTTTTTATGTTTTGTGATAGTTGTTTGCGAGTCATTTTATAATTGTAAGAAAAGTCACAGGAAAAGTCAACTTTTTCCTCACAATTTGTTTTTTGCCTCACAATTGCAAGTTATAAAGTCAGAATTGGGAGATATAAACTTGCAATACTGACTTTTTTTCTTGCAATTGTGAATTTAGTATGTGAGTTTATGTCATAATTCTGACTTTTCTCAATATTGTGAGTTTATATCTCATAATTCTGACTTTATAACTCGCAATTGCAACTTTATATCACAATTCTGAGGGAAAAAGTCAGAATTGTGAGATAAAAACTTGCAATTTCCTTTTTTGTGTTTGTTCCACACTTATTAGTATTCCAAAGTATTCCAAAGTATTTAGATTAAGTTACTAAACTTGAGTAATGTAACGAAATACGTTACAAATTACTTTTTAAAGCATGTATTTTATAATCTGTAGTGAAATACATTTTAAAAGTAACATACCCAGCTCTGGATATTGCTGTTTGAGCATGAAAAAGCTTCCTCCAGCGGGAGTTATTCTCTATATCGCTGTTTCTGAACTCCCTGAAACGCCCCGATTGTAGTCTTATTCTGGGAACGAACATATCACAATATTCCTGATTTAAACAACTCCCACCCAAGGCAAAATAAAGGCCTCGTTGAGTTAGTTAGTAGTGTGTTGAAACCAAGGCTGCATCCGAAAACTTACAAAGTTGAAACTTACCGAATTGATTTCGTACAGACTTCTGAGGCAAGTTTAGTGATCTACAGCAAGCTTTGGTGAGAACTAAGTGAATATTTAAGCTTTCTTGGTCAAAAATGTACATTTACACACAAACTGACCACCAACCGCAACTTTCAGACGCCATCTTTATTTATTGACTGTCACAGAATGGAAGCACAGGATTGTGGGATATCAAAGGCAGTGAATTATACATCTATGCTGGCTTCAAAAATCGATCAGATGAATATCTCAGGAGACAGGAAGTGAAGCTAATGTTGGATTCAGACGTGCCCTGATGCCTTCCTACCTTGAAATGTGTCCTCCGAAGGCAGCATTTTTCAGTTTTTGGATGCAGCCCAAGTGTGTTGCATACGTCCTGAAAAGTGAAGCCAGAACATTTTGATCGCCCCCAGGTGGTTGGTCCATGTACAGGCCTTCACTATGTAATCTAGTGGGACGTGAGACAAACTAAACCATTAAATTACACTTGGTGCATCATCCACCTTTTTTTGGTTAAGTGTAATTGACCGTTCGCAAAGACACGCCCTCTTTAGTTACTGTTGCTATGCCCGACAAGTCATGCACTCTCACGCCACACATCATGTTCTCATGCAGTGAAAAATACATCGTGGAGGACACTGACAACCTATGAAACAGTTTCATATTTAAAATATTGCAATTTTTTAAGAAGTTTAAACAATAAATAGCGTCTAGTGTGTGTTTAATGTGTGGTGACAGATCGCTGTAGCTCCTCGTGAACCGATCATCTCTTCATACTAGTTCATTTATAGCATCAAATAAACATGAATGAACATCAGAAGGAATGTTGTTTCAAGCGCGGAAAGACGTGATTCAAGTTCACCAACGTTAATCTACTAACTCCCCTGACTGCTTTGTCAGACAAAATGGCAGATTCAGGGTTATGATTGGTCAGATCACCTGTCAATCAAACTCCCAGCAAAGGGTCAATTGGATTTATTAGCTTGACTCATGGCGTTTATGACCTATACTGCAGCCAGCCAGCAGGGGGCCTTCGAAATGCTTTGGCTACACTTATCAGGATGTGTGCTTTGCACTTGTGTTGAAACTCACGGTAATGTGAAGGGCCGTGGATTTTCACAAAAACGCTTGAAGCGTTTGACCAATCACAACACACTGGTCCAGCTGACCAATCAGAGCGCAATGCGCTTTTCAGAAGGAGGGGCTTCATAGAGACAGGAACTAAACAGAGCGTTACTGACAGATTAGGAAAAGAGGTGCTGCAACAATGGACAATATGAGGAAAATAATGAACATTCAAACTTGAAAACCTGTTCTAGTAAAGCTTAAAAACTTTGTAAAAGGACATAATAAGTCCCCTTTTTGAAAAGTGTGTTGTCAAGTAGCATAAAGCATGAAGTGAACCAATTAGTTTTTGAAAGGCGCTCAGGTAACCCCGTCACATTTCAAGACTAATTAAATGTGTGTTTCAGGGGGGCATTTCTGTCGGCGTCTAAAAACTTTGTTGAGAAAGACCTGGAGGTGTCGATGGCAGGCCGATCCTTCATGATCACTGGAGCGAACAGCGGGATCGGGAAAGCAACCGCCATGGCCATCGCCAAGAAAGGTGGGAAGTTGTCGCTAAAATGTAGAGTTATTATCCTCTGAATTAATATAAGATATAAACTAACCTGGTGGTTCATGGTGTCTTCAGATTGCTTTCCATATGGTTATGAAAATACAGTGGTGCTAGAAATTATTTTGAACATTTTGGTCACTCAAAACGTGCAGTATGTACAAATGTCATTGCATTAGACAACAAAACCAAGCAAATTATGCTAGATCTTCACTTTTCTTGCTCTGCTTTTGCTCTGAATTTATTTAAAGCATGCATTTTATCTATCTTCATGTATGCAGTTATGTAATGCAATGCCATTCAGACATTTTTAAAGTGTTATTTTAGTGTCCAAATTTTTGGGCCGTAGTGTAACCTATTGACCCCTCCTTTTCTGTAAGGTGGTACGATCCACATGGTCTGCCGGAACAAGGACAAGGCAGAAGAAGCCAGAGCGGAGATCGTCAAAGACTCTGGAAACAAAGTATGAGTATGAATCGGATAATATGGGTTGAGGTTTAGTAGTTAAAGGAGCTGATGGGCTGTAGAATCAAACCCTAGACACTTCCAGCAACGTGCCTATTTGAGTCATTGAGCGAACGCACAGATGTTATAACATCATTTTCAACACACTTAAATGTGTCTAATATGATAAACAGAGCTGCGTTTCCTCATAATCATGACTGGAAAAAGCGGAAGCGGCTCCGGTGACTGTCATAATAAAAGTCCCGCTGCTCTCGAGGCGTGTGTCGTTCGTCTCTCATTATCGTTCAGCTCCACAACACTCGCTCAGACTACAGTAACCTTAATAATCACATCCATGAACATGATTTCTGCCCGAGTCCCATCCCGATTCTTTTCCACCGGCTGTGAGGTGAAGACCGCATGTCCCAAGATTCCTCGCTCAAACTTTGTTTTGAATCGGCGACCTCTAGTGGACGAAAAACTACATATTGCACCTTTAATAAAGAATAACGTAATAGCATGTAAATAATTTACCATATTGAATTGATTATTCATCTACACACTGTCTGGAAACAGATTTACTTCTTTATATCTGTTTGTAATGACTTGTGTCTGGTTGCAGGAAATCTACGTGCATATTTTGGATCTGTCCGAGACCAAAAAAGTCTGGGAGTTCGCAGAGTCTTTTAAGAAAAAGTACAAAACTCTGAACGTCCTGGTGAGGCATATTTACTATAGGGTCAAAAGTTTGGCCTCAGTAAGATTTTTATTAATGCTTTCATTCAGCAGGGATGCATTAAATTGATCAAAAATGACAGTATAGGCATTTATTATGTTACAAAACATTTCTATTTCAAATAACTGCTGTTCTGTTGTGACAGATCAATAACGCCGGCTGTATGATGACTAAGAGGGAGGTGAATGGTGAGGGTTTGGAGAAAAGCTTTGCCAGCAACTCTCTGGGTAAGTGAGCATAAACACAACCAGCCGCACAACTAACAGACCTTTGCTGCTAACTTCATAATATCTTTAACTGCTTACCAGACTGTTTTCATCTGATCTCTGTGTTGTGTTGTCCAGCCGTGTACATCCTCATCAAGAGCCTCATTCCTCTGCTGGAGAAGAGCCCTGACCCCAGAGTGGTGAGTAAACCAGAGACGGAGAGCGGGAGACAGAGGTCAGACGGGTCACCGTCTCTCTCCTGTCTTTCAGATAACAGTATCATCCGGTGGGATGCTGGTGCAGAAACTGCGAACAGGAAATCTGCAGTCTCAGAGGGGCAGATATGATGGCACTATGGTGTACGCACAGAACAAGGTATATATATATATATATATTCAAAAGTAAAGCTTGTGTCCACATACTGAACCATCATTTGTTTTGATGCCATTTGCTAGTTTACGGACTGTTTGATTACTTACCTAAAGGGACAGTTCACCCAAAACTGATTCACTCACCCTCAAGCCATCCTAGGTGTATACGACTTTCTTCTTTCAGACAAACACAATCGGAGTTATATTTAAAGATAATCTGGCTCTTCCGAGTTTTACAATGGTAGTGAATGGGGGTTGAGATTTTGAAGCCCAAAATAACTGCATCCATCCATCATAAAAGTAATCCACATGATTTCATTGGGTTAATAAAGGCCTTCTATTGTGAAGCGATGCATTTTTGTGAGAAAAATATCCATATTTATAAATTTATGAATTAAAATAACTAGCATCCAGCAGACGGTCTACGCAAATCAACTTTAATATGACTCTGATTGCGTTCTTCTGTAAGAAGATAGTCATATACACCTTGGATGGCTTGAGGATGAGTAAATTATGAGATAATTTTCATTTTTGGGTGAACTATCCCTTTAAAGTACTACAGTATAGTGACGTTTGAACATCTGATAAATGTAGCCAGTCTCAAGTCTCTTCTGCTCACCAAGGCTGCATTTATTGGATCAAAAATACAGTAAAAATATAAATATTGTGAAATATTTTTACGATTTAAAAGAACCATTTTCTATTTTAATATATTTTAAAATCAAATTTATTCCTGTGATCAAAGCTGGATTTTCAGCATCATCACTCCAGTCTTCAGGGTCACATGATCCTTCAGAAATCATTCTGATATGATGATTTGTGGCTCATTTCTAATTATTATCAATGTTGAATACAGTATTTCTGCTTCATATTTTTGTGAAAACTGTGATACATTTTTTTAGGACTGCTTGATGAATAGAAAGTTCGTGAGAACAGCATTTATTTGAAATAGAACTATTTTGTAATATAAATGTATTATAAACTGTCACTTTTGATTATTTTAATGCATCCTATTCAATTCTGTAAACGATTATTCATGCCTTTTCTGTTTCACTGGTTTCGTAGCTGTAGTGACTCCATCAGAAGTGACTTCAGTATGTACTTGATTCTTGTTTCAGAGGCAGCAGGTGGTGATGACGGAGCAGTTTGCTAAAGCTCATCCCAACATCCACTTCTCTGTGATGCACCCCGGATGGGTCGACACGCCAAGTAATTGCCAACGCACAATCATCAACTGTGCATGCATGACTATAGACGCAATTTCAAGAGACTACATGGAATATTTTGAACCGGAAGTTGCATAATTGACCGTTCGCAAAGACCCTTTAGTTACTGTTGCTATGTCTGACAAGCCACGCCACACATCATGTTCTCACGCAGTGAAAAATACATCGCGGAGCAAAGAGGGCTCTGACAACTCGCCGACAGATATATGAAACAGTTTCATATTTAATATATTGTAACTTTTTAAAGAAGTTTAAACAATAAATAGCGTCTAGTGTGTGTTTAATGTGTGGTGACAGATCGCTGTAGCTCCTCGTGAACCGATCATCTCTTCACACTAGTTCATTTATAGCATCAAATAAACAGTTCAAGTTCACCAATGTTAATCTACTAACTCTCCTGACTGCTTTGTCGGACAAAATGGTGGATTTGGGGTTATGATTGGTCAGATCACCTGTCAATCAAACTGTTCGCAAAGGATCAATTCAGAAGATACTAACATGAAACATGGAATATTTGCTGAACTTTGAGAGCAAAACATTACATCTGCAAATGATGCACGAGTGTTGTTGCAGTTCTGTACTAGGGAACTTTGCATCGTAGCAGTACGCGATGAAAAATAAAGGTTGCAAACGGGTTTGATAGCCGGCATGAAACGGAGTCTTTTTCAGTAGTCACTTCTCCATTGTGACATTTATCCGAGTGAAATGACTTCTCGAACAAGAAAAAATGTAGGGTGGGGCTTGATTTTGCCTGTGGGGAACTGATTGGACGGTTGTGGTTTGCTATTGGTCGATCTCATGTGATTGACAGGTTGCCCCGCCCTCGCGCCAGTAAACACATCATCAGAGAAGAGAAGAGATGTTGCTGTGAGAGGGAGGGGAAGTTATTTTCGTTAAAGATTACAAAGCACATGAATTTAGGGAGGAAAAAATTTATATTTCATGGTGACTAAAAACTGTAAAAATGTGTTTACATTTGGTCAAATGTTTAAAAATAAATACTTAGAGCGCCTAAAGCATGCAGTTTCCATCATACCTATAAATTTTAACCTGAACGCTTGATGTTGAATAAAAAAATGTTGTATTCTTTGTACTTAAAGCTTTTGCATAACAGAAAATGTTTATTTAATCAGACTGATTTGAAGCTGTCTAATGGATTCATCCTCTCGTTCTCTAGCCATTGCGAACGCGATGCCTGATTTCCACAGCTCTATGAAGGAGCGTTTGCGGACACCGGAGCAAGGGGCCGATACGGTCGTGTGGCTCGCTGTGTCCGAGGCGGCTGTCAAGAATCCCAGCGGGCGTTTTTTTCAGGGTGAGCAAACACACACCCACACAAGCGCACACACACTGGCTGTGTTTCAAAACCCTGTGACTGTGAGCCACCTTGCGGCATGCTGCTAACTGCAAAAGAAATCTCACAAGTGGCTTAAAATAGTGTCATAGAATGACACAAACAGCACTACTAATGTGAAACGCATGGGAGACACAACTGATTGCAATAGTTTGGTATTAACAGACTATTAAAGTAAAGCATAAAATGATATTAATAGACAAATATTGCATTTTAAATTTGATTAATCACCTTTTGAATCGATATTTTACTTTCGTGAAGACTATCCAAAATGAGTTGGATCAATTTTGTTATATATATATATATATATATATATATATATATATATATATATATATATATATATATATATATATACAGTATATACTGATATTTTCTGTTACACTTTATTTTAATTTAATTTAATTTTTATTTTTGTTACAGTGTAATTATACATTTAAGTAATAATAATTAACTACATGCACTTACTTTAGGGTTTGGATTGGTTTAGGGTTAGTTGCATGAATTTACGCATAATTTATAGTAATTACTATAGTAACACACTCAACGTGTAACAAGGACACTGTAAAATAAAGTGTTACCATATTTTCATCAAAGATCTGTGTAATTATACACAGATTATCTTAATGCTTTCAAATCGATTAATTAAGTTTGTGCATATGTGTGTGTGTTCGTGCATATATGTATATACACACACATGCATATATTATATATTTACAAACTTTTATTTTAGATTCGATTAATTGCAATCAAACAATTTGAAAGCGCTAATTATTTAACAAAATATTTGTGCATATTATTTCTTTTTTTTTTTACCAAATAGTTGAAAAAATTCATCCAAGATTAGCTGGCAAGATTCGTGTTGTTTATAAGTGCACTAAAATAAGTTCTGTGTGATTATAAATGGAATATTTATACTCAATATATGTGCATTTTATGTATCGTTATGCTTATTAGAGTATTGCTGTATTAATATAGCAACATGCTGAATTCAAACTCAATTCACACGTGTTCGAAATCATGCGCTTAGTTCCCTATGTAGGCAACGAGGCAGCACACTAGGTTTTGAAACCGAGCCGCTGTCTTTCTCTCCATCTCCTCCAATAAGGCATCCATCTGTTTCAATGTAAAACAAGTGAGCCTTTCAGGAGACAAAGAATGGATTAAAGATGCTGATGAAAGCTAGAAGAGCAGGAGTGGTAGAGAGAAGACGAAGAGAATACAAAGGAAAACTGGACAATGACAGTGAACGAGAGGATGAAAGGAGAAGGAAAGAGCGAGAGAGATCAAGAAAGGGAAAAGCGAGCTGGCGGAGCTCCAGCGCAGCTGTAGTGGGCGGAGCTTCTGTACCAGACACGGCCGGAGTGACCTCAAGGCGACCTTATGACCTTTGGGAACTGGGAAACGGAACAGACCACAACAGTGAACGCTCACATCAGAGGCCTGAGTTACTCAAGTCCTACTCTTTAAATCAAGACACTGAAGACGCCAAAAAAACTAAAGAGGCCTTTTACAACGTCTTGATTGTTTTTAGGACAGGTTTTCATGCTTGAATGTTCATAAAACATTATATTTCCTCTCTTCCCAGTCTGTCAGTAACACCCTGTCTCTAGGAAGCCCCGCCTTCTGAGAAGCTCAATGTGCTCTGATTGGTCAGCAGAAACAGTACTAAGTCAACCAGGCTCCGTCCCTTTATTTTGCGCATGTCTTGGGCAGAAATTATTTAAATGAGGAATATTGTGACGTGTTCATTCCTAGAAGAAAACAGGGAGTCAGGGAGTTCAGAATCAGAGCGCACTGATATAGAGAATCCACGTCTTCAGGATTGGTGGATCAATACTACTAATTAAAGAATTAACCATTGCAAAACCCAATTGGTGCACTACTATAGTTCTGAATTAATTTATACGTTAGCTTCTGCAAATACTCACTGATGTGGCATTTCCATGGTAACAACGACTTGGTTCATCTTGCTTCAGGAGGATGGGTGGTTCTTCAACTAGAATTTGCCAGAGATTAGATATATGGCTTTCTACAGGGGCAATCATTTAACTCACAATCATTCTGAAATCCTACAGTTGTTCTCCATGTACGTGTTGGTGTTTGGATTTAAATAGGCAAATACTTAAAGGGTTTGTTCACCCAAAAATGAAAATTCTGTCATTAATTGTCGCTCTAAACCCGTAAGACCTTCGTTCATCTTCAGAACACAAATGAAGATATTTTTTATTTTTTTGAAGATATTATTGACAGATAATGAACACTTTCAGATGAACAGAAAGACACTAAAACATATTTAAAACAGTTCATGTGAAAGTGAAAAGTCGCGAATACTTTTTGTGCGGCAAAAAAACAAAATAACGACTTTTCAACAATATCTAGTGATGGACGATTTCAAAACACTAATTCATGAAGCTTTACGAATCTTTTGCTTCAAATCAGTGGTTCAGTTCGCGTATTAAACTGCCAAAGTTTACCAATTTACCAATTTATTGAAATTGTGAATCACTAATGGCGCTCCGAACCACTGATTCGACACAAAAGATTCGTAAAGCTTCATGAATCAGTGTTTTGAAATCGTCCATCACTAGATATTGTTGAAAAGTCGTTATTTTGTGTTTTTTGCACACAAAAAGTATTCTCGTCGCTTTATAATATTAATGTTGAACCACTGTACTCACATGAACTGTTTTAAATATGTTTTAGTGTCTTTCTGTTCATCTGAAAGTGTTCATTATCTGTCAATAGAGACTCACTGAACCATCGGATTTCATCAAAAATATCTTCATTTGTGTCCTGAAGATGAACGAAGGTCTTACGGGTGTAGAACTGTAATGAAGGGTCAACGGAGTGGGATCCAAACGCAGGGCTTTATTGACAGAGGTAGTCAAACAGGCAATGGTCAAAACAACAGCAAACAGGAATGGCAGAGGATAGGCAGAATCGTGGTCGTTCGACGGGCTAGAAGTCGAGAGAGTCAGCATACATCAATCACAGTCTAGTAAAACACAGCAATGGTCAAAAGGCAGGCCGATAAACGATCATGAAAGACAGGAAAACAGGTACAGTAACAACCGGAAGACAAGACAGGGATAAACGCTCAGAAATGCTACACACGGGGAAATAACAAGACTTCGCCTGGATGTGTTGGTGTAGTGCGCTTATATGGTGCATATAATGAGCTGCGGCTGGTGAGGTGATCAGTGATTGGGTGCGGGGTTTTGGGGAAATGTAGTCTGCCTGAAATGAGTGAGTGAGTGGGTGTGTAGTGCATTGTGGGAAGTGAAGTCCGGGAGTGAATGTGCATGCGAGTGTGTGAAAGTCCAAGGTGAAGTGCCCTTGGATCGTTACAAGAATGACATGAGGGTGAGGAATTAATAACTGAACTTACATTTTTGGGTGAACTAACCCTTTAGGAGTCTATAACTGGATCATTATTGCTGTGATTATTATGTTTCTAGCATGTTATATGTTTGGGAACAGACAAGATCTTGACCGAAAATTGCTGCAACTCTTGATGAAAATAAATGTTGAATTTCTTTCCATCAAGAGGTGCATACATTTTTGATCAAGGTCTTATATTGACAACGCAAGAGTTCAGTACTCTGTAAAGTCTCCTCCAACACATCCAAAAGACTTTCGGTGATTTTAAGGTCTGGACTCAAGGTGCCAATTCATGTGTGGAAATGATTCTTCATGCTCCATTCTTTCACAATTTGAGCCTAACGAATCTTGACATTGTCATCCCGCAATATGGCCATGATGTTTCTTCCAACATGGTTGTTTAAGAACTGAAAAGCTTCACACTACATCAATTAAGCGTTAAACGTTCTGTTGGCAAACACATAACATGTTAGAAACATCACGATCCAGTCATAAGCGTTTGCCTATTTAAACCCAAATAGTAGGCAGTGTATGTTGATTCTTCGCCCAATAGGAATCTTTTCTCCAAATAAATTTGGACCGACGGTATGTTTTAAACATCCCCATGTCTTTCTGTGTTTTTTTACATGCATTAGATCGTCAGATGGTGTCGGCTCATCTTCCCTTGGCCTGGACTCACAGTTCACAGCTGGAAGATCAGAAATTCATGAGCGTCATGGAGGATCTGGCCAAGGGCTTCCAGCCTCACTAAATCCACTCGCATGACACAACTGCAACACAATTAAGTGTAGAACACTAACACACGACATATTTTAACAGTTTAGACATTATTCTCACCCGTAACAGCACTTACAATACCTCACAACAACTTTTAGCTGTAGATTAAATGTCCTCCAGAACTCTGAAAGTGTGAAATACTGTTATGCTCAATAAATGCTTAAATACGTTTAAGTCTTTTACCACAGTGACTACTTCCTGTTTATTCCTATTTTACTTCCTTGCACATTTCAATTCTCTCCTATCATCGGTCACGGCAGACGCGGGAATCGTTCTTTTCCGACGGCTTTTTCTGACACCATGTGATCAATCTCAGCCAATCGCAGTGCGTTCTCACTCTCACTGTGTCGGTGACTCCAACGAATCAGGTCAATCAGGTGGGAACCCGTTCTGACCGGAGTCACCCCGGCTGTCAATCACTCACTCACGGCCAATAACCTGGTGAAGCACAGGAAACTGACTGGAAAGGACGTTTCCTGCTTTTGGGGGGCCTGTGATTGGACGTTACTTTGGTTTGAGTGTGTCACCTGATGTTCCAGAGAATGAGGAAGTGATTCTAGAGGGGTCTTTTTTTAATCGTTTTTTGTTCTGACAATAATGTATGATTGCATTATTTCATATATAAACTGTGTAATTAATCATTTAATTATGACTGTACTTTCACGAGTTTTCGTCAAACATTAATAAATTTCTTTGAAGGCGTGTTGAATGTGTGTTGCTGATGCAAAAGCATTGCTCTAAAAACATTTTTTCCTCCCATCTCATATCTTTTCTATCATTATGTTCCTTTAGGAGTTCCGTAAGATTCATCCTAGAAACTATTAAAAATAAAAAATAAGTAAGGGATAAGTAGAAGAAGCTCAGCATAGTGCATTCAAATAGTAGGATTACCCCACTTATACCATGGTAATTTGCCAGGATTCACATCTTAAAGCTGATGTTTGCAGCACAATATCCGACCGGAAGGGGAAAAATGACGGTTATTTTCATCAGTTACAGCTCATTAGATATATCTTTCTGCCCGCTTTGAATCGTACAGAGAGAAAGATTACATTTATTTGAATTAAAGCATTCATTTGAATTAAAAACCAAGAAAGAGAGATGTGTGTGAATTACCCGTACTGCATCTTTCTCTATTAACAACGAAGACGCGAGTTTAACTTTAAAAACAGCGACGTTACCCCCCTCATTACTTATCAATAGAATGTAGCGATTAATTTGCAAAGCTATTTTATTAATAAAGGTCACGGGGCAGCGTTGATGGGTTTCTGTGTGTGCGAAGTGCGATATCCATCTGTGTGAGCGAGTGACGTGTGTGTGTGTCAATGAATAATAAATATAAATAATATAAATATAAATGATTAATAGAGACCAGTGATTAAACTGACTTAGACCTACATGTGCATTAAATAGTGTTATTGAGCATGCAATTTAAAGGGCACCAACAAAGCAAAATCCACTTTTACATGGTGTTTGGATATAAATGTATGTTGGCAGTGTGAACACAACCACCATACAATGATAAAATCTAACCACTCCTTTTAAAAAAAAAAAAAAAAAAACATTAAACGAAAGCAGTCTAATTAGACATGCCGTTTTGATTCTCTGAGCAGTGTGATGTCACAGTGCTGAGGCCCCGCCCACGGCCACTGACTGACAGCCCTGTATTACCATATTTCCCGCCCTCGGCAAGTTCCACCATTTTCTCAGCGCTCGAGCAGCTGTAGCGAGAACAATGTCTCATAAGCAATCCCAGTGTTCTGTTGTTGGATGTAAGAGTCAACATAAGAGTTTTCTCCCAACATCTGAGCCATTGAGGACGCAGTCGATTCGTTTTATTTTTGAAATAATTCATAAATTTGCAAAACATTTCACTCCAGACTGCTTTGTGAAAGAGGGGCACAAGTCAGGCTTTGCTAAAACGTTGTTCCTCAAGGAAGGATATGTGCCAACTGTTTGTGATCCAGCTTCACCTCCAGAAGATAAGTGTCACACTGTTTATTTTATATGATTTTTGAGCAAATCGCCATTTCGGTTGATGTGCCCGTAAACCAGTTCCACAACAAATGCGGCTAAAGCTATTGTTGTCTAAAGAGACCAAATGTCTGTCGTCTATTTTAAACCTTGTTTATATACTGTATAACCACACGTTTGTAAAGAACAACATAAAAGGTGGTTGTCTTGAAAAATTGTACGTTTTCTGTAAAGATATTAAAACGCTGTTTATTTGCAAAGGCCAGCACATTTACCCACTAACCGTTCAGAAATGTCTAAAAGTCTCTCCATCAGTGTCGACTCCGGTTGGAACAATGTAAGGATGAACGCTTTCCTCATTTTGTCTGCGTGAGATTCTCCAGCTTTGTTGTTGTTGAGCTGTTAAAGCTCCGCCCTCTTCTGGAGCAGCAGCTCATTTGCATTTAAAGGGACACACACAAAATCTGTGCGTTTCTGCTCACACCCAAATATGGCCAAATTTGACAAGCGATAATAAATGATCTGTGGGGGATTTTGAGCTGAAACTTCACAGACACATTCTGGACACACCAGAGATTTGTGAAAAGGGGCATTATAGGTGACCTTTAAATGAATAGGAAAAACTATATCTTGCATGTGAGATACAACTTAGAACTTTATTGTAATATTTCGTTCAATCTCTGGGCAGAAACTACCAGTCAGCATTAAGACTCACGTCAGTTTTCATATTAGCAACAAGAGATTTTCGTATGAAAAATACATATGTTTGAGCTTTCCAGCACTGGAGCTCAACTCTGTATACATAGAGAGAATAATACTTCATTACTGACTGAACTACTGAAGTAAAGCAAGTCTTAGAAAAAAGAACATAGAAAAACAGGTCATTTAGAGTTATTTACAGTTTTAGAGTTTGAGAATTAGAAGCATGTTGAACTTTACAGTGTTTTCAATGTCTGAAGATAAAGAAAACAGTTTTCCAATTTTACATGGTGGTTAAACTGAACTGTGATCTCGGCAAAATGGCGTGACTCCCTGAAGTGTCAGTTTCAGTAAAACAGATGTTACAGGGGTAGTTCACCCCAAAAATGACCATTCTGTCATTTACGCACCCTCAAGTTGTTCTAAACCAGTATGACTTTCTGAACACAACAGAAGATATTTTGAAGAATATGGGCAGCCAAACAGTTGATGGGCCTCATAATATGGAGGGGAAAAATACTATGGAAGTCAATGGAGGCCATCAATTATTTGTTTACCCATATTCTTCAAAATATCTTCTTTTGTGTTCAGCAGAATAAAGAAGCTCATGCTCTTTCAGCTCTTGCTGAACACAAAAGAAAATTTGAATAATATGGTTAACTAAACAGTTGACGGATCCCACCGGAAAAAAAAAAATACTATGGAAGTCAATGTTTGGTTCTTCAAAATAAGTCCTTATGTGTTAAGCAGAAGATTTGGAACAACTTGAGGTAAAGTAAATGATTCAAGAATTTTAATTTTTGGGTGAACTGTCCCTTTAAGGACACAATAAGAACAATTCTAAACGAAAAAGAAAGATGAGAAATTACAATCGTCGTATCGTGCCAATTAAATTACACAAAAATGTCACACAAAATACAAGATCTCCGTTCTGTGACGTCACTGCATTCAATAACTCTTACATTCACGTCCCTCTGCGATTTTACATGAAGCAAAAATGAGGAAAATCACTTTATGAACGGGCATGAGATTATTTACAAAGCGCGGAATGAGACGGGCCAAATCAAAACGAACGGTGTGAAGCAAGCGCTTTCCACGAACACAGATCGGCCATTTAATGCAAACACTCGCACAAACGCCGTTTGTACCCTTAGATCATGAACACACACAGACTGTGCGATTCAGTGCAAGGAACAGAGAACTCGTCAAGACAATGAACGAAAGAGAATGACTGAGAGGAAACTCCAGATGCGAAAGTCGAGTGAAACAGGGAAGAAATGAAGATAAAGAGAGAAAGAAATAAGCCAGAAACAGCACTGTCAGTTATAATGTTTGTAAACAGGTTACTATCTTCTCAAAAGCCAGTGTTACGTTAGTCGTGAGCTGCATCTAAATTTAAAACATCTAGAAGCTGCTTTCAGCCTTACAACGCTTGAATCTGAAGACGTGTTGAAAGAAATAATACATATTAAAGAAATAGTGCACGCAAAAACGACAATACTGTCACGTCAGTCCAAAACCATATTATTTTCTTTCTTTAGTGGAACGTAAAAAATGTTTACATTCAAAGTAGCTTTGACTTAAACGCTAAAAATCACGCATCTCATTTGCATGTCTATTCACTAGGTTTGATATAAGCGGGAAAAAATAGGTTACTACGGAGCCTCTAAAGGGACAAGGTGATGGGGAAAAAAAATGATGTCGACGTTTTTGCGTTCTCTCGCAAATGTTTTGCAGTCCACCAGGAAACTTTGTGTTCACTTTTAAGATGTTTGCAATCCCTCGCCAAAAGTATTGTGTTCCCCTGACAACCTTTGCGTTCACTCACAAAACTTTTGTGTTCTTTGCGGGTGAATGCAAAGCTTTTCAGGGGGAACGCAAGACATTTGCGAGAGAACGCAAAAGCATCGCTAAATAATTTTATCTCCCATCTCATTTTTTTTCTCCGTCACCTTCAATGGAAACAAAAATATAAGTGGGGCGGAAAACTTAAATGTCGATGTTTTTGCGTTCTCTCGCAAATCCGTTCCACCCAGAAACTTTGCGTTCGCTCGCGTTTCTCGGTGGAATGCAAAGGAAAAATATATTTTTTCCAACCATCTCATATTTTTCCCAATACCATGTCCCTTTAGGGGCTCCGTACATATGCAATTGCAAAACAGAAACTTGGAATATACAAACAATGAGATTTTAACTACTACTATTTAGAAAAACAAGTTAATTTTGTTGGAATATAGCACACTTACTATAGCGCACAGATTGTAAATACTACTTTTATTGTTCATTTTTGGTTTCGGAAGCTATCTTATGATTTCAGAAGAGGTGTAATATAGTGCACACGTAGTATGGACTCGTTTTATGATTTTTGGAGCCATAGTTCTAATTCACTTCTATTGTATGGAAAGATCAGCATCAAGATTCTGCTAAATATCTAATTTTCTGTTCCACAGAAGAAAAAGTTCTGAAAAGATACAAGGGTGAAAAAATGTTAACAAAATATCATTTTTGAGTTAACCATAACTTTAATTTGTACAGAAACCAAGATGATTAGTGCTATAAATAGTGTTTAACAGCAGAACACTACAAACATCATGTACTAACTTAATGCGTTTAATCATAAAATGCTCCATGGATTTTGTCTGCTACATTTAATTATCCTCACCTACCTGACCTGACCCCGTCTGTCTCTGATTTTGAGCTTTAATGGATGGGATTTTTGGGGGGGGAAGCAAGTTTGTATGAGAATGTATGCAAGTGGTGGTTACTATGGCCAGAAGTGGCACTCAAATTCAAAAAGTGAAAGAAAGATAGACAAAACAGATGGATAAATAAACAGGATGATGGATGAAGAAAATGCTTCCCGTTTTTTTGGATAGAGGGACACAAACAGAAAGAGCGCAAATATTGTGCTTTTAGAAGTACCTTGAGTTCATGTTCACTCAAATCCAAGCAACCATACCTCATAAGAGACATGAACGCCTCCGAATCATAAATCAAGGACCATCCCAATAACACACACACACATATTCACATACACCCTGTTGAACGGTCCGTTTTGCGTAGACGCCACAGTTGAAGGACGAGAGAGTTAGACGGGTAGGTGAGTGTTTCCGTGATCCTTGGTGGAGTGTGGGCGGGGCCTTCAGAAACAGCCAATCAGCGGGGAGAGAATCCCGCCGCTACACTGCTGCCCACCACCTGTGTCATGTCCCAGATCTGTGGACACAGCAATCAAACGATTAGCAGGGAGGACCAATCAGAGGTCAGGAGAAGACTTCATCAAACACAATCAGAACCAATTTGTGTAAATTGTTTGTGAAACCATTCACACGTCACATGTATAATGAATTTATGAACAAATTCTATAATACACTAGCAGTATAGTATTATAGTGAATTAGCTTTTAGTTTAATGTTAGTGTTATTTTAGTATTAGCTAGTTTTTATGTGTTCAGTTTTCATTTTAGTTATATATATATATATATATATATAAAAACTTATGTAAGATGTGATTAATTGATTGACAGCACTAAAATGTGTATGTGTGTGTGTATATATATATATCTATCCACACTTTATTATTTATATATACTGTACTAATTACACACAACTAATATATATATATATATATATATAAAAACACACATACATACTGTACTATATATTAAAATTTATAGTAGTTTGTATATATATATATAGTACAGTATATTTATATACATACACACACACATATAGTACAGTATATATATGTATATATATGTATACAGTATATATGTATATAAATGTACTATACTATATATATATATACATACATACACACACATACATACTGTACTATATATTAAAATTTATAGTAGTTTGTATATATGTATAATATATATATAGTACAGTATATTTATATATATACATACACACACATATATATAGTACAGTATATATATATATATATATATATATATATGTATACAATATATATGTATGTATATATATATGTGTATGTATATAAATGTACTGTACTATATATATACATACATACACATACTGTACTATATATTAAAATTTGTATATATGTATAATATATATATATATATAGTACAGTATATATATAGTACAGTAGTATATATATAGTACAGTACATTTATATACATACACACACATATATATAGTACAGTATATATGTGTATATATATGTATATGTATACAGTATATATATATATATATATATACAGTACTGTGCAAAAGTTTTAGGCAGGTGTGAAAAAATGCTGTAAAGTAAGAATGCTTTCAAAAATAAACTTGGTAATAGATTATATTTATCAATTAACAAAATGCAAAGTGAGTGAACAGAAGAAAAATCTAAATCAAATCCATATTTGGTGTGACCACCCTTTACCTTCAAAACAGCATCAATTCTTCAAGGTAAACTTGCACAAAGTCAGGGATTTTGTAGGCATATAGTTAGGTGTATGATTAAACAATTATACCAAACAGGTGCTAATGATCATCAATTCAATATGTAGGTTGAAACACAATCATTAACTGAAACAGAAACAGCTGTGTAGGAGGAATAAAACTGGGTGAGGAACAGCCAAACTCAGCTAACAAGGTGAGGTTGCTGAAGACAGTTTACTGTCAAAAGTCATACACCATGGCAAGACTGAGCACAGCAACAAGACACAAGGTAGTTATACTGCATCAGCAAGGTCTCTCCCAGGCAGAAATTTCAAGGCAGACAGGGGTTTCCAGATGTGCTGTCCAAGCTCTTTTGAAGAAGCACAAAGAAACAGGCAACGTTGAGGACCGTAGACGCAGTGGTCGGCCAAGGAAACTTACTGCAGCAGATGAAAGACACATCATGCTTACTTCCCTTCGCAATCGGAAGATGTCGAGCAGTGCCATTAGCTCAGAATTGGCAGAAAACAGTGGGACCCTGGTACACCCATCTACTGTCCGGAGAAGTCTGGTCAGAAGTGGCCTTCATGGAAGACTTGCGGCCAAAAAGCCATACCTCCGACGTGGAAACAAGGCCAAGCGACTCAACTATGCACGAAAACACAGGAACTGGGGTGCAGAAAAATGGCAGCAGGTGCTCTGGACTGATGAGTCAAAATTTGAAATATTTGGCTGTAGCAGAAGGCAGTTTGTTCGCCGAAGGGCTGGAGAGCGGTACACGAATGAGTGTCTGCACGCAACAGTGAAGCATGGTGGAGGTTCCTTGCAAGTTTGGGGCTGCATTTCTGTAAATGGAGTTGGGGATTTGGTCAGAATTAATGGTATCCTCAATGCTGAGAAGTACAGGCAGATACTTATCCATCATGCAATACCATCAGGGAGGCATCTGATTGGCCCCAAATTTATTCTGCAGCATGACAACGACCCCAAACATACAGCGAAAGTCATTAAGAACTATCTTCAGTGTAAAGAAGAACAAGGAGTCCTGGAAGTGATGGTATGGCCCCCACAGAGCCCTGATCTCAACATCATCGAGTCTGTCTGGGATTACATGAAGAGAGAGAAGCAACTGAGGCTGCCTAAATCCACAGAGGAACTGTGGTTAGTTCTCCAAGATGTTTGGGCCAACCTACCTGCCGAGTTCCTTCAAAAACTGTGTGCAAGTGTACCTAGAAGAATTGATGCTGTTTTGAAGGCAAAGGGTGGTCACACCAAATATTGATTTGATGTAGATTTTTCTTCTGTTCACTCACTTTGCATTTTGTTAATTGATAAATATAAACTATTAACATGTCTATTTTTGAAAGCATTCTTACTTTACAGCATTTTTTCACACCTGCCTAAAACTTTTGCACAGTACTGTATATATATATATATATATATATATATATATATATATATATATATATATATATATATATATATATATATATATATATATATGTGTGTATGTATATAAATGTACTGTACTATATATATACACATACATACACACATACATACTGTACTATATATTAAAATTTATAGTACAGTTTGTATGTATGTATTATATATATATATAGTACTGTACTATACATAAATATACTGTACTAATATTATATATATATATATATACACATACTGTTCATTAAAATTAAGGTATATGTTTTAAAATCATGGCTTATATTTGTCATTTCATTTGTCACAGAGAAAAATGAAAAGTTGAGTGCATTGCATTGTGGGATATGATGCTCCATGCAGTGTCATCTGGATAGTCAATGCATATTATAATAAAAAAATGTACAAGCTGTGTTGTATAGACACGGCATTCTGCGGAAATATCAAAGACGATAATCTACTCCAAACACGGTCACTAAAACACTAGAATGAAAGAGATCAAGCGCGAGTGAATGACCTTAACAACTCGATCACTCCCACATGTGACCATCAGTCCTCGGCTCGGGTCCATGTCCATGTCAGCAATGTTGTGTTTCCCTTCATGAAACGTCGCCAGAGGAGTCCGACTGCAACGCGCAAATATAAACACACAAGAATAAGAATCAAACAGAAAAGGGCAGAGAAAAAAGACAAACTAAAATACAACAACTCACTCCTCCTCTTTGATTGTGTCGTAGCATTCGTCACACATGCGCACCTGGAACTCAAAGCCCATGATGGGGTACGTGGAGCGTTTAGAACTACACTTCCCACAAATGGCCTTACCGCACTTCCTGCAGTGATGCTGAGGACAGGAAATGACACGGGCATTACATTGTGAAGCACGGAGATGCTTCATTCAACTGCAGATGAATCACAGGCTAAAATAAGACCAAAAAAAAAGCAACAAAACGGTTGCGCTGGGATACCTGTCGGAGCCCCAGGGTCTTAGTGTCCCACATCTGCTTTATATTCCAAAAAAAAGGCTGTTCGCATTTCTGACAGGAATCGCTCTCCAACCACTGCGGAGCCTGAAAAGAGAGAGAGAGAGAGAGAGAGAGAGAGAGAGAGAGAGGACTTCATGACATATTGAGTCTGAACCGCTTTCCGGGATGTGACTCTGATGATTGACGCAGGGGTTGCCATGGCGACAGCAAGAAAACTTCGTCACTGCTCCACGATTAGACATTTGGCCATGGATTCATTCAAGAATATGTTCTGATATCAGTGTTTGTGTATCTAAGCTTATAAAACAAAACAGATAGTTCCCGTCCAGGACGCTGATACAGCGTTCCAGCCGTGTTAAAACATGAAATGGTAACAGCTATGACATATACGGCCATTTTACGCCTACCTCTTCTCGTTTCGTTTCCATGTTCCACACCGTTATTCCTCCGTCAGCAGAGCAGGACACTAGCTGATGGGTCAGAGGAAGATACCTCAACGCCTGGACCTTCTCACTGAGAGAGACAAAACGAACGACAGAAACGGATTATTTCTACATCCACTACAGTTCAAAAGTTTGGAGTCGGGTTAGATTTATTAACGCTGTTGAAAGAAGTCTCTTATGCTCAGCGAGGAAGCATTTATTTGATCAAAATACAGTAAAAAAAAGTGAAATATTATTATGTTATTAAAATACATGTTAATATATTTTAAAATGTAATTTATTCCTGTGATCATTCAGCATCATTACTCCAGTCTTCAGTCACATGATCCTTCAGAAATCATTCTGATATGATGATTTGCTGCTCAAGAAACATTTATGATTATTATCAATGTTGAAAAAAGCTGCTTCATATCTTTGTGGAAAACGTGACTTTTTTTGATGAATATAATGTTTTAAGTTTCACTTTTGATCAATTGAATGCGTCCTTGCTGAATAAAAGTATTAATTTCTTTCAAAAAACAACAAAAAAACTTTTGTATTGCTCTGTGGTCTCTTTAATCTGACATAATAAAATAATTCAAACAATCTCAAATCCATCTTTCATGTTCATTTGAAATGTACAGGATATAAATGTACAGTCAGACAGTCATCACCCTGAATCGATTAATTTTGCGTTTGTTCTCTCTTACATCACTTCATTTGAGTCTAGGGTCTCAGACGTGTCCGAACTGATATATTTTAGAAGAACGCACTTGCTCAAAGACTGTTAATGGAACTGAGAGTCATAAAAATCATTCCGTTTCAGTATTGTCTTTTAAAGAAATGGAACTGAAAGTTCTCAATTTGGGTTTCTTATGCAATTCACGGCCTGGTAGTGATGTTTCATTAGGGCTATTGCTGTCAAGTGTGTGTGTGTGTGTGTACAGGTATACGTGGTTTACGAGGACACAAATATGTATAATGGTATTACAATGTAAGCATGGTTTATGGGGACACTTCCTGTGTCCTCGTAAAAACAAAATTTATTTAAAGAAAAAATTAAAAAATGCAGAAATTTTCCTGTGATGTGTAGGTTTAGGGTAGGGTTAGTGTAAGGGGAAAGAATATACGATATATACACACATGGAGAGTCCCTGTAAACCACATATTCAAGAATGTGTGCATTTTTGTGCGTGTGTGTGTGTGTCTCTCACTGGTGTCCCTGCAGTAGTAATGTGCGTCCCTGTCTGCCACCAATGTCCCACATGATCACACTGTGATCAGACGCTCCAGAAAACAGCCACCTCTGAACTGGATCCCAATATAACGCAGCAACACTGCCTACAGACACACAGACAGACAGAAGGGTGTTAAACGAAAAGCTCGGGTGTGCTCCAATTTCTATATATATATAGTATACATATACAGTATACATGTAGTGTGTGTGTATATATATATATATATATATATATATATATATATATATATATATATATATATATATATATATATATATATATATAGTGCGTCTGTGTATATATATACACACACATGCACTAACCCTAACCCATATATTTTATTTATATATATATATATATATATATATATATATATATATATATATACATACATACACACACGCACACTATATGTATACTATATATATATACACATACATACACTATATGTATACTATATATATATACACATACATACACTATATGTATACTATATATATATACACATACATACACTATATGTATACTATATATATATATATATATATATATAGTATACATATAGTATACATATAGTGTATGTATGTGTATATATATGTATATGTATGTGTATATATAGTGTATGTATGTGTATATATATGTATATATATATATATATATATATATATATATATATATATATATATATATATATATATATATATATATATATATATATATATATATATATATATCAATCAATCAAACTTTATTACAGACTCAAGGTCCAGAATTAAAAACAGGACAATAGACAACATATAAATATATATATATACACATACATACACTATATGTATACTATATATATACATTCACTAACCCTAACCCATATATATATATATATATATATATATATATATATATATATATATATATATATATATATATATATATATATATATATATACACCATTTTTCAAGAGCTGAACTCAATGATCTAAGACTTTTTCTATGTACACAAAAGGCCTATTTCTCTAAAATATTGTTCACAAATCTGTCCAAATCGGTGTTAGTGAGCACTTCTTTGCCCTCCACCTCACAGGTGTGGCATATCAAGATGCTGATTACACATGATTATTGCACAGGTGTGCCTTAGGCTGGCCACAGTCATGATAACATGATATGACAGCACAGTAAACGTGTATTTGTAGGTGTTCCCTTACCTTCATGACCCTTTAGTGTGGTAATGACAGAACACGACTGTTCATCCAGTTTCAGTAGAGTGATCTGCCCTGAATAGTCTCCCACAAAGGCATGCTGGGTATCATTATCATATCTGCGGATGTAGTCAAGAAAACAATACAGAACACAGGAAACAATCCTAATAACAAAAATCGCATTTAAAGCCGTTTAAAACACCAAATCATTTGCCAATCCATCAAATATAATGAATCTATTTAATTGAAATGTGTTTGAAAGACATTCAGGGACTTGTTGACTAGATATCCAGAACTATAGAACTATGTTTTCCACAAGAAATATTGATAATAATCAGAAATGTTTCAAGAGCAGCAAATCAGAACGATTTCTGATGGATGTGTCATGTGACACTGCAGACTGGAGTAATGATGATGAAAACCCAGCTTTGATCACTGGAATAAATTAACTTTTAACATATATTTAAATGTAAAACTGTTATTTTAATTTATAATAATATTTCACTGTTTTTGCTGTAATTTTGATCAAATAAATGCAGTTTTGGTGAGCAGAAGATGCTTCAAAAACATTTAAAATTCTGAAATTAGAAATTCTGATCAAAGTGAATGCACATTTTCAAGTACAAATATAATTAATAATATAAAAAATTAACTTTTGATTACGTCACATTTTCAACACCACTATCGGAGCCACTGCAATCCACACAAATCACATGCAGAAAATGTAAAAAAGCATTTGAAATATTTCTCAAGTCAAGGATACTGTAAACAGGAAGCCCATGAGCCGAAGCTGTGGCGTCCCAGCATAGAGCCGCTCTGACTGCTCATCCAGCTGACGCTTTTATCATGACCCGTACTGATCACCCACTGACTCTCCAGAGAGAAGATGAGGTCCGACACACGGTTCTGATGGGCTGCGCACACGCACACACACACACACACGGTGAGGATCAAGGTTCAAAGGGTCTGAGACTATATCTGTGTCCCAATTCATGTACTTATGCACTATTCTATGCCGTTTTGTTGTATAAATAGTGTGTTGAATGCATGATAAACAGTAGAATGCTACATTGTCGTCACATGACCTCATTTGCATTATGGTTATTATTGTTAACTAACACTACTAACAGTTTTGTGAATAGAAAAAAAAAAGATAAACAAAAAAAAATTAGAAATGATGCCTGAACTGAAATCACTAAAAACACCAAATTACAAAAAAAATTAGAAATGATAACTGAACTGAAATCACTAAAAACACCAAATTATAACTGTAAAATAAAATAAAACCTAAAACTAAATTAAACTAAAACTGAAATAAAAATAAATTAAACCTAAACCATAATATATACAAAAAATAAAACTAATAAAAATGGCTAAAGCACAGATAAAAATTAGCCTACAAAAGATAAAATGACAACATGAAAATAAACCTAATTCTAAATAATAATATTTGAAAAATAAAATAATACTAAAATAATTTTTTTGCACATAGAAAATATATTTTTAGTTATTTAGTCATTTAAAGGTGCAGTGTGTAAATTTTAGCACCAACTAGCGGCGAAGTTACAAATTGCAATATAAAGAAGCTACGGTGGCCAACACAGGACAAAGATGTCATTGTCTGAGACAGTAGAGAGTAGTACTCAATCAAACGATTGTCCATTTAGGGCTACTATAGAAACATGCCGGCGCAAAATGGCGACTTCCATGTGGTACACCCGCGGTGTACGAAGATAGAAACGGCTCAAAAACATAACGGTTCATTATGTACGGTCATTTTACACCACTGAAAACATATTTATGTATATTATATTGCATTTCTGTCAATAGATCCTCCTGAAAATGTACACATTGCACCTTTAATTAATTTAATTTTAAATAATTGTAATGATTTTGGGCCAAATGTCTTTGGTAACCCAATCAAAAAAACATTTTTTTTTTGGAAACAGAAGATGAAGTTGAGCAAATTGCATTGTGGGATACAGTACTCCATATTATGCGGATCATTAATATCCTGCACACAAACTTTTATGATTTTATTTGCCTCCCTAGTCAGAGATTATAGTGTGTTGAGATGAGACGATGTCATCATCATCTGATGATGTCATTGTGTGTCCTGGAAGGGCAACTAACAGTGTAACTGTATCTGATCCGAAAGAAACATAATGCAGATCACAATACCAATTAATTCATACAATTTAAGTCAAGTAAAATATTTGATGGTTGTAAGCCGGAAAACTCTCCCTCACACACACACACACTTTCCTGGCATTGTCCGGTTTTCTCCAGACACATTTTCCAGAGCTACTCTGACTCATGCAGTCATAATCATGAGTGTCTAGTAAGAGCTCACATGGGAGTCTTGGCCCCAGGGCATGCTGGGAAAGAACAAATGATCCTCAAGTGATTGGGTGGACCAAAGGAAAGTAGTGTAGTGTGTGTATTTCTCTCTCTCTCTCTTAAGGACACACTCACACACACTCACACACACACACACACACAGGGGATTTAGAGCACATGTGCCGCACAAACACACTTCAGAGCTCTGCTGGAAGGGAAATCCAACCCATCATCTAAAGTGTGTTAGAACACTAAATGGAAATAACGCGCAAGTGTCTGTTTTTACCTGGATATGTTTTAACGTGGTTCATTTTGTTGAAATCTTCTGAGATGAGGAACTCCTGTGAAAGACAGGAAAACACATTACAGAAAAACTGCATGAATTACTCAATGGGTCAACTACTTACTCACCCTCATGTGACTGCAAACCCAAATGACTTTCATCTTTTTCTTTTCCATATAGTGATCGGGACAAAATAAATGCTTAAATTGTGTCTTCTGATTACTCTTATGGTGTTTTTTATCCACAGTCCCTTTATAATCTACCATTCAAAAGATTGGGGTCAGTAGGATTTTTTTTTTTAAAGAAATTAATACTTTTATTCATCAAGGATGCATTAAATTGATCAAAAGTGACAGTAAAGCATTTATAATGTTACAAAACATTTCTATTTCAAATAAATGCTGTTGTTTTCAACTTCTGTTCATCAAAGAATCATGAAAAAAATGCAACCATTTCCACCAAAATATGAAGCAGCACATCTCTTTTCAACACTGATAATAATAATGTTTCTTGAGCAGCAAATCAGAATGATTTCTGAAGGATCATGTGACACTGAAGACTGGAGCAATGATGCTGAAAATTCAGCTTTGATCACAGGATATAAATGACAGTTTACAACATATTATATCTTTTTTTTATACTGCAATAATTTTTCAGAATATTACTGTATTTTTGATCAAATAAATGCAGCCATGTTGAGCAGAAGAGACTTCTTTAAAAACCAACCCCATTTTTTTTTTTTTTTAAATGTCCACTGTATGTAAAAAGAGCAATAAATGTTCAGTAAAACATCTCCACAGAAAACCACACAGGCTGGAAACGACATGAAGGCAAGAAAATTGTGAAAATGTTTATTTTTAGGTAAACTATCCCTTTAAAATGAACTTATGTCCTTTCTTGGTTTTGTTTTTAGGCTCTACTAGAATAAGTTTTCATGCTTGAACGTTCAAAAACACATTATTTTCCTCATATTTTCCATTGTTGCAGCTCCTCTCTACTCAGTCTGTCAGTACCGCTCTATTTAGTTCCTGTCTCTATGAAGCCCCGCCTTCTGAAAAGCACAATGTGCTCTGATTGGTCAGCTGGAGCAGTGTGCCGTGATTGGTCAGGCGCTTCGAGCGTGGGAAATGTTCAGAAGCCGTGAGACTGATATAAAGAATAACTCCCTTTTTAATGCTCAAAGAGCAACATTACACACTAAAGAAAGATGTAAAAAAGCATAATAAAAGCTCTTTAACAGCTGCCCTGGATACAAGTCATAATATTCAGCATTTGAAAACACTTCAGCCCTCAGGGGGCGATACAGTGACACTTACCACAACAGCTCCATTGTCCTGGCCTATGAAGATCCGCCGGCTCTCATGATGATATGACATACAGGAGCACGGAGCTGGACAGAAACAGAAACACTTGACCTACTTTCTTCTGCTTGAAAGTGAAGGGTGTCATTTCTGAGCTGCTAGTGGAACCAAAAACAACAATTCGTTCGTGAACGGTGTTGTTTTTGTTAACCAAAACCATTTTGTTAACTGAAATAAAGCTAAAATAAAATAAATATTATATGAAAAATGTCAGCTTAAATGAAACAGAGCAACAGGAAACAAATAAGCTCAAGTACTTTATGTCACTTTTTCTCAATTCATCCAGGTGAATGTTGACATGTCAATCAGCTCGGATAAAAAGCAACGGTGAGCGTACAGTATGTACAAGAGGAGATAGTTTGGTTGCCATGGCAACAGACAGGGTTCCCATAGCAACCATACCATTGCATATGAAGACTGTGTGTTACTATTTTCATTTTGGTTAGTTTACTTCACAACTGACGAGGCTCATACGCATCAAACCAGCTCTCGCCATGTCTGAGATTCCATTCACTTTCACTGTATAGGAAAGTACAGCGTGAACGTTATGCTAAATGTCTTAGGAACAACTTAAGAGAGCGAGTCAATGTTGAAATGACACTCACAGGACACAGTGTGGTAGATGCTGGGCCAGTACTGTCCGCTGTCCCGCTTCAGCCAAACTCGAATCGTCCTGAAACAAACACAAACAACAAGACATTCAAATAAAACATGCAATGCCATATAAGAATCAACCCATATATATATTATGTTGGATGTGATTAATCGATTTGACAGCACTTATTAATATATTATATTACACATACATACATTTAATGCTGTACATAATATACATATATAAAAATCAAAATTTGACCAGCACTTATATTATATATTATATATATATATATATATATATATAAAATATATGTGTGTGTGTGTGTGTGTGTGTGTATATATATAACCCTTTATGTTAGATGCGATTAATCATGATTAATCGATTTGACAGCACTAAATTATATAATATAATATAATATAACATAACATAATATATAATGTAATATAACATAATATAATATAATATAACATAATATAATGTAATATATAATATAACATAACATAATATAACATAATATAATATAATATAAAATAATATTATATTAATATAATATAATATAACATAATATAATATAACATAATATTATATTAATATAATATAATATAACATAATATAATATATAATGTAATATAACATAATATAACATAATATTATATAATATAATATAATATAATATATAACATAATATAATATAATATAACATAATATAATATAATATAACATAATATAATATAATATATAATGTAATATAACATAACATAATATAACATAATATAATATGATATAACATAATATAATATAATATAACATAATATAATATAATATATAATGTAATATAACATAACATAATATAACATAATATAATATTATATTTATATAATATAATATAATATAACATAATATAATATAATATTATATAACATAATATAATATAACATAATATAATATAACATAATATAATATAACATAATATAATATAACATAATATAATATAACATAATATAATATAATATAATATAATATAATATAATATAATATAACATAATATAATATAAAATAATATAATGGTCGCACTTTAGTTTAGCGTCCAGTTCTCACTATTAACGATGATTTTCGCATCAATAAACTCCTAATCACTCCTTATTAATAGTTAGTAAAGTAGTTGATGTAGCGTTTAAGTTTATGTATTGGGTAGGATTATGGGATGTAGAATAAGGCTTTAATATCTGCTTTATAAGTACTAATAAAAAGCCAATATCCCAGTAAAATGCCTGCTAACAAGCCACTAGAACTGCACCCTAAACTAAAGTGTTACCAATATAATATAATATAATATAACACAAAAACAAACATGAGCCGCTGAAGCGTGACGGTCAAGCACTGAAACACACACGTGTCCCGAACGCAGGCAAACTCTCGGTTCATTTAGTTTCAGTTCCTGCTAAAATCTCATACTTTTGTGCATCTGCATCTGTAAAAATATATTTATGGGTGTAAAACTTCTCGTTCATTCACATTCACTAAAACTGCATGAATGATTCTGACAAATAATCTGAATTAATTAAAACTCTTTTCTGTCTTTCTAAACGCCGTTTTCTAACTAACTGATAATCTTTAAGCGTCTGGAAACACATGCTGCTGATGTGAGAGTTGTTCCTCCTGTTGTTTAAACCCCATTTCATAAGGATGTCCTTCTTTTAAAACATTAAGACGAGTCTGTTGAAATGCATGGCGACATCAGATAAGATTTCAAGTCTTGCAGAAACGAAGCCGGCGCTGATGTGCTCATCCTGCTCTGCTGCACTTTTACACTGACAACTATCTAAAACCCCCGTGACACTATTAAAAAAGACCAGCTAACCAACTCAACTTGTGTTTCCCAGCAGGTTTTCCTCATAAAAACCACATGAACAACACAAATATTATCAGAAAAGTCATTTAAATGGAGCACCATATCTATGTAAACAAGTAAAGTGTGTCCAAATTACCATGGCAACCACCTATTATGCCAATATAATAAATTAATATGGGGTTCTTCAAACAGTGTGTGAGAGGCTGTCAGTAAATCAGTCATTTTAAATTAAAATTTGATGATAACTTGGTAAATCAAGCGACCACAAGAATAGCTACAATAATCCATAGTAGTAATAAATAATACATAGTATTTTGGGCTGTAATCTAGCATCTCATACTTGATATAAGAGCAAATGACACACAAAAAGACTTAATTATGACATAGTATCTCATAAATATGACTTTTCATCTCATAAATATGACTTTCTACATCATATTTATAACACTTTGCCATAATTTAGAATTTTCACCTTATAAATATGACTTTTCATCTCATAAATGACTTTTCATCTCATAAATATGACTTTATCTCATAAATATGACTTTATCTCATAAATATGACTTTTCATCTCATAAATATGACTTTCTACATCATATTTATAACACTTTGCCATAATTTAGAATTTTCACCTTATAAATATGACTTTTCATCTCATAAATATGACTTTCTACATCATATTTTATACCATTTTGCCATAATTTAGAATTTTCACCTTATAAATATGACTTTTCATCTCATAAATATGACTTTTCATCTCATAAATATGACTTTTCATCTCATAAATTGACTTTTAATCTCATAAATATGACTTTTCATCTCATAAATATGACTTTATCTCATAAATATGACTTTATCTCATAAATGACTTTTCATCTCATAAATATTACTTTCTACATCATATTTTATACCATTTTGCCATAATTTTGAATTTTCATCTCATAAATATGACTTTTAATCTCATAAATATGACTTTCTACATCATATTTTATACCATTTTGCCATAATTTTGAATTGTCATCTCATAAATATGACTTTTCATCTCATAAATATGACTTTTCATCTCATAAATATGACTTTTCATCTCATAAATATGACTTTCTACGTCATATTTTATACCATTTTGCCATAATTTTGAATTGTCATCTCATAAATATGACTTTCTACATCTTATTTATAACATTTTTCCATCATTTTGAATTTTCATCTCATAAATATGACTTTTAATCTCATAAATATGACTTTCTACATCATATTTTATACCATTTTGCCATAATTTTGAATTGTCATCTCATAAATATGACTTTTCATCTCATAAATATGACTTTTCATCTCATAAATATGACTTTCTACGTCATATTTTATACCATTTTGCCATAATTTTGAATTGTCATCTCATAAATATGACTTTCTACATCTTATTTATAACATTTTTCCATCATTTTGAATTTTCATCTCATAAATATGACTTTCTACATCATATTTTATACCATTTTGCCATAATTTTGAATTGTCATCTCATAAATATGACTTTTCATCTCATAAATATGACTTTTCATCTCATAAATATGACTTTTCATCTCATAAATATGACTTTTCATCTCATAAATATGACTTTTCATCTCATAAATATGACTTTCTACGTCATATTTTATACCATTTTGCCATAATTTTGAATTGTCATCTCATAAATATGACTTTCTACATCTTATTTATAACATTTTTCCATCATTTTGAATTTTCATCTCATAAATATGACTTTCTACATCATATTTTATACCATTTTGCCATATTTTTGAATTGTCATCTCATAAATATAACTTTCTATGTCATAATTATGACATTTTGCCATACTTTAAACTTTTCATCTCATCAAATATGAGTGTTAGAACTTCTACGTTCTGTCATAATCCTGATTTACAAAAGCATTCTTTCTAATGTTGCAGAAATGACTTCATAAGTAGAATTCTTGTTAGTGTAAAACCAACACAACTGAACAAGATCTTCAGACACTGTGAGAAGAATCATTCTGCTCATGATTTGTGGTCACATGGTAAATGCACACTTACCACACTTTTACTGTGGTAACCACGATTTCCATTGTAATTCATAATTCATCCTCAAATCTGAAGTTTTCAAGCAACAATCTAGCTTGAGAAGTTCAAGTGCTTCATGATGTTTTGGACATGTATCATGGAAGTATCCTATATAAACACGGTAATCCATTAGTACCATGGTATTACCATGCACAGCTATAGTAAATCATGTACGAGAATAATCACGCATGTTGTTAAACACCATAAACACATAAATAAACCAAGTGTTCATTTCGGCGTTGTCATAATGTGATCGTGTGTCCACCGGCGCGAGTACCTGTCCTCGCTGACCGTGATGACGCCATCCTCCTTCGGGATCAGCACGGCCGTGTTCACGCTGTCGCTGTGGCCCTCGATCTTGTTTAGCAGGACGGGTCTGGAGCTCTGAGGCCTCGAATGGATCTCCGCCGCCATGGCTGTTTTTCCCTTGATTCCCTCCGTGTGACGATTCCTCCTCTCAAGTCAGCTGAGCGTTGAGGAAGTTCAACCGCAACAGCGCGAGATACCGTAACGCTCCGTAAAAACGCGTCCGTTAAAACACAAACAACTGCGCTGAATAATTGGGATATTGTGTTCAATAAAGTATTAATGCAGTCTATACAGTTATATATGGGTTCTTGTTTAAAAAATAATTCGCTTTTAATAATTCGCTTTATTGTCTACGTCTATCGCATATTTTCTTAAAGGGACAGTTCACCCAAAAAATACAATAAAAGTTACTGATCGTCAAGTTGTTCCAAACCTAATTCATGTGAATTTCTGTCCTCTGTTGAAAACAAAAAAGATATTTTGAAGAATGTTGGCAACCAAACAGTAGATGAACATATATATATATATATATATATATATATATATATATATACTCTGGAAGTCAATGGGGCTTATCAACTATTTGGTAATTTTTGGGTGAACTATCTTTGTGTATTACACAAATATTAATTTAAATCAAGTTAAATTATTTACATTTTTGTGAATGTAATAAGCCTAACATTAATATAGGCTAAATATAACAAACATAATTTGTTTCTTCTGAACATTATCACTGTTTTTTTAAATCACTTTGAATTACTATTATGCGTGAAATGGACTGTAAACTAGCCTTACCAGTGATAGTATGTAGTATCAGTATTATATCAGTGTTTTTTGAAACGATGGCCCTTCTTGACAGTCTTGTATGGAAGCCGTTTCCACCACTGAAAAAAAAAAGATTTTTATCTCACAATTTTGACTTTTTTTTTCTCAGAATTGCATGATATAAAGTCACGATTGTGAGTTATAAAATCAGAATTGCGAGATATAAAGTCACAATTGCGAGTTATAAAGTCAGAATTTTGAGATATAAAGTCAGAATTGAGAGATATAAAGTCAGAATTGCGAGATATAAAGTCAGACTTGTGAGATATAAAGTCAGAATTGTGAGATATAAAGTCAGAATTGTGAGTTATAAAGTCAGAATTGTGAGTTATAAAATCAGAATTGTGAGTTATAAAGTCAGAATTGTGAGATATAAAGTCAGAATTGTGAGATATAAAGTCAGAATTGCGAGATATAAAGTCAGAATTGTGAGTTATAAAATCAGAATTGTGAGTTATAAAGTCAGAATTGTGAGATATAAAGTCAGAATTGTGAGATATAAAATCAGAATTGCGAGATATAAAGTCAGAATTTTGAGGTATAAAGTCAGAATTGTGAGATATAAAGTCAGAATTGTGAGTTATAAATTCAGAATTGCGAGTTATAAAGTCAGAATTTTGAAATATATAAAGTCACAATTGCCAGATAAAGTCAGAATTGTGAGTTATAAAGTCAGAATTGTGAGTTATAAAGTCAGAATTTTGAGACATAAAGTCAGAATTGTGAGATATAAAGTCAGAATTTTGAGATATAAAGTCAGAATTTTGAGGTATAAAGTCAGAATTGTGAGATATAAAGTCAGAATTGTGAGTTATAAATTCAGAATTGCGAGTTATAAAGTCAGAATTTTGAAATATATAAAGTCACAATTGCCAGATAAAGTCAGAATTGTGAGGTATAAAGTCAGAATTGTGAGTTATAAAGTCAGAATTTTGAGACATAAAGTCAGAATTGTGAGATATAAAGTCAGAATTTTGAGATATAAAGTCACAATTGCGAGATAAAGTCAGAATTGTGAGTTATAAAGTCAGAATTTTGAGATATAGTCACAATTGCGAGATAAAGTCAGAATTGCGAGATATAAAGTCAGACTTGTGAGATATAAAGTCAGAATTTTGAGATATAGTCACAATTGCGAGATAAAGTCAGAATTGCGAGATATAAAGTCAGACTTGTGAGTTATAAAGTCAGAATTGTGAAATATAAAGTCAGAATTGTGAGATATAAAGTCAGAATTGTGAGATATAAAGTCAGAATTGTGAGATATAAAGTCAGAATTGCAAGATAAAGTCAGAATTGAGTGATATAAAAAAATAATTCTGACTTTATAACTGTGAGTTTATATCTCACATTCTGTGAAAAGTCAGAACTGTGAGATAAAAAGTCGCAATGATCTTTTTATTTATTTTTTTCAGTGACTTCCACAGTCTCGTGCCCCCTTCGCTACACTCCAATTTGAAAAGCAACGCAGCCAGGAAGAGAGCACCTCCTGCTGGCCTCAAGAAAGCATCATCCAGTTACAATCAAGTTTTTCCACAAAGTTCTCCCATCCATGTAACAGCTCAAGCCCACTTCACTTCAGTTAGAAACCAGCTGTTGGCTGCAGGATGCCAAGCAGGACCTGCTTTCTGCTGCTTGATAAAAGTGATGGGGACACAAGACTGTCCTTTAAACAGAGATTCGGACATGTTGTGGATGTTCACTGGCACATATGATAATATTTTGACCTCGGTAGCACGTTCTGTTGAGGATAGTTTCACTCCAGTGACTACAGAAACTTTGCCAGCAAGTTGGTGTAAAAGCGTACATCTCTTGTCTGTTATCACCCACTACTGCTTACACCAACAGTGGAAATAACCACGGCTAGAATAGCAGAATATGTGAGAAAACCACTTTCACTGTACTGTATTGCAATAGAGGTGGTAAAGTAGTGCGGTCGTAGCATCCTGAAACCTAAGACTGGATCTCAACTGAAGCTAAGGCTGATTTTATTCTGTGTGTGGATGTAGCTTAACCAGCATCAGTTCAAAAATGTATTTTTTTGCCATTGATTATGAAAGGTCAGTATGTAGAGAGTCAGTTGGGATCAGGAAAAATACACGAGCCAGGACTTGAACTCGGGTCTCTTCAAGAAACATTTCATAATATAATAATAATTATAATATTAATCAAGCATAATAAATACAACAACAAAGGCAACAAAACTATAATTTGAGTATACTTTATTAAATAACAAATGTTGTAAAATGCAGTCTGAAAGTTAAAAAAGACAAGGTGAACCAGTTTAAGTACCTCATTTAATAAAATATGACTCAATGTAGGAAAATGTCTCATTAATATGACAAATAAATGACACCGTTAAGAACAACAACAAAAAAATTCAGTTAAAGTTAAACAAAAGTTATCTCAGCATTTAACATTTTGTGAGAAAGTTTGCAAATTATAAACCATGTATAAAATCTTAGAAAATGTTCCCCAAGAATATAAAGACAACAGAAATGCAATACAAAGACAAGGTGAAAATGAGGGTAAAAAGCCATTTGAGAAATGGAATGGGTACAGATCACGCAGTCCAGGACAAAAGTGTAATATATCCGTGTCCGTGTGTGTGTGTGTGTGTGTGTGTGTGTGTGTGGATCACTGATGAGACATACAGGAAGAACCTCCTCTGATCTCTGGCTCAAGGTTTGTTGATCTGGCCAGCAAACAGAATGGTTCCTGAGAAGAGAACGGGATCAACGAGATCTTGCAGATTCAGAATTATAAAACAGATAAAAGGTAGATGAGCTGTAGTGTGTGTGTGTGTGTGTGTGTGTGTGTGTGTGTACCTGTAGGATTGTGTCTGATGAGAAACAGGAACGGTCTGTCCACAGCCATCCATGGAGGAGAAGATCGGGCGTGCAAGATTGCAGCTGAAATGAGAGACGAGCACAGATGAAGGGTCTTGCTGGACGTCCAGTGATTGAGAGTTGACTTCAAAAACATTTATGACACGGTATCTTACTTGTGGCAGCAGAGGCTTTGGTTCCATCCTCATTGACCTCTATCTTGGCTTTCTGAAGTGCTTTGGACACGTAAACCGTCTCTGAACCTGTCACATACACAAACATAAAGACTACACTTAACACCATAACCATCAAAACTGCAAGAAACATTCATAAATGTTATTTGTATTAGTTATCAGTATTCATAATCATACATGACTTGCCACATCCACCAGAAGACAGTCATGTGATTGCATCAGACGGCCACACAGGGGCAACAGAACAAAACACTTCAGAATGAAGGTCTAGTTTGGCGTGCAATGCTTGCAAAACCTCGTCTAGTTGATTTTAATCTTCTTTTATTTGGTCTCTCTCTCTGTACATATTCATATTTGTCTCATTTTTATATTCATTTTTTCCAGCTTGATCCTTTAAACATTGTTTGGAAGCCCATTTCGATCACACGGAAAAAAATCGCGCTTTGGTAAATCATAATTATAACATGAAAAGTCAATTATGAGATAAAATTATGAGACAATAAGTCATAATAATTATGTTAAGTAAAAAATAATGGCATAAAAAGTTGTAATTATGAGAATAAAAGCCAAACAATTGACTAGATTGTGACATAAAAAGCAACTATGAGATACTATGATGTAGTCTTAATTATGACAAAAATGTGAAATTATGACATAATTATGAGATACTAAGTGAAAATGATGGTAATAAAAGCCAAAAATGGACAAAAAGTCAAAATTATGACAAATGTTGTAACTATAAGATACTATGGCAAACCTATGATATAAAAAAAATCATAATTATAACAAAAAGTTGTAATTATCAGATACTAAGTAATAATTATGAGAATAAAAGACAAAGATTATGACAAAGACGTAATCATAACAAAAAGTTACTTTAACATACTAAGTCATAACTACAATATTAAACGCATGAGAAAACATTGACAAAAATTCACAAAATTGTTGAGATACTGGTAATTATGAGAATAAAAGCCTAAAACTTATGGCAAAAAGTCAAAATGATGAGATAAAAAGTTGTAACTGAGATACTAAGTCATAACTATGATATAAAAAAGTCATAATTATGACAAAAATGTGAAATTATCACATAAAAAGTTGTAATTATGAGATACTAAGTGATAATTATGGGAATAAAAGCCAACAATTATGACAAAAAGTCAAAATCATGAGATAAAAAGTTGTAACTATCTGATACTAAGTCATAATGAGATAAAAAGTCAAAATTATGAGTCAATTATGAGATAATAATTCGTAATGACAGTCAACATTATGACAAGACAAAATTGAGTATCATTTATGAATACATATTACATATTTATGAAATTATGACTTCTCATAATCTTGACTTCTTATGTCATAATTATTGATCAAAGCATGACTTTTGTTATCTTACAAGGCAGAAATGAGCTTCCATAATTTCTGCCTTCGTTAAAATAATTTGCCATTTCTAAACCAAAAATCAAGGTTTAAGAACAGAAAGCTTTAAATGCCGTCAAAGAATGTCATCATTTGCTCATCTTCACGTGGTTCTAAACTTGTATGACTTTCTTCTACAGTCCAGACAAGATTCATAGTGCCTGTCAAGCTCCAAAAAGAGCTTTTATGATCATTTCTGATCCTATTTGGAGCACAACAGACTGTTTGTTTGGGAAAAAAATCTCCTTTTGTGTTCCATTGTGTGTGAGTAAATGATGACAGATTTCATTTCAGCTGTGACTTTGCCCTATTCTACCGCAGGGCTGGGTATGTTACTTTTAAAATGTATTCCACTACAGATTGCAAAATACATGCTTTAAAAAGTCATTTGTAAAACATTACTCAAGTTTAGTAACTTAATCTAAATACTTTAGAATACTTTGGAATACTAATAAGCGTGGAACAAACACAAAAAAGGTCATTGCAAGTTTTTATCTCACAATTCTGACTTTTTCCCTCAGAATTGTGTGATATAAAGTTGCAATTGTGAGTTATAGTCAAAATTATGAGATATAAACTCGCAATATTGAGAAAAGTCAGAATTATGAGATTTAAACTCACAATATTGAGAAAAGTCAGAATTATGAGATATAAACTCACAATATTGAGAAAAGTCAGAAATATGAGATATAAACTCGCAATATTGAGAAAAGTCAGAATTATGAGATATAAACTCGCAATATTGAGAAAAGTCAGAATTATGAGATATAAACTCACAATATTGAGAAAAGTCAGAATTATGAGATATAAACTCACAATATTGAGAAAAGTCAGAATTATGAGATATAAACTCGCAATATTGAGAAAAGTCAGAATTATGAGATATAAACTCGCAATATTGAGAAAAGTCAGAATTATGAGATATAAACTGACAATATTGAGAAAAGTCAGAATTATGAGATATAAACTCACAATATTGAGAAAAGTCAGAATTATGAGATATAAACTGACAATATTGAGAAAAGTCAGAATTATGAGATATAAACTCACAATATTGAGAAAAGTCAGAATTATGAGATATAAACTGACAATATTGAGAAAAGTCAGAATTATGAGATATGAACTCACACACTAAATTCACAATTGCAAGAAAAAAAATTGAGTATTGCAAGTTCATATCTCCCTATTCTGACTTTATAACTTGCAATTGTGAGTTTAAATCTCGCGATTCTGAGAAAAAGAAGTCAGAATTGTGAAATGCAAACTCACAATTGTGAGGGGAAAAAACAAATTGTGAGAAAAAGTTGCAGTGACCTTTTTTACAATTATAAAATAACTCACAAACAACTATCACAAAACATGAAACTGAACTCCACTTTTTCAGACTGTCAGAGTCAGAGAATCACCAATTGCTGTTTAAATGACATTAAAACTCAAAGTAATCACTTTGGTAATCTAAAACACTTTTCAGATGTAACTGTAATCTGATTACCACCCATTTAAAATGTAACTGTAATGAAATAATTTTGTATTTTAAATACGTAACTAAGTTACTTGTATTTCGTTACTCCTCAACCCTGTTTAACCGTTCTTTGACTCACAGCTCGCAGCAGTTCAGGTTAAAGTTTGTGGTTTAACAGCATGAATTACGGCAATAAAGCCAAGGATTGTCTCTTTAGAGATCCTCTGGAGCCGTGCGGCGCTGGGAGCGTCTCTGGATGGTGACCAGCGCACTAACAGAGTCACTCTGACTCATTCTCACACTCCGCCGAGAGACGTGATTCACGCGGCTGAAGTTCACAGTCAACAACCAACGATATCATTAGTTCAAGCACAAACTTATGCACAGAAAATGAACCGCATGACTGACAGCGGTCACTCACTCAGGTGTCTGAAATCAGCTTTGCTCTGACTGAAGATGTCTTTGATTCCCATTGCTTTAAGAGGAGCCTCCAAATCCACCTCTTCCTCGGCTGTGAATCTACTCGAAGAGGAGGAGACAGACAGAAACTGTTAGAGGTGCTTTGGCTCTGCAAATGATGAGATTCAGTACAGATCATTGTTGTTATAAACTAAAACAAACTTTTAAAAATCGTTTTCAGTCATTGAAATGAAGCGGAAATAAAATAAAATACAAATAAAAAGAAATTTTATAGAAACACAAAAAGACTAAATTATGAGATACTAAGACAATTATGAGATACAAAAGTCATTATTGACAAAGTCAAAATGATGATATACTAAGTCACAATTATGAGATAAAAAGTCATAATTTTGACAATCTCATAAATAGAAATATCTCATAATTTGAATATGGCATAAATCTAAATTATGAGATAAATCTAAAATACGGCAGTTAAAATGACAAAATAAGTCAATATTATAGCATAAAAAGTCATCTGAGATAGTCATAATTATGACAAATTATGAAAATAAAAGCCAAAAATTATGACAAAGTTCTAACTATGTGATACTAAGTCATAATAATGAGATGCAAATTCATAATAATGAAAAAGTCAACATTAAAAGACAAAATTATGAGAAAAATTCAACTGTCATAATTACTATCTCATACTTTCGACTTTGTCATAATTTTGATTTATCAAAGCGTTCTCATTAAAGTCATGTTATATGACAAAGTCAAAAAGATGATATACTACGTCACAATTATGAGGTAAAAAGTCAAAACTATGACATTCAAATTATGAGATATTTCTATTTATGAGATTATGACATAAATCTAAATTATGAGATAAATGTAAATTACGGCAGTTAAAATGATCAAATAAGTCAATATTATAGCATAAAAAGTCATCTGAGATAGTCATAATTATGGCAAATTATGAGAATAAAAGCCAAAAATTATGACAAAGTTGTAACTGTGTGATACTAAGTCATAATAATGAGAAACAAATTCATAATAATGAAAAAGTCAACATTAAAAGACAAAATTATGAGAAAAATTCAACTGTCATAATTACTATCTCATACTTTCGACTTTGTTATAATTTTGATTCATTAAAGTCAAGTTATATGACATAAAATTCTAAATTATGATACACAAAAGTCATTAAGATGATATACTACGTCAAATTATGAGATTAAAAAGTCAAGATATTAAAGGCTAGCTCTGAGGACGGCGGTCTCACTTTGGCATTAGGAGGCGCATCCTCCTCTGGACCAGCTGTTTGGTCCAGCTTTGGACGGTCGCTGTGGAGATGTGCGGCAAGATGGCTGACAGGGGCGTGGCCTCTTCTGACGGCAACGCAATGAACATACTCATGCTATTGCCGTGATACGGCAGCTCGATCACTGAATACTTCAAACCTTCTGGAGTGCTGGCTTGACCTGCAGAGAGCAAATAAACGGCATCACGGATCTCTTAACTATTAGAGAGGACCTCAAGTGTGTAATGTTGCTGTTTGAGCATGAAAAAGGGCTGAAAAAGTCAGTTATTCTCTATATCAGTGCAAACTGTTTCCTCATTTAAATAAATTCCGTCCAAGGCATATGCAGAATAAAGGGGGCGGAGCCTGGTTGTAGTGTGTTGAAACTGGCGATTATGGTAAGGGGCGGGACATTTCCCAAACACGCTCAAAGTGCTCGACCAATCACAACACACTGGTCCAGCCGACCAATCAGAGCACATTGAGCTTTTCAGAAGGAGGGGCTTCACAGAGACAGGAACTAAACAGAGCGTTACTGACAGATTAGGAAAAGAGGTGCTGCAACTATGGAGAATATGAGGAAAATAATGAACATTCAAACATGAAAACCTGTTCTAGTAGAGCCTAAAAACAAAACCAAGACTAAAATTGCATAATATGGCCTCTTTAAATATTAGTTTTATGAACTTAAATTTCAGTATATGAATGTTCCTCAAAAAACAATACTCAACACATGTGTGTATGGATCATATCCCAGTGAACTTTATAAATGCAGTCCTCTCGCACGGTCTATAAAACACTTTATTCTGCTCGTAAAGAGCTTATATCAAAACTAGTAAAAGAGCTGAAGTTTATTAGTGTTTTTATGGATTAAATCTTTCTGCTGATGGCCAGACACTCTTGGCTTTTGCATTAGAATTCAATTAATTCACATTTTGCACCATTTTATTCCCATCTCCTGGGTTATGAGGAATTGTAAAGTTAAAATACTCCAGTGTTCCCAGCGTTTTAAAGAGTAGCCACGTTTTTATTGCATCGCCGTCTCTGGAAAACAGTTCCATGCGTATCCCGACAGTCAATGGCACGAACCACGTGGCAGGAAAAGTCTTTCAGTCCTGTGTGTGTGTGTGTGTGTGAGATTAATAGATGATGATGCAACCTGCAAGAAAATCACACCATCTCACCGATGTTGAAGACGGAGAGCTGGGACATAGTGGGCACTTTGTATGACCTTCCGTCTCCGGCAGTAAAGCTTCTGGGTTTGGTGTTCTGGGCTTGGAAACGGGACTTCCACAAGCCTTTGAAGTAAATGGAATTTACGGCCACCAAACGAGTCAGAGCCGGATCGAACATATCCGCACTGACAAGACTGGGAATATGGCCTGATTTAAAAAAAAATAATAATAATATATAAAAGAGCAGGTTATAGTATAAAATAATATTACATATATTTACGTAACATTAATATTATAATTAATTGTCACTTCCCTCAAGTAGAGTACCAAAAATGACTGGGAAAAGAGTTTTTCTTCTTTTTCCATCAAATGGTCATTGAAAGGACAACTTCTAAATATTATAACTAAATATATCAGCTGTTTTCTATTTTATTTACATTTTGTATGAATTGCATTTTTTAGCAAAGAAAGAAAGAAAAAGAAGTTTGGGAGATATAAATAGGAGTTTAAAACCCTGATGTGTGTTATTTTGTTAAAAAAAATAAATTAAATTTTTTGTTTTTTAAATTTGGTAAATGTTGATTTTCAGTTATTGACAGA